>OU342744.1:162724392-163224538 GCA_910589775.1 Avena eriantha
TTATGGAAGTAATAGCCATGCAATGACTCTAGCTGTGATTCATGAAACGAACAGACAGACAATGACACTGGTGGATCCATGTGTGGTTCATGGGAAGAACAGACATCCAATGACACTGGTGGACTCTATCTGTGGTTCGTGAAAAGAATAGACATGCAATGACACTGTGGATCCATATGTGGTTTGTCAGGAGAACACACATGCAATGACACTAGTGGATCCATATGTGGTTTGTTAGGAGAACACACATGCAATGACACTGGGTGTGGTTCATGAAAAGAATATACATGCAATGACACTGGTGGATCCTTATGTGTGGTTCCTTAAAAGAACATACATGTAGTGACACTGGTGGATCCTTATGTGGTTTGTTTAGAAGAACACACATGCAATGACACTGGGTGTAGTTCATGAAAAGAACAGACATGCAATGACACCGGTGGATCCTTATGTGGTTTGTTTAGGAGAACACACATGCAATGACACTGGGTGTGGTTCATGAAAAGAACACACACGCAATGACACTGGTGGATCCTTATGTGGTTTGTTTAGTGGAACAAATATGCAATGACACCGGTGGATCCACGTGTGGTTCATGAGAAGAACACACATCCAATGAATCTGGTAGATCCTTATGTGGTTCATGAAAAGAACTGACGTGCAGTCACATAAGTTTGGTTCATGAAAAGAACAGATATGCACTGACAGTAGGTGTGGTTCATGAAAAGAATAGACAAGCAATGACACTAGTGGGCCCATCCTTATGTGGTTCATGAAAAGAACACACATGCAATGACACTGGTGGATCCTTATTTGGTTTGTTTAGAAGAACATACATGCAATGACACTGGGTGTGGTTCATGAAAAGAACACACATCGAATGACACTGGTGGATCCTTATGTGGTTTGTTTAAAGGAACAAACATGCAATGACTCTAGATATGGTTCATGAAAAGAACAGACATGCAATGACACCGGGTGTGGTTCATGAAAAGAACAGACATGCCATGACTTATGTGGTTTGTTTAGAAGAACACACATGCAATGACACTGGGTGTGGTTCATGAAAAGAACAGACATGCAATGACACTGGTGGATCCTCATGTGGTTTGTTTAGAAGAACACACATGCAATGACACTGGTTTGGTTCATGAGAAGAACACACATCCAATGACACTGGTGGATCCTTATGTGGTTTGTTTAGAGGAATAGACATGCAATCACACTAGGTGGATCCATATGTGGTTTATGGAAGTAACGCACATGCAATGACTCTAGTTGTAATTCATGAAAAGAACAGACATGCAATCACACTGGTGGATCCTTATGTGGTTCATGAAAAGAACAGACAGGCAATGACACTGGTGGATCCTTATGTGGTTTGTTTAGAAGAACACACATGCAATGACACTTCGTGTGGTTCATGAGAAGAACACACATCCAATGACACTGGTGGATCCTTACGTGGTTTGTTTAGAGGAACATACATGCAATGACACCGGTGGATCCACGTGTGGTTCATGAGAAGAACACACATCCAATGACTCTGGTAGATCCTTATGTGGTTCATGAAAAGAACTGACATGCATTGACACAGGATGTGGTTCATTAAAACAACAGACATGCACTGACACTGGGTGTGGTTCATGAAACGAATAGACAGGCAATGACACTAGTAGGCCCATCCTTATGTGGTTCATGAAAAGAACACACATGCAATGACACTGGTGGATCCTTATTTGGTTTGTTTAGAAGAACACACATCCAATGACACTGGTGGATCCTTATGTGGTTTGTTTAGAGGAAAATACATGCAATGACTCTAGACATGGTTCATGAAAAGAACAGACATGCAATTACACCGGGTGTGGTTCATGAAAAGAACAGACATGCAATTACACCGGGTGTGGTTCATGAAAAGAACAGACATGCAATGACTTATGTGGTTTGTTTAGAAGAACACACATGCAATGACACTGGGTGTGGTTCATGAAAAGAATAGACAAGCAACGACACTGGTGGATCCTTATGTGGTTTGTTTAGAAGAACACACATGCAATGAAACTGGTGTGGTTCATGAGAAGAACACACATCCAATGACACTGGTGGATCCTTATGTGGTTTGTTTAGAGGAATAGACATGCAATCACACTAGGTGGATCCATATGTGGTTTATGGAAGTAACGCACATGCAATGACTCTAGCTGTAATTCATGAAAAGAACAGACATGCTATGACACTGGTGGATCCTTATGTGGTTTGTTTAGAAGAACACACTTGCAATGTCACTGGGTGTGGTTCATGAAAAGAATAGACACACAATGACACTGCTGGATCCTTATGTGGTTTGTTTAGAGGAACAGACATGCAATGACTCCGGTGGATCCACGTGTGGTTCATGAGAAGAACACACATCCAATGACAGAGGTAGATCTTATCTAGTTCATGAAAAGAATAGACATGCAGTGAAACTGGGTGTGGTTCATGAATAGAACAGACATGAACTGACACTAGGTGTGGTTCATGAAAAGAACAGACATGCAATGACACTGGTGGGCCCATCCTTATGTGGTTCATGAAAAGAACAGACATGCAATGACACCGGTGGATCCTTATGTGGTTTGTTTAGGAGAACACACATGCAATGACACTGGGTGTGGTTCGTGAAAAGAACACACACGCAATGACACTGGTGGATCCTTATGTGGTTTGTTTAGAGGAACAGAGATGCAATGACACCGGTGGATCCACGTGTGGTTCATGAGAAGAACACACATCCAATGACTCTGGTAGATCCTTATGTGGTTCATGAAAAGAATTGACATGCAGTGACACTAGGTGTGGTTCATGAAAAGAACAGATATGCACTGACAGTAGGTGTGGTTCATGAAAAGAATAGACAAGCAATGACACTAGTGGGCCCATCCTTATGTGGTTCATGAAAAGAACACACATGCAATGACACTGGTGGAACCTTATCTGGTTTGTTTAGAAGAATAGACATGCAATGGCACTGGGTGTGGTTCATGAAAAGAACACACATCGAATGACACTGGTGGATCCTTATGTGGTTTGTTTAGAGGAACAAACATGCAATGACTCTAGATATGGTTCATGAAAAGAACAGACATGCAATGACACCAGGTGTGGTTCATGAAAAGAACAGACATGCAATGACACCGGGTGTGGTTCATGAAAAGAACATACATGCCATGAGTTATGTGGTTTGTTTAGAAGAACACACATGCAATGACACTGGGCGTGGTTCATGAAAAGAACAGACATGCAATGACACTGGTGGATCCTCATTTGGTTTGTTTAGAAGAACACACATGCAATGACACTGGTTTGGTTCATGAGAAGAACACACATCCAATGACACTGGTGGATCATTATGTGGTTTGTTTAGAGGAACAAACATGCAATCACACTAGGTGGATCCATATGTGGTTTATGGAAGTAACAGACATGCAATGACTCTAGCTATGATTCATGAAAAGAACAGACATGCAATGGCACTGGTGGATCCTTATGTGGTTCATGAAAAGAACAGACAGGCAATGGCACTGGTGTATCCTTATGTGGTTTGTTTAGAAGAACACACATGCAATGAAACTTCGTGTGGTTCATGAGAAAAACACACATCCAATGACACTGGTGGATCCTTATGTGGTTTGTTTAGAGGAACATACATGCAATCACACTAGGTGGATCCATATGTTTGGTTTATGGAAGTAACAGACATGCAATAACTCTAGCTGTGATTCATGAAAAGAACAGACAGGCAAAGACACTGGTGGATCCATGTGTGGTTCATGGGAAGAACAGACATCCAATGACACTGGTGGACTCTATCTATGGTTCATGAAAAGAACAGACATGCAATGACACTGGTGGATCCATATGTGTTTTGTTAGGAGAACACACATGCAATGACACTGGGTGTGGTTCATGAAAATAACAGACATGTAATGACACTGGTGGATCCTTATGTGTGGTTCCTTAAAAGAACATACATGCAGTGACACTGGTGGATCCTTATGTGGTTTGTTTAGAAGAACACACATGCAATGATACTGGGTGTGGTTCATGAAAAGAACAGACAGGCAATGACACCCGTGGATCCTTATATGGTTTGTTTAGAAGAACACGCATGCACTGACACTGGGTGTGGTTCATGGAAAGAACAGACACACAATGACACTGGTGGATCCTTATGTGGTTTGTTTAGAGGAACAGACATGCAATGACTCTAGATATGGTTCATGAAAAGAACAGACATGCAATGACACCGGGTGTGGTTCATGAAAAGAACAGACATGCAGTGACTTATGTGGTTTGTTTAGAAGAACACACATGCAATGACACTGGGTGTGGTTCATGAAAAGAATAGATATGCAATGACACTGGTGGATCCTTATGTGGTTTGTATAGAAGAACACACATGCAATGACACTGGGTGTGGTTCGTGAAAAGAATAGGCATGCAATGACACTGGTGGATCCTTAAAAGAACATACATGCAGTGACACTGGTGGATCCTTATGTGGTTTGTTTAGAAGAACACACATGCAATGACACTGGGTGTGGTTGATGAAAAGAACATATATGCAATGACACTGGTGGATCCTTATGTGGTTCGTTTAGAAGAACACACATGCAATGATAGTGGTAGTGGTTCATGAAAAGAACAGACATGCAATGACACTGGTGGATCCTTATGTGGTTTGTTTAGAGGAACAGACATGCAATCACACTAGGTGGATCCATATGTGGTTTATGGAAGTAACAGACATGCAATGACTCTAGCTGTGATTCATAAAAAGAACAGACATGCAAAGACACTGGTGGATCCTTATGTGGTTCATGAAAAGAACAGACAGGCAATGACACTGGTGGATCATTATGTGGTTTTTTTAGAACAACACACATGCAATGACACTACGTGTGGTTTATGTGAAAAACACACATCCAATGACACGTGTGGATCCTTATGTGGTTTATTTAGAGGAATAGACATGCAATCACACTAGGTGGATCCATATGTGGTTTATGGAAGTAACAGACATGCAATGACTCTAGCTATGATTCGTGAAAAGAATAGACTGGCAATGACACTGGTGGATCCATTTGTGGTTCATGGGAAGAATAGACATCCAAAGACACTGGTGTACTCTAGCTGTGGTTCATGAAAAGAGCAGACATGCCATGACACTGGTGGATCCATATGTGGTTTGTCAGGAGAACACACATGCAATGACACTAGGTGTGGTTCATGAAAAGAACAGACATGCAATGACACTGGTGGATCCTTATGTGTGGTTCATTAAAAGAACATACATGCAGTGACACTAGTGGATCCTTATGTGGTTTGATTAGAAGAACACACATGCAATGACACTGGGTGTAGTTCATCAAAAGAACATACAGGCAATGACACCAGTGGATCCTTATGTAGTTTGTTTAGAAGAACACACATGCAATGACACTGGGTGTGGTTCATGAAAAGAATAGACACGCAATGACACTGGTGGATCCTTATGTGGTTTGTTTAGAGGAACAAACATGCAATGACTCCAGTGGATCCACGTGTGGTTCATGAGAAGAACACACATCCAATGCCACTGGTAGATCCTTATGTGGTTCATGAAAAGAACAGACATGCAGTGAAACTGGGTGTGGTTCATGAATAGAACAGACATGAACTGACATTACGTGTGGTTCATGAAAAGAACAGACATGCAATGACACTGGTGGGCCCATCCTTATGTGGTTCATGAAAAGAACAGACATGCAGTGACACCGGTGGATCCTTATGTGGTTTGTTTAGGAGAACACGCATGCAATGACACTGGGTGTGGTTCATGAAAAGAACACACACGCAATGACACTGGTGGATCCTTATGTGGTTTGTTTAGAGGAACATACATGCAATGACACCGGTGGATCCACGTGTGGTTCATGAGAAGAAAACACATCCAATGATCTGGTAGATCCTTATGTGGTTCATGAAAAGAACTGACATGCAGTGACACTAGGTGTGGTTCATGAAAAGAACAGACATGCACTGACAGTAGGTGTGGTTCATGAAAAGAATAGACAGGCAATGACACTAGTGGGCCCATCCTTATGTGGTTCATGAAAAGAACACACATGCAATGAAACTGGTGGATCCTTATTTCGTTTGTTTAGAAGAACAGACATGCAATGACACTGGGTGTGGTTCATGAAAAGAACACACATCGAATGACACTGGTGGATCCTTATGTGGTTTGTTTAGAGGAACAGACATGCAATGACTCTAGATATGGTTCATGAAAAGAACAGACATGCAATGACACCGAGTGTGGTTCATGAAAAGAACAGACATGCAATGACTTATGTGGTTTGTTTAGAAGAACACACATGCAATGACACTGGGTGTAGTTCATGAAAAGAACAGACATGCAATGACACTGGTGGATCCTCATGTGGTTTGTTTAGAAGAACACACATGCAATGACACTGGTGTGGTTCATGAGAAGAACACACATGCAATGACACTGGGTGTGGTTCATGAAAAGAACAGACATGCAATGACACTGGTGGATCCTCATGTGGTTTGTTTATAAGAACACACATGCAATGATACTGGTGTGGTTCATGAGAAGAACACACATCCAATGACACTAGTGGATCCTTATGTGGTTTGTTTAGAGGAACAGACATGCAATCACACTAGGTGGATCCATATGTGGTTTATGGAAGCAATAGACATGCAATGACTCTAGCTATGATTCATGAAAAGAACAGACATGCAATGGCACTGGTGGATCCTTATGTGGTTCATGAAAAGAAAAGACAAGCAATGACACTGGTGGATCCTTATGTGGTTTGTTTAGAAGAACACACATGCAATGACACTTCGTGTGGTTCATGAGAAAAAACACACATCCAGTGATACTGGTGGATACTTATGTGGTTTGTTTAGAGGAATAGACATGCAATCACACTTGGTGGATCCATATGTTTGGTTTATGGAAGTAACAGACATGCAATGGCTATAGCTGTGCTTCATGAAAAGAATAGACATGCAAAGACACTTGTGGATCCATGTGTGGTTTATGGGAAGAATAGACATCCAATGACACTGGTGGACTCTAGCTGTGGTTCACGAAAAGAACAGACATGCAATGACACTGGTGGATCCATATGTGTTTTGTTAGGAGAACACACATGCAATAACACTGGGTATGGTTCATGAAAACAATAGACATGCAATGACACTGGTGGATCCTTATGTGTGGTTCCTTAAAAGAACATACATGCAGTGACACTATGGATCCTTATGTGGTTTGTTTAGAAGAACACACATGCAATGACACTGGGTGTGGTTCATGAAAAGAACAGATAGGCAATGACACCCGTGGATCCTTATGTGGTTTGTTTAGAAGAACACACATGCCATGACACTGGGTGTGGTTCATGGAAAGAACAGACACACAATGACACTGGTGGATCCTTATGTGGTTTGTTTAGAGGAATAGACATGCAATGACTCTAGATATGGTTCATGAAAAGAACAGACATGCAATGACACCGGGTGTGGTTCATGAAAAGAACAAACATGCAATGACTTTTGTGGTTTGTTTAGAAGAACACACATGCAATGACACTGGGCGTGGTTCATGAAAAGAATAGATATGCAATGACACTAGTGGATCCTTATGTGGTTTGTTTAGAAGAACACACATGCAATGACACTGGGTGTGGTTCATGAAAAGAACATACACGCAATGACACTGGTGGATCTTTATGTGGTTTGTCTATAGGAACAGACATGCAATCACACTAGGTGGATCCATATGTGGTTTATGGAAGTAACAGACATGCAATGACTCTAGATGTGATTCATGAAAAGAACAGACGTGCAATGACACTGGTGGATCCTTATGTGGTTCATGAAAAGAACAGACATGCAATGACACTGGTGGATCCTTATGTGGTTTGTTTAGAAGAACACACATGCAATGACACTTCGTGTGGTTCATGAGAAGAACACACATCCAATGACACTGGTGGATCCTTATGTGGTTTGTTTAGAGGAACAGACATGCAATCACACTAGGTGGATCCATATGTGGTTTATGGAAGTAACAACCATGCAATGACTCTAGATGTGATTCATGAAAAGAACAGACATGCAATGACACTGGTGGATCCATGTGTGGTTCATGGGAAGAACAGACATCCAATGACACTAGTGTACTCTAGCTGTGGTTCATGAAAAGAACATACATGCAATGACACTGGTGGATCCATATGTGGTTTGTCAGGAGAACACACATGCAATGACACTGTGTGTGGTTCATGAAAAGAACAGACATGCAATGAGACTGGTGGATCCTTATGTGTGGTTAATTAAAAGAACATACATGCAGTGACACTGGTGGATCCTTATGTGGTCTGTTTAGAAGAACACACATGCAATGACACTGGGTGTGTTTCATGAAAAGAACAGACAGGCAATGACACCGGCGGATCCTTATGTGGTTTGTTTAGAAGAACACACATGCAATGACACTTGGTGTGGTTCATGAAAATAATAGACACGCAATGACATTGGTGGATCCTTATGTGGTTTGTTTAGAGGAACAGACATGCAATGACACCGGTGGATCCACGTGTGGTTCATGAGAAGAACACACATCCAATGACACTGGTAGATCCTTATGTGGTTCATGAAAAGAACAGACATGCAGTGAAACTGGGTGTGGTTCATGAATAGAACAGACATGCACTGACACAGGGTGTGGTTCATGAAAATAACAGACATGCAATGACACTGGTGGGCCCTTATGTGGTTTGTTTAGAAGAACACACATGCAATGACACTGGTGGATCCATGTGTGGTTTATGAGAAGAACACACATCCAATGAACTCTAGTGAGATCTATCTTGGCATAATTTGATGTATTCCACGATGTATTCAATTGTACAAAACACTTTCCATTTTTATACTACTTAGTTTTGCCCTTGGTTTTATATGGTACTACTTAGTTTTGCCCACCCCCTCTCTATCTTTTGTAGAAGCCCAAAACTATGCTCACCCTGTCTGCTACTCCCTGATTGGTTGTCACAGTTGTCACGCGGATCGTGCGCACCGACCGTTGATTCTATGCGATCCAACGATGATCGTTGCACACCTCGTGCCCTTGGTGTCGTGGTGGTGTCACGGCAGATGCCATGTATAGGCTAAATGTGGGGACTAAATGCACTAGGGGAATCCAGGGAGGGATAGTGTGGTGATTCCACACATAGAAGCTTTGTATTTGATTCTTCTTCACAGGTTACAAATGCTCCCAGAGCTGTATTGGGGAGAGGAGGAAGGAAGAACTCTCTTACTCTCGCCACTAGCTAGCCCTCAGAGCAATCTCCTAGAAACAAACCAGTCAAGAATCAACCCCCTCTACAGAAGCCCTAGCCCTCCTTATATAGGGGTGGCTAGGTCTCCTCTTAGGGCATACGTGGAGGCATATTCCAGGGAATATGCCTCCTCCCAAAATAGTAAGTCGACCGGGTTACTTTTCCCCCGCGTCACCCATGCAGAGTCTACGTGAGCCTCTGCGGCGCCCGGGTCACCCGAACTTGGCTTCGTCACCTTTGTTGGCCACGCCTCGGTGGTCCGGCCTCTGTCCGCTTCTCTCACGTTCCGTGTACAACAGCCACCTTTTGACCAGCGAGATACCTTCCTTCTCTTGCAAGCTTGATATAACCCGGATCCTGCATAGAAGATCCAGACATACATGTTCCTGCATACAAGTTAGATATATCTTACCGACTTACGGCTTAAGTCGGTTGAGACCATGTAAGGTGAACGTCCCTGGTCCGGGTTACTCCGTGATCCGGCCTGCCTTGTGGTGACTCGGCCAGCATTTGCTTTGACCTTGCCGAACCTTGGCTAACTCGGCATTTATCCCCCGGCGTGACCCTACCCGGGGGTATCCCCCTAACATTAGTCCCCGAAGCTGGTGCGGTCTTAGCCGCCTTAGCCGCTAAGGTCACAGCAGGTTCAAGTTCACTGAGCTCTGTGTTCCTTTTTCGAGTTACCTCTTATCTCGAATTCTATGGATTTACTTTCCCGTGGCACATTCCAAGTTTTTACTTGCTGGCCGAGTTACCACATACTCATCCTGGTTTCTCTTCCTTCTCTCGTACGCTTCCCAATGTGGAGGCTAATCATCACATCGCCTCATTTTAAGGGCCAGCCACAGTAACCACCGCAGTAAATGTCAGTTATCACTTTAGCGCACATCACATCGTGACTGCCTCCTCATTATCTGCATCATAACGTCACGTCATGGGATCCGCTGCGCTCGGTGGCCTTCCTTGTGGCTCGATGCTGATTAGTCAATCCGGATTGTACACGGCCACACGGTGTGGCCCGTCCGCAAATGCGATCCCACTACTCCCCCGAGAGAGCGGTTAAATAGGGGAGGGGCGCGCCCCTTGGGGTTGTTCCTCACTTCCGCGCCCTTCTGCCCCCTCTTCTTCCTCATCTTTCCCTACGATAGCGCCGCCGCCACCGCGTTTGAGTAGCCGCGCCGCCGCCGCTCTGCTTCCGCACGCACCTGCGTCGCCGTCGCCTCTACGCACCTCCTCCGCCACGGGTCCCCGTCAGTCGAGGCCGCTGCCACCCACCGCCGCTAGCGCCAGTGAGAGAAGTGACCTCGAGATGATAGAAGAAGAGCTCACCGTCACTGAGCAAGAGATGGAGGATGATGCCGCGAATGCCGACCGTGGCGCGTGGGCAGGCTCCTGGGTCTGCCAGGATGACCTGGACTGGCTCTACCGGACCAGGCGCATCCCGGAGGGCGTCGCCGCGCGCCTCGCCTCCTCCGAGCTTGCCCCCTCACCCAATCCGGGTGAGTATGTTGTGTTCCTATCACACTTCCAGCGAGGGTTTGGTTTGCCTGGTAGCGATTTTTTCCACGACTGGTTGAACACATATGAGCTCCAGCCGCATCACCTTCCAGCCAACGCCATCACATCTCTCTCTGCCTTCGCCTCCACCATCGAGGGTTATGCCTATGGCCCACAAAGGAGCTATGGATCCGGTTCTTTGGCCTCCGCCGGAATGTAATTCCGAATGTAGAACTAGATCCGGAGGACAAACAACTCACGCCTTTCGGTGTTGCGTCAATCTCTCCCTGGAGGCCGTCTGTCTTCCCCCGAGTTACTGGGCTAGACTCCTGCAAGGGATGGGCCCGGACCTTCTTCTATGTCCGGAACAACACCACCGAAGATCTGATCCGGCTGTGCCCCTATACTCCGGGTCCTCCTAACCCGGAGTTGTGGGACGTTATCCCCAAGAAGCCCACAGTGTTGGCCAACCAAGTCAACAAGAGGTTCAAGGAGCTGAAGGACCTCAGATTGCGCAACGAGGACGCCATGATCACATTCGTCCGCAACCGGATCTCCCCCCTCCAGAAACACACACACAAAGTATGCCACATGAGCTGGGGCCGCGACCCCAACCGGACCTCGTCTTTCGAGTTAAGCAATACAGAGATTTACCGCCGGGTCAAGGCCCTGTTCACCACCCACAAGGACTTCTCCTCTGAGTGGACGTGGGGGATTGAACACTATTGCCGAGATAGTCTTCCTCCTTTGGTAAGTCTCGCACCCCAAACTTTCTTCCGAATTGAATCATATGTCGATCTTTTGTTGTAGATTTTAATCCTGTTTCCTTTCCTTTTCCTTAGATGTTTCTTCAGCAAACCATCGAGGATGGCACCGATCCCACCTTCAAATGGGCGCCTGACCGGGATACCTCGGACGAGGAAGAACCTGATCAGGAGATGTTCCTTCCGATGTTGGACGCGACCAAGCGACCCACCGGTAAACTCTCTTCTATTAGAGATTGGCCCGACGATGAGGATGATTCGGATGTTGAGGTGATGGAAGCATTTGACGCTGTCCCCCTTTCTTATGCTTTTCCAGCATCAGCTAACCCCGGTGGGTAGATCCATGAAGATCCTCCCCTTGCCGTGGGTGATCCTGTTCCAGTTGTGCCGAAGAAGAAAAGGGGAGCCGCATCAACCTCTTCCTACGGACCTTCTCAGCCCGCCAAAAGGCGAAAGAAGTCCGGAGATAAAACTGCCACCAAGCCTGCAACCAAGGCCACAACTCAGAGGGCTCAGAAGCCTAAGGAGCCCCTGACGTCAGATGAGTAAGCCTCTTCTCCCTTTACTATTTTCTTGTCCTTCTTTTATTACATCTTCTTATTCAACAATGTTTGATTTGGCAGGGACGCGGTAGAGGTCCCACAAAGGTGATCCGGCATTGCCTCCCCACTTCGACACAGCCCTTCTCCCCCCGCGGCGAGGATTCACGTCCGCTGAGCCCAATCCTGGAGGATCCAGCGGCTACTCCGGGTTCCAGCCCACCTCGTCAAGAAGAGGGCAACCTTGGAGCGGGGGAGACCGGCTCTGCCGAGGCAACAACCACCACTACTTCGGCTCCGCCGCAACCAGCTAGCACCGAGGTTCCCTCAGTACCTCCACCGAAGAAGCAACCAGCACCAGTATCAGCACCAACTCCGGCACCAGCAGCAAAGGCAACAGCAGCAGCACCAAGCCCCTCCGCCTCGTTCGAGTCTTCTCAGTCTCGGCGAGAAAGCACCAAGGTCGCTCTCAAGGGTAAATCTGCTGCAACAACTTCCACTTCTCAGCAGCAGCCTAAGGGCAAAAAGACCCCTGATGCCACTAGGGCAGCGTCCGTCGAGGCTGGACAGTGCACGCTCGCGTCCATGCTCCCAAAGAAGACTCCGCCACCGAAGGGCGCCCCTACCGAGCCAGCTGATGCGCAACAACTTGTTTTGCACACCAGCCCGGCCCTTGCTCAGGTTGAGAGGAGGGAAGCGCATGCCAAGGGTTTGGTAGCGCCCCATATGCCCAGCGGCGAACGATACCCTCCGACCTTGATTGAATTTGTAAACAACTGGAACAAGGCGGAGTTCGTCCACAATGACCTCCCGAGAAGTTCAGTCCCGCCGAATTTTCTGCACAGATGAATACTGCCGCCAAGGCAATTAACCTCGCGGGTCGGATGATGGAGGTAAGTTATTTCCTTAATATGTTGTAGATATTAACGATATAACCATTAGTCCCCGAGCCTCTAGGGGAGTAACTTGTTACTCGGCCGGATGCTCCTTAGAAAATTAACGTAGCTCCTTGATAACTTCGAATATGCACACACCTAGAGCCGGGTTAAGTTCCACTTGGCCCGGATCTTTGTACACTTCGAATATGCACACACCTAGAGCCGGGTTAAGTTCCACTTGGCCTAGATCTTTTTACACTTTGAATATGCACACACCTAGAGCCGGGTTAAGTTCCACTTGGCCCAGATCTTTGTACACTTTGAATATGCACACACCTAGAGCCGGGTTAAGTTCCACTTGGCCCGAATCTTTGTACACTTTGAATATGCACACACCTAGAGCCGGGTTAAGTTCCACTTGGCCTGGATCTTTGTACACTTCGAATATGCACACACCTAGAGCCGGGTTAAGTTCCACTTGGCCCGGATCTTTGTACACTTCGAATATGCACACACCTAGAGCCGGGTTAAGTTCCACTTGGCCTGGATCTTTGTACACTTCGAATATGCACACACCTAGAGCCGGGTTAAGTTTCACTTGGCCCGGATCTTTGTACACTTCGAATATGCACACACCTAGAGCCGGGTTAAGTTCCACTTGGCCCGGATCTTTGTACACTTCGAATACGCACAAGACTAAGCTACCTTTTTGTATTCTTTTTAGGTGACCACCAACCACCGAAGCGCTGAGTTTCAGCGTCTGCTGGACACTCACAAGATGTTGCGCGCAAAGCATAATGCACTTCTCGCTGAATACGAGAAAAGGGGTAAGTTCCTTCCTTATCCTTTTCCTGTTTTTCTTTCTCTTTTTCTGCCGAGCTAACCCATCATTCGGTTTCCGCAACTGGGGTGGAGGCTGAGAATATCCTCATGAGGAAGAATTTGGACCAGATCAAGGGTAAGTTATTTTTGCTCAACTTTGCTATGCTTTCTATCTCTTTTTTCGGTGGCTCGGCAAACATTCATACCTCGGCTCTGCTGGGTCAACAAACTATTTCAGCATCTCTTGAAGATAGTGTGTCCGTGCCTGATATGATGCTGCATTTTCTCGAACAAGCAGGGCAGCATCAGGCTGAACTTAAGAAGAAAGACGACGAGCTTGCCCTCCTCCGAGCCAAAGATGATGAAATTGCCAAGCTCAAGGCAGATATGAAGAAGCTAAAGGCGCGGCACCAAGCTGCACTTCAAAAAGCTGGCCAGGACTATACTGAAGAGTGGGAATGCCTCACCCTCCAGATTTCCAAAGACCAAGAGCTTCTCTAGGAGGCGGACGTCAAACTCTAGTCGGCGAACACTGAACTTGTGCAGCTTCGCAAAAGGCGCGATGACTATACCAAGGAGTTAACCGGATTCACGGCCATATTTACCGTAAGTTATTTTCCTTCGTCTGGCATACCTCTCCGGGTTGCTTCTCATGTATTTTCCTTACTTGTTTCTCCTGTTTTGTTTTCAGGCAAATTTCCAGAGGGCAACGCCATTGCGAGCATCGCTGTTGCTAAGTTCCTCCGAGAGAGGGGTACTCCCATTGCTCCTGACACTGAAGAAATTCCCTATGACATGGAGGACCTCTTGGTCAGCTTGTCTTCTCGTGTGGAAATCATGAAGAACTATGGCAAAGATATCCTTGACGTGGCAGTTTGGATCTTCAACGTCTTTTGGCCTGATGCAGATACTCCGGAGGGGACCGTAGTTCTCGTCGACAAACTGATGGAATGCGAGACCCAACTCGACCTTTGGAGGGAATCCGCTGGCCGTGCCAGAGCTGAGACTGTTCTCCACTACGTGCTTACGTGGTATGAGACGATCGACCTCAACCTCCTAGCACGCATGCGCACTCCAGCGACCCGGAGTGGATTGCTCGGCGCAAGGCCTACGCCCATAGTCTCATCGAATATGCACCCATTCATGAATGGAACGAGGGTCCGAGCTTCCTTGGTGCTGCTGATGCCGAAAATGCTGAAAACGCAGAAGATGGTTCGGATGAAGACGAAGAGGACGATGCCTCGGACGTCGAAGATAGCGAAGATGACGTCGAACTTCCTTCTCCTGCCGGTCCTTGAGCGAAAAACTTTAAAGTTTATCAGATCACCGGTATGCCGGGTGTAGTTGTATCAAGTGCACAAGTAATATTTTGCTACCAAGTTTTTATGCTGGATTGACTTGGGCGTAGTCCCCGAGTTTCATTTTCTCGTTCTTCCAATCTTTTGGCTCGGCTCGCGTCTACCTTGGTTCGGTTTTTTGACTTACGAGTCCGAGCTTCAAAAATTGTCTTAACAATACTTGGAAACTTTGGGATTAGCTCAAAATAATTCAACATGATAAATTTAAAGTATACATATGGTTACTTCAAAAAACAAACGTCGGCTCGATTAAGTTTTTTCCCTTAGTCATTTTTCATGTGCTACGCAATTCCAAACTTGTTCTCTTGCTTGCCATGAAGCCAAATCTTGTTGGACAGCAGCAAGTCAAAGAGTTAGGTTCTTGGTGCTCACACATTACTAATCCGACCTAAGCAGAAGCGACTTACGCCAGCCGACGTAAAAATAATAAACGCAGAAGACAACTAAAATTACTAAGGCAGTCCCCGAGTTACTTCTCGAGGTGCCGAGATTTCATTGATAGGCTCATTACCGGCATACATACCGACATATGAGAGACTCGGATACATACACTTCTCTTCTAAGTGTAGAAAGGACGAAGTAGTGCTAGATTCCATGGACGCTTAGATTCCTCGCCGGACCTGTCTGCCTTGTTCTTTTCTTGTGGCTTTGCATCGATAAGATAATAAGAATCATTGTGCAATGCTTTGCTCACAATGAATGGTCCTTCCCATGGGGGGATAACTTGTGCATGCCAGCAGTACGTTGTACCAACCGGAGTACCAGATCGCCTTCCCGGAAAACTCAAGGGCTTACTTTTCGGCTATGATAGCATCGGAGATTTTGCTGATATATGGCGGATCTGGACAATGCCAATTCTCTCGCTTATTCCAGCAGATCAGCATCATTTTTCCAGGCTTCTTGCACTTCGGCTTCTGTGTATTGGGTGACCCTAGGCGAATCATGCTCTATGTCGGCTGGTCATACAGCTTCTGCCCCATATACCAGAAAGAATGGCGTATAGCCTGTTGATTGATTCGGAGTTGTTCTTAAACTCCACAGTACCGTTGGTAGTTCTTCTATCCAGCACCCCGCTGATCTTTGCAGCGGCTCAATGAGCCGGGGTTTTATCCCAGATAATACTAATCCGTTGGATCTTTCTACTTGTCCGTTTGATGCGGGGTGGGCTACCGAGGCAACGTCCAGCCGGATCTTCTTATCTCGGCAGAAACGTGCAAATGCTCCTTCAACAAAGTTTGTGCCATTATCTGTTATAATACTGTGAGGATAACCGTATCTCAAGATGATGTCTTTGAGAAATGTTACGGCCGTAGCTCCATCACATTTTCTTATCGGCTTCACTTCAATCCACTTTGGAAACTTGTCCACCATGACCAAAATGTGAGTCATATTTCCCTTTGCTGGTTTAAATGGGCCGACCATATCCAAGCACCATACAGCAAATGGCCATGTAATTGGTATGGTCTTGAGGTCCGACATTGGCATATGTGTTTTTGTCGCATATCTATGACAACCATTGCATTTTCTCACCAGATCTTCCTCTTGTTCTAAGGCACTTGGCCAGTAAAACCCAAGGCAGAAAGCTTTTGCTACCAAGGCTCTGGATGAGGCGTGATGCCCACATTCCCCTTGATGTATATCTCGGAGGATTTCAAGTCCTTCCTCCGGATCAACACATCGCTAGAGGACATTAGTCACACTCCTTTTGTATAACTCGGAATTGATGATCGTGTACGCTTTCGCTCTCCTCTGAGTTTGCCTGGAAAGTACCTCCTCAGTGGGTAAGGTTCCGTCTTTTAGGAATTGGAATGTTGGCAATGACCAAGCTAGTACAGCCCTCACTAGGAATATTTCCTCATCAATTTCCATTAGATCCACCGGCATAACTTCTACCGGATCGTGCTGTGCAGTCCCCGGGTTGGTCGTGGCAGTTCCCGGGTTTGCCAAGGCAGTCCCCGGGTTTCGCGAGCCACTTCCCTCATCAATGTCCATGGGCATAGCCTCTGATTCCGGGATAAAAATTGAGTCGGACTCCGGGGATGGCCTGATGGATGGTTTCCTGAGGTGCTCCAATGCTATGCCCGGTGGAATTGCTTGTCGGGTTGAACCGAGCTTTGACAGTATGTCGGCAGCCTCATTCTCCACCCGAGGTATATGGTGCAATTCACATCCCTCAAAGTAACCAGATATTTTCTGCACATGAAATCTGTATAACGCCATGTTCGCGTCCAAAGCATCCCATTGCCCGGAGGCCTGCTGGACTACGAGATTTGAGTCACCAAAGCATTGGATCCTATGTATACCAACCTCCTTTGCCACTTTGAGCCCATGTATAAGTGGCTTGTATTCTGCAACATTGTTCGATGCAGTGAAGTGGATCTGCAGCACATATTTCAGCTGGTCCTTTTTTGGCGAGGTAAGCACAACTCCGGCACCTAACCCAGTTTTCATTTTTGACCCGTCAAAGTGCATTCTCTAGTACTTCGGATCTGGCAATGGTGGTTCGTATTGCACCTCAGCCCAATCCACAAAAAAGTCCGCCACAGCTTGAGATTTAATTGCTTCTCTTATATCATATTGTGGCGCATAAGGTGCTAGTTCGATTGCCCATTTTGCAATCCTGCCACTTGCATCCTTGTTACTCATTATCTAGTATATGGGAGCTTCACATATTACCATGATTGGGTGTTCCTCGAAATAGTGTTTCAGCTTCTTAGCTGCCATATACACACCGTATGCCACTTTCTGATAATGAGGATAATTTTGTTTTGAGGCTGATAATACCTCGCTCAGGTAATACACTGGCCTTTGCACCAACTTACCCTCTTCGTTGCATTCTACCACAATTACTGCACTTACAACTCGGTTGGTTGCGGCTATATAGAGCAACATTGGCTCCTTTGATAGTGGAGAGGCTAACAATGGTGAAATGGCTAACATTTTCTTTAAGTGAGCAAAGGCTTCATTGGCCTGCGGCGTCCAAATGAACTTATCCGACTTTTTCATGAGTTGATAGAGAGGCAGTGCCTTTTCTCCCAACCGACATACAAACCGACTCAACGACGCCAGGCAACCAGTGAACTTCTGGACATCGTTAAGACACTTTGGCAACTCCATTCGTTCTATGGCCCGGATCTTAGTTGGATTGACCTCGATACCTCGGCTGGAGACGAGGAATCCGAGTAATTTTCCGGCCGGGACATCGAAGGTACATTTCTCTGGGTTAAGCTTCATCCGGAACCTTCTTAGGTTTGCGAACGTCTGCCTGATATCGTCAAGGAGCGTTTTGCTTTCCTTGGTCTTTATCACAACATCATCCACATACACCTGCACATTTTGACCAATTTGGTCATGCAAACACTTTTGCATACATCTCTGGTATGTTGTCCCAACATTACGTAAACCGAAAGGCATGGTGCGATAGAAATAATCCCCATACGGGGTGATAAACGCAGTCTTTATTTGATCATTCGGGTTTAGTGGTATCTCGTGGAAACCAGAATATGCATCAATGAACAACAACAACTCACACCCAGCAGTGGAATCGATGACCTGGTCTATCCTTGGCAGGGGGAACGGATCTTTTGGACACACCTTATTCAGGTTCGTGTAATCGATACACATATGCCACACCATTGCCACATTCGGATCATCTTTCTTCTTCTCCACCAGCACCGGATTAGATAGCCAATCCAGGTAAAGCACTTCCATGATAAATCCTGCAGCCAACAACCGAGCTATCTCATCTCCTATGACTTTTCTCCTTTCTTTGGTGAAGCGGCGGAGAGGTTGCTTCACCGACTTAGCTCCGGGTCTCACATTCAAAGAGTGCTCGACCAACTCCCTCGGAACACCTTGCAAGTCCTGTGTGGACCAAGCAAAAATATCCCGATTCTCACGGAGGAAGTTGACGAGCTCGCTTTCCTATTTGTCATTTAACCCGGCCCCAATTGTTACGGTACGCTCAGGGAACATATCATCAACAGGCACCTTCTAGGTATCTTTTGTCGCTTGGAATGAGACGCTTCCATGCAGGTTACTCAATGCCGGCATATACTGCTGGGCGGACTAAGCTAATGCTGCCACCTCTTGGATCTTTCTCTTTTCTTGCGCTATCACGAGTGACTCGGCTAGGTTTGACCCGGCTGACGCACACTCAATGGAACGTCGGAAATCTCCAGCTATAGTGATCACACCATTTGGCCCAGGCAACTTCATCTTCAGATAACTGGTGGGCCGCTTGCCATGAACTTGTTTAGAGCTGGTCTACCGAGTAACGCGTGATACGCACTTTCTAAATTCACCAACTCAAACTCCAAATTCTCAGTTCGGCAGTTGTCTCTTGTGCCGAACAAGACATCAACTCGGACCTTGCCTATGGGCTCACAAGAAATGCCTGGCACAATGCCATGGAAAGTTGTCCTTGTAGGTTGGAGCATGTTCTCCGAGATACCCAACTTTCGCATCATATCCGCATACATGTTATTAATGCTACTACCATTGTCAATCAGTACCTTGGAGAATCTTACATTGATGCTAGGCCCAATGAATGTTGGATCCAACACCAATGCATATGAGCCCGGACTAGGCATAAGCTTGGGATGATCTTTGATGCTCCAGGTGATTTCCTGATCCGACCAAGGCATGTACCTTGTCACAGCTGGCATTACCGCATTCACTTCCATATGTCCGCGCTGCAAGCTTTTCCTGTCTGTCTCTTCCGTACTGAACGCACAATAGCTTTGATGGTGTTCTCTGTACTCATTTCTCCCCTCGTTTATGGGGTACCTCTGATCCTGCTAGTTTTGGTTTTCCACCTGATGCACTGCATCCCTTCTCTCATGGTTGTCATACCTCGGCGGAGGGGGAGGCAACATTAACTGTTGCGTGTTCGCTCCGGAGAGCAATTGCTACCGGGGTAACTCCTATCGAGGTTGATCATTCCGAGGTGCCTGAGCATTCCCCGAACCACTCTGTTCTATCTTTCACATCCACTCACACTGCCTAGTTGTGTGACCCGCCGGGTTACTTGGATTAGGCGTGTGAATTTTACACGGCTGATCTAGCATTGCTTCATAAGTATACCTCGGACGGTCTTTCTTCTCTTGCCACTGTTTTTTCTGCTCTGGCATCCAAGTTTTCTTCCCATCATTCCTTGGCGTCCATTGCTGTCCTCCATTTTTCTGACGTTGACTGCTTCCTGCTCCGGGTGGATCTTGATTCGCAGCTGCAACTTGTTGCGAACTGTACCGGTAGTCTTGTCTGTCATCTCTTCTTTTACCTCGGTAATCATTCCTCCGGGATGACCCGGCTCCATCTCTCTGGTAGTACTCCTCTCCTGACTCGTTCAAGGTGAGCTTAGGTTGCATCGGATCACCCAAAGTATATGAATCAGCTATCCGGATCGTTTCTACCAATGTAGTTGGCATATCTCTTTGCAACCTTTGCCATAGCATGCTTGCATATCTGCATCCTTGTGCAAACCAAGCTATGGCTTGTGATTCAATCACGCCCTCACACGAGTTTCGCACATTGCACCAACGGGTTAAGAACTCTCGGTCTCTCTCATTTGGTCTCTGCCTGCACATCGCTAGGGTTTGTGGCCTGTTGGGTCTCTGATACGTACTTGAGAAATTGCTAACGAACATCTCCTCGAAATCGATCCATCAGTTAATAGTCCCGGGTGGCAAGTTGTTTAGCCATACCCTTGCTGGCCCCTCCAACATCTGGGGTACATATCTCACAACCCACCTCAAGTTGCCTGTAGCAATTTTTACAGCGGTAGCATAGTTAATCAACCAATCCACCGGCTTAGTGCTTCTGTCATATGTCTTTGTGCCTCTAGGTAACTGAAAGTTAGGTACCGGAGGTTCCTTCATGATCTGGGGCCCAAAACATGTTGGACCCGGAGGACCTTGACACTCAATTTGCTCCGACCTATACAACCGATCCAGTTTTAACCTGGCGTCATCAGGCATTAAGTCTCTGCTTCCCAACCTTGATCCTATCACATGATAGTCCGGCCTAGGATAGCTAGCATTCACCATCTCTGAATTACCATCATTTTATCTATCTTGCTCCGGTGCAGCTGCCCTTTGTTGCATACCTTGGCCGGCACTACGCTCTTGCCGTAGCATATTCCGCTGCTGCGGTTGACCTGCACCTTCCGCATTATGCTGTTCGGCATTGCCATTTACAACATTCCTTTGACCGGCATTGCCTTGGTCACGGTTACCTCGGCTCACACTCCTTCGATCCTCATTTCTTTGCACTTCTTTTCCTTTCCCTGCCCTTGTCGGGTCATATGGGACTATCTGTTTATTCCTCCTGACTGAAGTTACTACCTCTTCTCTCCTAGGACCACCATGAGGAGATGATGCAGCTCCAGCGGATTTTTCCGGATTACCCACCGCCGAATGAACAATTTTGGAGACCCCGGCTCTCTCCGGGTTAGCCCTGAGCAATTCCTCGTTCTGCCTGTTCGCGATCCGAACCAACTCGTTAACCCTATCGTGCTTTCTTTGGCGGGCTTCACCCATCAGACCTTCTAACTCGGATGCGGCTGCATCTACCGCCCTGAGGTTCTTTGCCGGGGTACTGTACTTCGGCAGCCCCACGGATAGACAGTTCTCTAAGTCCTCAATCCTAGTATCACCCTCTGTGTTCATTTCACTCATGAGATTTCTCCCCTTCACTTTTACAGCATCTACTTTATTTGCCTTTGCATACTCACGCAGTGTCATGTTCAATGACTGTTGAGTCGCGGCTATGTTTTTCGCACCCTCTAGTATTTTCTGCCTAGTTTCCTCTAGCTCGGCCTGTGCTTGAGCCAGATCTACTGCTACTGCTACTGGATTGGCCAAGCTATCCATTACCTGCTGCAGTACATTCTCAGGCCTCTCTAGTGGAGGACCTCTACTTTTCCTTGGTGCCTTAGGTGTTACCTCCGGATCTGGTGCCGGATCCTTGCTCGCGCCTGCAGCTGGCGTAGTCATCATCACTTCTGCACGGTCTGGGGAGCGAGTGATACGTGCCCCGTGAACCACGCTAAGGGATGGCTCGCCTCTTTCGACGACGTGCCGCGGATGAACGCATGACACATCAATAGCAACGTAGACCTTGTGCGTGCCGAGCTTGACGATGAGGCCGTTGCGTGGAAGAGGACGCATGCCGAAGCAGCCAGCGTTGTCGCTGACGAAATCCAACGCTCCAAAGCGCTGAACGAAGCCGGAGACGATGCGCTCGCTGGTGCTGATGAGGTTTCCCGTCCGGATCTTCACCCTTGCTAGCGCCGCTAGCCCCACGATGGGCGCCAACTGTCGTGGTGGTGTCACGGCAGATGTCATGTATAGGCTAAATTTGGGGACTACATGCACTAGGGGAATCCAGGGAGGGATAGTGTGGTGATTCCACACACAGAAGCTTTGTATTTGATTCTTCTTCACAGGTTACAAATGTTCCCAGAGCTGTATTTGGGGAGAGGAGGAAGGAAGAACTCTCTTACTCTCGCCACTAGCTAGCCCTCAGAGCAATCTCCTAGAAACCAACCAGTCAAGAATCAACCCCCTCTACAGAAGCCCTAGCCATCCTTATATAGGGGTGGCTAGGTCTCCTCTTAGGGCATACGTGGAGGCATATTCCAGGGAATATGCCTCCTCCCAAAATAGTAAGCCGACTGGGTTACGTTTCCCCCGCGTCACCCATGTAGAGGCTACATGAGCCTCTGCGGCGCCGCGTCACCCGACATTGGCTTCGTCACCTTTGTCGGCCATGCCTCGGTGGTCCGGCCTCTGTCCACTTCGCTCACGCTCCGTGTACAGCAGCCACCTTTTGACCAGCGAGATACCTTCCTTCTCTTGCAAGCTTGATATAACCCGGATCCTGCATAGAAGATCCAGACATACCTATTCCTGCATACAAGTTAGATATATCTTACCGACTTATGGCTTAAGTCGGTTGAGACCATGTAAGGTGAACGTCCCTGGTCCGGGTTACTCCGTGATCCGGCCTGCCTTGAGGTGACTCGACCAGCATTTGCTTTGACCTTGCCAAACCTCGGCTAACTCGGCATTTATCCCCCGGCGTGACCCTACCCGGGGGTATCCCCCCAACACTTCACATTACAGCATGAGACAACACGGACGTCTCCCTCCGCGAGACTTCTATAGGAAGGAACACGATGTCGTCAATGGAAAAAGTCGTCGAGCGGTCACGTCAAGTTTAATCAAGTCTGAAAATCCTACTACTGCTACTACAACTCATGCACAGGGCAACGGGGTCATCGAGTGCGCGGTTTTCGACAGGACGCTGCAATTTATTGCCACTTGATTTTAATCAGACATATCCCATTTTTAAGCAGCGCTCTCAATCTCACTTCCAACTGGGCCCTACCGCTAGTAAATTCCATGAGTCAAGGGCCCCCCTCGAGTAGATCTAACGTTGCTAGAAATTAGTTCCGCGCCACTTGCATGCAGTGGAATCGAGGTCTACCATGAGCGTGTTTTCAATGCAGCTCTAAAGTGGAGATCGTGGCTGTTTCAAAAAAAAGGGAACCGGAAAAAAAGGGTGGAGGTCGTGTTAGCCCCTCCGCCCCCCGCCCAGCGCATGTGTCCACTCGAGGCCTACGAACAGTCCGGTGTTTATAATCCCCCTCAACCTTCTTCTTCCATGAGCTCGTGCCATTTCACCCTAGTCTGTCTAGTCCCAAGACCCCAATCTACACCTACCGCGCGCGCCAAAGATCCCTCGTTTGCACTACCTCCTTCCCTTGGTGCGCCCTGAAGCGTACACGTGGAGAAGATCTGGAGGTGAAGCCAGTTGAAGGCGCAGCAGCAGATGGCTCGGTCGTCACCAAGCAGGCGGAGGCGTCTTCTCCGGGCACGAACGCCGCTCGTCGCCGCGCCATCGAGGGTGCGAACTCATCCGTCCATCCAGTAGCCGTCGCCGCTGAGCAGCAGGTGGTAGCCGTCGCCGCCGAGCAGTAGGTGGTAGCCATCACCGCCGAGCAGCAGGTAGTAGCCATCGCCGCCGAGCAGCAAGTGGCCGACAACGTCGTGGCCGACAACATCGTGGTTCCAGTGGCACATCTGGATGGGGGGCAGGCGGCAGGCGGAGGCAATCCGGTGATCTACATCGACGACCCCATCACCATTCAAGAAATCTTCGACGCAATTGCGGAGAATGATGAGTTCGAGGAGGAGGTCCCTGATGAGGATTCCGAGGTACTACATTGCTAGCTTCTCTAGTCGCAGCCGCAGTTTTCACTGTTCATACATAGGATTTGCTCAATCGTGTACAGATTCTTTTGCTCTTGAAGTAGGGTAGTATATATATGATTCGATCGGTTGATTGATGCATCTGCCATCTAGTCACAAAACCCCAATCCGTCTAGTCACAAAATCCAAATCTGCTCATCTGCCATCTAGTTAAGTTTGCTAGTTGAGTGTTGATTTCGATACACAACAGGCCTATAACATTACATTTCTATTCCTTACTAAGACCAATGATTCAATTTTGCCCCAAAATAGTGCAAGGGCATCTGATGGTCTCGTTTTCTTAGGGATGGTTAGTGGCCCTGAGGCAGTAATGCACATAAACAATATAGGTTGTGTTGTTGGTATTTTGGTTCTCCGACTCCATCGCTGAAAAAAATGAGGCCCTAATTTTTTCTCTCATATGGAACCTAATATATAATATTTGTATTGTTTCTGATCTATGAATGCGTTGTATGATGCATTTGTATATCCCTCAATATTGTTTGGTATGATTACATTTCAATTTCTTATTGTGGCCAATGATTCAAATTTGCCCCAAAGAGAGGCAGACACATTGGTGTCAAATTTTTATGGGGATGAGTGAGCGAACCTGGGGCCATGTACAAGTTCAATATAAGCTGTGCAATTGTTACTTCGTTTGCTTACGCCATCTCTGTAGAAACTTATGAGGCTGCAATCTTTATTCTACATTCATAGAACTATGATATTTGAATTATCTATGCCATGCATTCATAGTGTATAAGAATTACATTTTAGTTTGTCACTGAGGCCGATGATTGAAATTTG
This sequence comes from Avena eriantha, assembly GCA_910589775.1. Taxonomy (NCBI): domain Eukaryota; kingdom Viridiplantae; phylum Streptophyta; class Magnoliopsida; order Poales; family Poaceae; genus Avena; species Avena eriantha. Next base: position 162,749,716 of record OU342744.1, read on the forward strand.
CCCCAAAAGAGTTCAAGGCGAGACCCGTATGACGGTGTCGTGTTTTAGGGATGGGTTGGTGAACCTGAGGCAGCAATGCACACAAACAATATAGGTTGTGCTATTGGTACTTTGGTTCTCCAACTCCATCTCTGAAACAAATTTTGAGGCCCTAGATTTATTCTCATATGGAACTACATATATGATCCTTGAATTGTTTCTGATCTTTTAATGATTGGTATGATGCATGTGTATATGAATGGTTTTGATCATAAGTATTTTTAACATGCACCTGAAGATTAATTGTTTGGTTTTTTATTTATAATTACAATATTGAGGCTTGTTTTTGTACCTGACTATGTATATCCCTGAATAATGTTTTGTACGATTACATTTCAATTTCTTATTGTGGCCAATGATTCAAATTTGTCCCAAAAGAGAGGCAGACACATTGGTGTCAGATTTTTTCAGGGATGAGTTAGTGAACCTGGGGCGATGTACAACAATATTACAGGTTGTGCAATTGTTACTTGGTTCGCTGACTCCATCCCTGAAGAAACTTATGAGGCCCCTAGATTTATCCTACATTCACTCTGATGCAATTATTTGTCATTGTTTTGAGATGAAATGATATATGAACCGATCAAACTATTGCTGAGATGCTTTATCTTTGATATCCACGGATATATTGTCTTAAATATACATGTTGTCAATTCTTGAGTTGTAATACAATTCAATCATATGTATGAGTTCTAAGTTATGTTCTTAAAAATCAACAGAAGGATGATGATGAAGTGGACGATAGCAAGGAATCCAGGGACAACAAGAGCCGCTACGTGTTGAGGCGGTTACGGTGTGGGCTAATCCGTTTCCACCGTAGGGGGAGACTGTTTTGCCCATTCTGTGGCAGAGCAATCAACGTGGACCTCGACAGCATGATCCAGCACGCGGAGGGCGCTGGCAGAGGCGGAGGAAAGCATAAGGCGATTACCTTGGCGCTGCACGCAGCCTACGGCAAATTCCTCCGGGAGTATGTCAGGACTGGCCTGTATCTCATCGACTAGGCTGTTGCTGCCTCCTGCTAATAAACCCCTGCCCTGCTAGGCGTCTCCATGTCCCGGCCTCCTGCTACAGCCCCTGCTTTTATTTTGTTCTAGTTAATTATTACCTGTGTGTGGCATGTAAGACAATATATTTGTGGTGTCTCTGGTGAACCTTATATATTAATCTACTCCTTTATATGGAGTGCCTTAAAGTTTCTAGTGTTCAATTATATTTACTGATCATGCTCATGCACACAACAAAATATTTCTGATGCTCGATTATATTAAAATTGTCAAGAAATACATCAACAAGTTAAATTGGTCGAAATTTGTATTGAAGTAACTAAATGTATCACACACATAATAAACTAGAAACTAAAATCTAGTTCAAACACATAATGTATCACCACCACTTGTTGTCGTCCTTGAGCCGCTTGATGTCGCACCGTCCCAAGATCCCTGCTCGTCCTGAAACCGCTTTCTGTCCTCCTCGCGCTTCTTCTTCTGGGCTAGCTTGCAACCAGGGCATAGCTCTCTCGCGAAAAACCCCACCTTAACCATCCCATCTTTCATGGTAATGAGCTTACTGTACAACTTGTACACCATGTAGGCTTCTCTGGCTGCATACTCGAGGCGCACCTGGCTCATCAGCTTCCACTCCTAGTAGTCGTGATCGAGTCACTTCAATTTCTTCAGTTTTCATAGGATTTATCGATGATTTCCGCTGCCAGACCACCCATGCCATCCTTCGCTGGGTATGATTTGATCTTGTACAGATTTTGGATGTCGATGTGGTGCCCCTCTAGGATTTTTATCAACGCACGAGAAAGCATAATTGTGTCATTTGTGATATCCACGCTAGTGAAAGTTATCCCTTTCCTACACAAGAACTCGACCAGAGCCGGACAACGCATCTCAGTTGGTTTACTCCTGCACTTAGATGGTTCTAGGGATGTAAGGGAACAAGGGATGCAGAAGTGGTGATCTCGAATTTAAATTTCACATACCTGCAGAAGTGGTAAACGAGGACCTCCTCATGTATGGCGATTTGCATGACAGCGATCTCTTGTGGAGGATTTTTTCGCTTATTTGCACGAGTGTACTCCAAGTGTAGCCCCACAAACTTGTGCTTTTCTTTCTCAAGCAATTGCTCAAACCTGGCGAGAGTTGTCTCCACAGTCACTTCATCATTTGTGTACACCACTATCAAAGTCGTGGTGCCATGGGCAGGGACCAAGTGGGTCTCTGTTGTGCATTTCCCATCATCCATGCCTGCAAGGAAATGGGTGAAAGGAACTGCCTATAAGGAACTGCCTGCAAGAGGAAGAAGAAGATGAACCAACGGTTCCAGAACAGAGGAAGAAGCGCCCAGGAAAAACTGTAGAGGAATGACTGAGGAAGAGGAATGACTGCAGAAGAAACGTGGTAACTGCAACTTTCAGTTCGAGAACTCACCATGGTTACGTGGAGATCGTGGCAGTGCCGCCGGCTCAACAAGTGGGGCCCGTTCCTGTGAGAATATGAAATTAGCTGTGCATTTTTCTATGCGATAAATTCCTGTGAATATGAAATTAGTCATTTATATTTTGTCTTTCATAATTAAACACAATGAAGTTGGTACTGCCCAAGAGATTTGAACAAAAGAGATTTGCTAGTTACATACAACAACACTTACAGGCCCAACATGGCAGAACTTGGAGAGCCCCAGAACTTGAGCTACCACAGAGACCTCGACAGAGGTGGCAGAATTGGTGCGGGTGCAACCACGGCGACGGCGAGTTCGGATTCTAGAGGAGGAAAACAGAACCGAGCATGGTCGACAAGGTGATAGATCTCACCGGGAACCAATTCTTGTCCCCGACTGTGTCATGGGTGCGTCCACGGTGAGGGCGAGCTCCGACTTGGGATGGGGAGGAGAGCAGGGCCAAGTAGCTTCGTCACTTCCCAGTTCTGCGCCATGGCCGCGACCACAGATTGCCGCTCTGGGGAAGAAGACGCGTAATGGATGCAGGCGCCAACGCTGCAAGCCTACGGGGAGGAGAGCTGGGCCGAGGAGGTTCGCCCACGTCCCAGCTCCGCGCCATGGCTGCAACGCCCCACAGATTGCCGCTCCAGGGAAGAAGAAGACGCGTAATGGATGCAGGCGCCAACGCTACAAGCCTAATTGACACCTAAGCGACGGGAGCGACAAGAGCGACATAACGGCGAGAACTGACAGGAGGGGCCCAACTTGATGACCGTTAGCCTGATTTTTTGTATTGAAATGTAAAGTTGAATTCGTGCTGAAAAAAACCCTCTGAGTATTTGGCACACCAACTGTAGTCATCACGGATGATTTCAGGGAATTTGGGTACCGCGTTGCCTGGACACCCCAACTTTCAGGCCGCAAAATGATATTCTCCATGAGATGGTGCAGCCCCATCCACTCGGCCACATACATGGCATCAACAAGGTGGGGCTTCTCCAAAGCCTCAGCAAGAATTAGCGGGTGCATACCCTAATATTCAGCCTGGCATACACATCTTCATATATTCCTTTCTGTTCAGCACACCAAAAGCGAGAATCACCCAGCTCAAAATCACGGGGTAACTCAGAAAATAGATCACGGTGACGAATATAGGAAAAAGTGACGGGGTCCATAGCCTTGTAGTTGATCTTGGGCTCTTTGCCCTTCCTCTTGGACACACCCTTCCTATCTCTCTTTGCCTATTCAGCCATGCGCTTCTCCTTGTTCTTTCTTCTCCTCAGCTCAGCCTCGTCCACTAAGTTACCTTCACCGTCGTCCCGGAAATATTTACCGCGAGGACGGCGCTTGTAGGTCTTGGAAGCACTAGAACCACCTGTGAAGTGAACAAGGGCGATAGCAAGGGGATAAGCATACACACAAGTCCAAGAGAAAGCGTAGAAAAGGTAGGCAAAAAGTTCATATCCCAATCCTACTCAATGCACACAACAGGGCAAAATTGAACTAGATTTTATTCTGTAAGGCCGGATTATTCGGCCTAGCCAGGGGCGGATAATCCAACCCTGGCAGAAATTTTCATATACGCCTAGATTGAATGCAAAGGAGTAGATTGGGCCTAGAAACTGCAAGACTACAATTTCTACGCGAAACAACATCCTTCTAGACAACATTCCACCCAACAAACAACACATCTAGCCAAAGATGGGGAGAGGGGGAGTTACCCTCACTCATTGGAGGAAGAACGCGGAGGAGAAGGTACCCGGAGGCGCCGAGAAGAAGATCCGGTGGCCGGAGAGGCTCTGGGGAGGGTGAGGGACGGCATACGGCGGCTGGGGAGAGGGAGAGGGTTGGGGAGGAAGAGCTGCTCCTTATGAGCCCTTCCCCCGGACCCCTGCCCTTAAGAACGGAATCCGCCAGGGCCGGATTATCTGACCTATACTTGGGACGGATTATCCGGCCTAGAATCTGAACTTTTGTTACACACATAGTTAGGCCCACGTGTACCCAAACAACACCCCCACAAGGTGTACAAGGGACTTGTGTGCAAGAATAGACGGCTTAGGGGTAGGGAAAGGATTAGGATTAAGAGAGCCAAACTGAGATGGTACTACACACTCAAATTTGCAAGAATCAAAGCAACTGAAAGCCAAAGTTCAGTGTGATTCCCATAAAAACATGAGAGGAGCTAAAAACGATCAAGAAGATCCAAATAAATCCAACTCTTCTCATGGAAGAGGGCGGTGGCCGAAGCCACCTTGTTGGAGTGTATGGTATGACACCGCAAAGATATATCTTGGGTTCATGACCAATAATCATCAATAAGCTCACATATCACAAAATGATATTAAGAGAAATGATTTGACTTGCTTTCGGCATTATGGGGGGAGGGTTAGCCCGATCAATTAGGACCACACTCCCCCTATTTCCATGCCCATCTAGACCAAATAAGACTGAGATGTACGAGTGAGTGCATGGGTAATCAAGACAAGCTCCTTGAATCAATGATATTTAGATCATTCCTCCAGTAGCAAAACCTTGCTTCATCAAGTGGCTTCGTGAAAATATCAGCAAGTTGGTTCTTCATGCTCACAAAAGATAGATCAATATCGCCTCGAACAACATGGTCCCGAATAAAATGATTTCGAATCTCAATATGCTTTATCCTTGTGTATTGTACCGGATTGTACGCAATTTTGATTGCACTTTCATTATCGCATAAAAGACGCACTTTGTCACAATTGACACCGTGTTCCTTTAAAGTTTGCCTCATCCATAATAACTGAGTGCAGGCACTAGCAGCAGCAACATATTCAGCTTCGACGATGGAGAGAGAGATACAATTCTGCTTTTTAGATGACCAACACACTAGAGATCTTCCCAAGAACAGACAAGATCCAGAAGTGGATTTCCGATCATCCTTATCACCAGCCCAATCTGAATCAGTATAACCACATAGAAAGAAATTGGAGCCCTTGGGATACCATAGACCAAAGTTAGGGGAATGAACCAATTATCGAAAGATCCTCTTAACTGCCACTAAGTGACTTTCTTTAGGAGCTGCTTGATACCTTGCACACACCCCCACACTCAACACAATACCGGGTCTAGATGCGCAGAGGTAAAGAAGAGAGCCGATCATGGACCGGTATACCTTTTGGTCCACATCTTTACCGTGGGGGTTAAGTTCAAGATGACATTTTGTTTGCATCGGAGTGGCGACACCATTAAGATCCGTCATCTTGAATCTCTTGAGCATGTCTTGGATGTATTTGGCTTGATTGATGAAGGTTCCTTCTCTAAGTTGCTTGATCTCGAATCCAAGAAAGAACCATAATTTCCCTATCATAGACATCTCAAACCTGTCTGTCATAAGCTTTGAAAATTCATCATTAAAAGCTTTATTAGTAGAACCAAAGATGATGTCGTCTACATATAGTTGGCATACGAAGAGCTCCCCCTTAACCTTCTTAGTAAAAAGAGTGGGATCGATTTGCCCAACTTCAAAGCCACAGACTAGCAATAGCTCTTTAAGATGCTCATACCACGCACGTGGGGCATGTTTAAGGCCATAGAGTGCCTTATCTAGTTTGTAGACATGTTTCGGTAAGTTAGGATCCTCAAATCCTAGGGGTTGCTTTACATATACCAACTCATGTAGAGGACCATTAAGAAATGCACTCTTAACATCCATTTGCTGCAATTTAAAGTTATTATGAGCAGCATAAGCAAGAAGGATACAAATGGACTCAAGATGAGCCACAAGAGCGTAGGTTTCGCCGAAGTCAATGCCCTCAACTTGGGAATAGCCTTGTGCCACTAATCTTGCAATGTTCCTCACAACAATGCCATGCTCATCTTGCTTGTTTTTAAATATCCATTTAGTGTCGATAACATTGTGGCACTCCTTGGGCTTCTCCACAAGTTTCTAGACCTTGTTGCGCTCAAAGTTATTCAATTCTTCATGCATAGCAACAACACAGTCCGGGTCTTCAAGAGCTTCAAATACTTTCTTGGGTTCCACCATTGAGATGTGAGCTTGATGCTCAGCACAACTTGCCAATTCCCTTTTTGTGGAAACACTTCGTCGAAGATCACCTACAACTTTATCAAGAGTATGACCCCTTAACTCAAGGTTCCGATCAGCACGAGCCTTGCGACGAAGTTCAATAAGCTTGTTGTCTCTTGGTGGAATAGTTTCTTCACTTGAGTCTTCGTTGGAATCATTTGCTTGACCTTGATTAGAATTCTGATTATCAGTAGTAGGAGGTGACAAAGCATGCCCTTGAGGTGGGCCAGCAGCCGTAATAGGAGGCTGCTGAACATCTGGTGATTCACCAGATAATCCGGTCGATGGTGAGGTCGGATAATCCGGCCTAGGAGAACTTGAAACAATTTCATCGGGCTACGTGGAACTTGCTTGAATTCAGCCAGAAAATTTGGCCTAGGGCTTGCAGCGGTTTCTTCAATACGATGAGCAGTCTGGTCGTCAAGGGAAAGGTGGCCGTATAATCCGGTGTCGACCAGATAATCCGGCCTGGAGCATCTAGGAGCATGTTGACCTTCAGCAATTGGTGGAGTTGGTGTAGAAGTTACTCCCATGGTGGTAGCATGTTGAGTATGTGTAGATGAGGGCTCTTCATGAGTAGAGCATTGTCCTTCCCGATCCTCCACAAGGGGTTTCTCAATGGGGCGGAAAAATCCCACTCCCATTCTTCTAATGGCATCTTGGGGTATTTCAACATCTGCATCACAAACATCACCTTGCCCCGCACGGGAGCCGTCATTTTCTTCGAACACCACACTACAAGATTCTACAACAGTTCTAGAGAGCTTATTGTAGACTCTATAAGTGTGGGATTCGGCACCATAACCAACAAAAATACCTTCTAAAGCCTTAGACTCAAATTTAGATAAACGAACTCCCTTGATGAGAAAGAAACACTTACACCCGAATACCTGAAAGTATGAGATGTTTGGCTTGTTACCGGTAAGTATTTCATACGGAGTATTGTCCAAGATTTTACGGAGGTATAACCGGTTGGATGAATGAGAAGCGGTAGAGATAGCTTCAGCCTAGAAGTTATATGGAGACTTGAGTTCGGCTAGCATTGACCTTGCCATATCCATAAGAGTCTGGTTCTTCCTCTCGGAAACACCATTTTGTTGAGGGGTGTACGCAGCGGAATATTGATGTCTTATCCCCTCTTCACTTAGGAACTCATTTAAGGTGTAGTTCTTGAACTCGGAGCCGTTATCACTTCTTATTGCCAGAATAGGGACGTTGTGTTGATGTTGAACCTCGTTGGCGAAATCGATGACCGTTTGTTGAGTCTCGCTCTTCAACTTGAAGAAATAGACCCAAGTGTATCTTGAGTAGTCATCAACGATCACAAGGAAGTACTTCTTCCCACCGAGGCTTGCATGAGATGGAGGTCCAAAGAGGTCCACATGAAGGAGCTCCAAGATCCTTTTTGACGAAATAATATCCTTCCTTCGATGAGGAGAGTCATGCATTTTCCCTTCAACACAAGCCCTGCAAACACGATCTTTGGCAAAGGAGACATTGTCTTTTAGTCCAAGGATGTGGCCACCCTTGTGGAGACTTTGCAAAGTTCTCATATTGACGTGGGCTAGTCGGCGATGCCATAACCAACCCGCGTCAGCCTTTCCGAAAAGTCACATCGGGCCTGTAGTGGTTTTCCCCGAAAAGTCCACCACGTACAGGTCATTTTCAACATATCCCACGAAAGCGACTTTTAGAGACTTGCTCCACAAGAGAACCACCAAATCAGCATGAATAAAAACTGCAAAGCCCATCTTACCAAGGGCGTGAACTGAAAGTAAATCGTAACCAAGGGTCTCAACAAGCATGACGTCCACGAGAGAGATATCGTGAGCCACCACAACTTTACCGAGACCCAATACCTCAGTTTTTGACTTCTCACCATAGGAGACGGTTATATGATCATGATTTGGCCGCATCTCCGTGATGATCTCCTTGCTTCCGGTCATGTGACTCGTGCATCCGCTATCGAGTACCCATTTAGACCCACCGGAAGCATAGCCCTGCAAGAAAGTTACTTCTTGGTTTTAGGTACCCATTTTTGAATGGGTCCTTTCATGTTAGTGACAAGGGTCTTGGGAACCCAAATAGACCAAGGTATGTAACAATCATAAGCACCTACATAACTAGCATAAACATCACCATAATGATCGCAATATAACTCAAAGTTAGGATTGTTAGCTCCTGCAAAACCAACATAATTAGACTTGTCATTGGTGGTGGTGCTAGTCTTTGGTTAAGCAGTCTTGCTCTTCTTCTTCTTCTTCTTGTACTTTGTCTTGGGAATATAACCAAGACCCTCTTTTCCATTGTTTGTCCTTTGCTTGCTCAGTACCTCATCTAAAACTTCTTTACCTTTGTGTTGAGATCCTTTTGCAAGTTCTTCTTTACCATAAGATGATGTGGACGTGTTGGGCACATCATACTTCCTCAACTGAGTTTGGAGCTAGTCACGAGACTCGCTTACAGTAGAGTGTTCACTCTCCAATGCCTTGTGGGCAAAGTCAAGTTTCTCAAACTTCGCCGAGAGTCTGGCATGAGCAGCCCCAAATTCAATCTTTTCTTTCTTTAGTTTCTTTACCTTGGCAAGAGCATTGTCACGTTCCTTGATGAGCTGAGCCACAACTTCTTCATGTGACTCCTCAATGGATTCGAGTCACTCTTCCAAAGATACTCGAGCTTCCTCTTCTTCTTCCAAGGCATTCTTCAGCGAAGCTATCTCCAAGGCATCTTCTCTTTCAATTCTGCCCTTTTCTTCAAGAAGATCTTTAGCTTGGGCAAGTTGACTCATAAGAGCATCAAAATGAAGTTTGTGCTCACCTTGCAAGTTAGTGAAAAAGTTGTCCAAAGCAATAACCTATTCTTTCATTTGAAGACTAGTATGATCATCCATATCCATATTTATGTTAGTCTTAGGAAATGTGGAGCGAGACGTTGATACCTCGGACCCTCTTGCCATAAGGCAAGTGACATTGTTGTTGATGACGTTCTCGTTTGGCGAGTCGAAGAGAGATGATGGAGTCGGTGTGGTGGCTATAGCAGCCACCTTGCGAGAACTATCTTCATCCTCTTCATCTTCACTTGGAGAGGAGTATTCTTCTTGTGCCACCAAGATGATCTTGGGTTGCTTCTTGTAAGGGCCATTCGTTTTGATAAATGGCTTCTTCTTAGGTGCCTTGGATTTTTCTTTAAGGATGAGCCTGCCACCATTGTCTTCTCTATTTTGATATGGACAATCGTCCACAAAGTGCACCCTATCTCCACAATTGTAGCATGTTCTCAGTTTTGGGCCACTTTCTCTTCTTCCACTTGACCCATTCTTGTGCTCGAGTTCTGACTTGGCCTTGGCAGGATCCTTCCAAAAGTTCCTTGCGTAAAACCCCATGTACTCACCGTGATCACGTTTGACTTCATCGGGGCAGTCTATGGAGGCACTCTCGAAAGCTCTTTCGTCCTCATCTTGCTCAACAACATTAGCCTTTAGAGCGACATTGACCCCTTTTTGCATTCCGATAGCACGGGAACGGGCATCTTCAGCGTTCTTTGTAGCAACTTTGAATGATGCCATTTCTTGCATGACTTCATTGGATGACATTTGATGGTAGTTGTGTCTACCTTGGAAGCTCTTCAAGTCCGTTGGCTCAAAAGGCATTAGAGCACTTACATATTTCCTTTTTATCCAAGCATCATCAATGTGAGTGGCTCCATGCTTTCTAAATGTTGTTGTGATGCCCTTGAGTCTTCTATACAGGTCTTCATGGTTTTCACCACCATCCAACATGTAGAATCCTTCAGCTTCATTACTAAGGGCATCATACCTATTCCTTCTCATGCTTTCATTCCGAATAAAGAGATCGGCGAGGGCATCCCAAGCTTCTTTAGCTGTGTTGAGATGTTCAATGTGGAGCATGTCCTTGGGCCCCACACCGAGCTGTATCATGTGGAGAGCCATAGCATTCAATTGGTTGTCCACAACTTCTCTTCTTGTCAGATTGGTATGATCTCCAATATGAAGACCCTCTTCAATAATCCTCCAAAGTTCAATTGAAGAGTTGCAAACATGATACTTCATTAAGAATTGCCATTGATTAAATGAGGATGCAGTAAGCTTGGGTGGATCACCCCTATTGTTTATATGAGGATGAGGGATAGGTGGATCGGGGGAATATACGTGACGAACCTCACTATATTCCTCCTTACCACTTCCCTTCTTGGAGGTGGAACCATTATGTTTTTCACCTACCACTTCATCTTCCTTGGATCCGGTGTTAGCCTTATCCTTGGATGATGGAGTGGCGGCATCAGAGGAGGATGGAGATGGGGCTATGGATAATGTGAGCCGAGCAATCATTTGATTCATCTCCTCCATCTTGGTCTCAAAGGATTTCAACAAGTTTGTTTCCAACGTCTTGAGGTCATCCATTGTGACCTTATCCATAGCCTCATTACCATTCTCCTTGGTACCCATACTTCTCTTAGGCAGTTAAGCCAGAATAAAAAGTTGGGGTTCTGATACCAATTGAAATGGATCGTATGGGCACCTAGAGGGGGGTGAATATGTGCTACTTCAAATTTTAATGCTTTTTCAATTTTAGGCTTGACACCAAAGGTAAATTCTCTAGATAACTAATTAGGAGAATTTCCCTATATGCAAACCTATCTACTAGCGAGTAAGAGGCGAGTGGAAAGAGAAACGAGTGAACAGTAGTGAAGCATGCGGAGACACATGATTTGTTTTACCGCAGTTCCTTCCTTGTTAAGGGAAGTACATCTGCGTTGGAGAGGTGGGTGGTACTAAGACCACCACGCCACAATAGGCCTCACCATGTTCTTCGATGGATCCCACCACCAAAGGCCTGATCCACCTTTCCACTATAGGGACCCTTCGAGGCGGGTACCGGCGCCTTTACACAACTAGCGGGGCACAACTCCATAACTAGATTGGAGGCTCCCGTAATGACAACAAGCTGCCACAAGAACAAGTTATCAATAACAAAATACAAGATCTAGATATTAGCAAGAATACTAGATCGGGGATTTCTCCAAATGAATGGAGAGGAGTTGATGTGCTTGATTCGTGATGGCGATGAAGATTGTCTCCTCCTTCAATTCCCCCAAAGATCGAAGCCTTCGGGTGGTTGAAGTGGTAGATCTAGTGAGAGAGCTCTTGCAAAGGGTCTGACCAATTTCGAGTGGGTCAAGAGTTCTGCTCGATGGGGAAGAAGGGGCTTTTATACCCCTGCACCCACTGAGCCATTGGAGCCATTTGGGGCCGGATTATCCAGCCCAAGTGAGGGCCGAATTATCCGGCCTGGGGATACTCCACCCCAGAATCGGATTATCGGGCAAATAATCTGCCCCCACACAGAGCGTCGCGCCTTGGCTCCTTTTGGTCATCTTCTGGGGGCCAGATTATCCGGCCCCATGCGAGGGCCAGATTATCCGGCCATGGAAGAGAAAATCCGAACCCTCACAGAGCGACATGCCTTGGCTGCCTTTGATCATCTTCTAGGGATCGTATTATCCGACCCCATGCGAGGGCTGGATTATCCGGCCGGGGAAGAAAACCGCCCCTGTTTGGATTTTCCGGGAGAAAATCTGAACCCAAACAGAGCATCGCGCCTTGGCTGCATTGCCAAATGGGGTATGCCGGATTATCCGGCCCCTGATGGGGGCGGATAATCCAGGCCCCCCCAAACACAAAAACACTTCCTGCACACTTGACACACATGAGAAAAGTCCATAGTATTGTTATCTAACACACAAAATATAGGGAACCATTAAATGTTCTTTCAACCTTCCCTAAGTCATATGACAGTATTGGGGGAACCCTAGGGCACCCCCAAGGCCTATATAAAGGAGGGAGGACCCAAGAAAGAGCCACCATACCATATCCCTTCAGGGGCGGAGCCCTACCACTACCGCCACCCATCCGATCTCCATTGCGGCGGAGCTCTTCCTCAACCACACCTCCGAGATCTAGATCTCCATCAACACCATCACCATCAAGGCATCCAAGCAATAACAAGAGGAGGAGAAGTAAGACATCACCACCACCACGCATCGATTGCCATATCCATCATCATCTCCATCTCCCTCTCTCTTTCTCTTGTGTTTAGTAATTGTAAGATTGAACACTGTTGTGACATCATTATATATATCTATATGTTTTGTGGTTCATCCATGTGTGAGTGATTGATTCAATTCTATGTTGAGGTATGATCTAGTGCGCTAAGTTAGAATTTATTGTGATCTAAGATGAGTTTATGTGATCCTTTGGTCCGGAAGTGCCTTTTGCCTTGTGGTGACGCGCGAGAATCATGCGTAGTGCACACAGTGTGACAGTCCGGTAATCAATTGGGGAACATTTATTTGTTTGAGAAATCTCTTATAGATCACACATATATTTCCCATCTAGTACTAGTGAGACCGAAGCCTAGAAGCTCTCTCTTATTCCATTTAATCATATGATACATTGCAAATGTATCTATAATTTTTGATGTTCCATGCTTTGTTTTATCTACTTTCTTATGATTTGTCCACACTTTGGAGTACTTTTCATATGATTTCTTGGACTAACCTATTAACAAGAGCCATAGTGCCAGTTGCCTGTTTTCTGCTGTTTTTGGTTCCAGGAAAGTCAGAAAATCAATATTCTTGGAATTGGACCGGACAAAAGCCAAGTTGATATTTTCCCGGAAGACTCACGGAGCCAGAAGGAGAGTCGGATAGGGGCCACAGGGTGGCCACACCACCCCATGGCGGGGGTCCTCCTAGGCCGCGCCAGGGCATGGTGTGGGCCCCCTGGTGTCCACCGACCTTGCCCTCTGGCCTATAAGAAGCCTCCCGAGGCATAAACCCTAAATCGTCCAGCCTCCAGCCACGAAAAGTTCCGCAGCGCCACCGCCACCGAAGGGGAGATTCGGGGGACATAAAGTCTCTATTCCGGCACCCTGCCGGGACGGGGAAGTGCCCCGGAGCGATCTCCATCGATCTCCACCACCATCTCCATCACCATTGCTGATTCCCATGATGAGGAGGGAGTAGTTCTCTCTCGAGGCTAAGGGTTCTACCGGTAGCTATGTGTTCATCTCTCTCTATGCATGATCATATGGTGATCATCAGCTTTGTAATCAAGTAGATCTACCTTGCTACTCAAGTGCTTTAATAGATCTCTGCTCTCCCCATGTGTGTGAAAGTGACAGCATGCGCACCATGGTGGCACTTAGGCTAGAGATTACAAATACTTGTTATGAGTTATATTTGGAGTTGGATGTCTTTACGAAATTGTGGTGTTTGTTGGACTCATCTAGTACTCAAGGTCACAGTGTGGGGTTTTCTAGATGGGAAAGGCTTACTTTGAGGTGTGCTGTTATAGCCCTACCATCGATTAGAGTGTCCAACCGGAAGGTAGTTAAGAGTTGTATCATAAAGAGAATATATTTATATGAGAGTGTTCACTAGTGAAAGTATGATCCCTAGGCCTTGTTTCTAAGAATTGATACACCGTTTGCTACTAGATCTGTTACATGTTTGCTTTGTTCCATCTTTATTTCAGTTTGTCTTTAGTCTTTTCCACACCATCAAGCTATTTTCTAGCACTGTTACCACTTATAATTATCCATACCACTCGTATTTCACTATCTCTTAGCCGAACTAGTGCACCTATACACCTGACAAGTGTATTGGGTGTGTTGGGGACACAAGAGACTTCTTGTATCTTGATTGCAGGATTGCTTGAGAGGGAATAGCTTTGACCACTCCCTCCTTGAGTTCGATAAACCTTGGGTAATCCACTTTGGGAAAACTTGCTGCTGTTCTACAAACCTCTGCACTTGGAGGCCCAACAACTGTCTACAAGAATAGAAGTGCGTAGACATCAAGCTATTTTCTGGCACCGTTGCCGGGGAGGAAAGGTAAAAGGTATTCAGACCAGAGGATTAAAGAAGAAGAACCTCCCACGGCAAACGCCTATTTTCTGGCGCCGTTGCCTGGGAGGTAAGGTAAAAGGTACTCACATCCTTCGGTGTGAGTGCTCGGAGTTATTTCCTTTAGATTCTGCAATTTTGTCTTTTTGTTTCTTGTTTTCACTAGTTAGGCTTAATGGAAAACAACAAAAAAGTTAGAGAGATTTATAGTATTTATCTTGAGTTAGGACATGAAGTGTTCGAAGAGAAAATTAAAAAACCTATGGAACTTTATTTGCATGATAATAGAAATGTTGTTAGTATGAATTCTTTGGACACCATTATTGCTAATGCTATGGAAAAGTCTAAGCTTGGGGAGCTGGTTTTGATGAAAATGATCTTTTTAGTCCCCAAAGCATGGAGGAAAAAATTTACTTTGATGATACTATGCCTCCAATATATGATGATTGCAATGATGAATATGATATTTTCAGTCCACCTACTATTGAGGAGGAAAGTAATTATGATTACAATATGTCTCCTATATTTGATGATTATGGTGATGAAAATAATAATGATAGCTATTTTGTTGAATTTGCTCTCACTTCAATTAATAAGAATGACTATGACTATGTGGGGAGTATTAATTCATTTATGCATGTAGCTCATGATAAGAATGTTTCTTGTGATATTTATATTGTTACTTTTATTCATGATGGTACTGAAAGTTATTATGAGAGAGGGAAACATGGTTTTATGTGTTTCAACAATATTAAGTTTCCCCTCTTTATGCTGAAAGTTTTGAAGTTGCACTTGTTTTTCTTTCCTATGATTATTGCTTTGTGCTTTCATGACTTGTTTCTTTACAAGATTCCTATGCATAGGAAGTGGGTTAGACTGAAATGTGCTTTGAATTTGCTTCTTGATGCTGTCTTTTACTTCAATTCATATTTCTTATGTGAGCATGTTCTCAAACTATCAAGCCTAACTTAAAGGCATTAAAGAAAAGTACTTATTGGGAGATAACCCAAAAGTTTTAGTTGAGTCTTGGAAGTTATTACCTCTGTAATAACCGCTCCTTATCCTTTTTATTTTCTTTTTGTGACAAGAGTAACCTCTAATGAGAGAGAAGTAATGATTGGGAAAGTTGCTGTCCCGAAACAGATTTATGTGCTTCACCGTAACAATTCGTGTAAAATCTATGTACGTCTTTTTGAAGCATGAATTTTTGTGCTTCTACCCCAGGTTGTTATCTAACTTTCGATAGTTCAATACTTTTTGATTTGAGCAACAGAAGGTCTTCGAAAAAATTCGTCTTTACCTGCTGGTCTGTTTTGAAAGATTTCTGCCATTATTTGCATTTGCTTCTTGTTGGTTCCTTTTTGAGTTCTTTTGGGGAATTGAGCTTTTTGAGGGAAGTGCTACAGTATCTAGTGTTCTAATGGAATTTTATTTGGAGTTAGAACTGAACCTTAAGATTTATTTATCTTGAGTGCACTGATGTTGCTAATAAAGATTGTGTGAAGTTTTGTATGAAGGAAAATTTTCAGGTGTATGGAAGGAATGAGTAATGAGATGAAGGATGGACTAAAGCTCAAGCTTGGGTATGCCACGCGTGTCACCCCAAGAAATATCCAAGAATTACAAGCGTCAAAGCTTGGGGATTCCCAAGGCATCCCCTTCTTCATCAATAAAAATCCCAGGTTTCTTCCAAACACTTCATTTTTATTGTTTCATGCACAGTTGTGTTGTTCTTGGAGCGTCTTCTTTTTCGTTTTGGTTTTGGTTTTTGTTTGCTTGGTTTGCTTAGTTTGCTTAATAAATTGGTTGGACCCCCTCTTTCATACATTGGTTTTCAAATAGTTTGGTTTCGATTGGAAAAGAGTAGGAAAGTTCATACTTAAGTGGTAAAGAGAGCTTGTTTTTGACTGTGGCCTATGCTTTGTCATGTCATGCTTGATATTGTTTTGGCTTTATGCTTAGTATTCTTTTCTGTAGCATGACTTGTTATAAACAACTGAGATTGCTTAATGTGCCTTGGATGAATCATGCGTTGTTTTAGCATATTAAAGCATAGTATAGTGGTATTCTCCTTTCATGCTTTATTTGGGTTGACTTGGCGCATGCTCACACCATGTTATGACTATCTCAAGTCACCATAGCCTTTATGATCCTTTTGTTTTCAACTTTTAGTATCACTTTATGCTTTGATCAATGATGTTTTGTCGCTCTGCATGATTATGGTCATTATTGCTCTCTTAGTTTGTCGCTCCCAGTCTTTTGCTAGCCTCCACCACCAAGTATGAGTTCCACTCATGCATCCAACTCCCTAAACCAAGTTATTCCAAAGAGTCCACCATACCTACCTACTATCTTATGCTATTCCAAGTATATTCATGCTTTTGTTTACCTTCCAAATTAAACTTGTTATGAGAAAACTAGTGATTAAAGCTCTCACGAACTTGATGGCACACTTTACTTTTTGCATCTAATAAACTTGAACCATTGGGTCCTTCTTTGTTGCGTATATGCTTGCGCTTTATAAGTTGAAATTAGCAGAACCATGTATCATGGGGAACGCTTTCAACATTGCACTTGTACTTTGTACCCCATGGATATCATGTTCTTTTGCTTATGGATCCCTGCGACATGAAATAAAAGTGGAACTTGTAAGATCATGGAGTTTTTATGTGTGTTAGAGAAACGCCTGGGCCGCTAGCCTAAACCATGCCTAATCATGGTGGAAACTTGCAGCATCACCATAATGAGCACTCTATGAAGCATCCTCAATAAAAACCTATGCAAATAGCAAATAAAAAGATCGCTGAGATGCTCATTGTCTGCTTGCCTTGTCATTTTGATTATGGGATAGCTCATGTATCATGTGCAAGGGGTACCCCGTTGGCAGTTCTTTATGATACACATGTACTTACGATGACAAGAGCTTACTTGTGACTAAAGTTGAGTAGCATGAGGTTCGGTCTTCATAAGTAAGGGGCATGAGATTTCGGTTTATAACTTGTCAAGCATATCCTCTTAGTTGTGTCACTTTAACCTTAATCACCTTCAAGATGCTTATGATAGGGGCAATGAGAGCTAAAAGCTACAAGTATCATAATTTTTGGAAGCTCTTTATGAGACTTGAATCCCTACTTCCTTCTATGAAGGCCTTTCTTCCACCATTATATTGAGTCTCCACCTTCTACCTTTATACACCTACTTTGAGAGCATAGTGGCCATTCTTAGTTCTATGTGCATTGTCCCAAGACTAGTTGATTGATGCATAACTTGATATTGCTTGTTTTAAACTATTTGTATATAGTCACTCTTATGAACTTTGCAGGTGTCCTATGCATTTATATTTGCTACTCTATTGAGGGACAAGCTGGATGCCATTATGCTATGTTTTCTTTATGTGAAACAAACAAACGTCTTGCAAAGCATTGTTATTCATGAATCTTTTGTTTGTGCCATTTCATGTTGCAACGTAGTTTCTTTGTCTTATTGCTAGAACTTTGTCTTTCATGTTATGATTGAAGTACTATGATCCCAGCTTTGAATGTTTTTACAAATACTTTGATCAAGTCTTCGATGGTGCATGTCACCTCAAAAATTATTCTTCCTTTTTATCACTTACCTACTCGAGGACGAGCAGGAGTTAAGCTTGGGGGTGTTGATACATTGCAAATGTATCTATAATTATTTATGTTCCATGCTTGGTTTTATCTACTTTCTTATGTTTTGTCCACACTTTGGAGTACTTTTCATATGATTTCTTGGACTAACCTATTAAAAAAAGCCATAGTGCCAGTTGCCTGTTTTCTGCTGTTTTTGGTTCCAGGAAAGTCAGAAAATCAATATTCTTGGAATTGGACCGGACAAAAGCCAAAGTTGATATTTTCCCGGAAGACTCATGGAGCCAGAAGGAGAGTTGGAGAGGGGCCACAGGGTGGCCACACCACCCCATGGCGCGGGACCCCTAGGCCACGCCAGGGCATGGTGTGGGCCCCCTGGCCGCCCACCGACCTTGCCCTCTGGCCTATAAGAAGCCTCCCGAGGCATAAACCCTAAATCGTCCAGCCTCCAGCCACGAAAAGTTCCGCAGCACCGCCGCCACCGAAGGGGAGATTCGGGGGACAGAAAGTCTCTGTTTCGGCACCCTGCCGAGATAGGGAAGTGCCCCCGGAGCCATCTCCATCGATCTCCACCACCATCTCCTTCACCATTGCTGATTCCCATGATGAGGAGGGAGTAGTTCTCTCTCGAGGCTAAGGGTTCTACCGGTAGCTATGTGTTCATCTCTCTCTCTATGCATGATCATATGGTGATCATGAGCTTTGTAATCTAGTAGATCTACCTTGCTACTCAAGTGCTTTAATAGATCTCTGCTCTCCCCATGTGTGTGAAAGTGACAGCGTGCGCACCATGGTGGCACTTAGGCTAGAGATTACAAATACTTGTTATGAGTTATATTTGGAGTTGGATGTCTTTACGAAATTGTGGGTTTGTTGGACTCATCTAGTACTCAAGGTGACAGTGTGGGGTTTTCTAGATGGGAAAGGCTTACTTTGAGGTGTGCTGTTATAGCCCTACCATCGATTAGAGTGTCCAACCGGAGGGTAGTTAAGAGTTGTATCATAAAGAGAATATATTTATATGAGAGTGTTCACTAGTGAAAGTATGATCCCTAGGCCTTGTTTCTAAGCATTGATACACCGTTTGCTACTAGATCTGTTACATGTTTGCTTGCTTCCATCTTTATTTCAGTTTGTCTTTAGTCTTTTCCAGACCATCAAGCTATTTTCTAGCACCGTTACCACTTATAATTATCCATACCACTTGTATTTCACTATCTCTTCGCCAAACTAGTGCACCTATACACCTGACAAGTGTATTGGGTGTGTTGGGGACACAAGAGACTTCTTGTATCTTGATTGCAGGATTGCTTGAGAGGGAATAACTTTGACCACTTCCTCCCTGAGTTCGATAAACCTTGGGTAATCCACTTAAGGGAAAACTTGTTGCTGTTCTACAAACCTCTACACTTGGAGGCCCAACAACTGTCTACGAGAATAGAAGTGCGTAGACATCATCCTACAACTACAATCTCTTTAATTTACTTCATATTCATGTTTACTTTTCGTCTTAGTTTATTTTGTTCTTGTTAAAGGTTCTTTGTTATTAGATATTTTAAACCTCTCTCAATTATCGTTGTTCTAGTAACTTATAGAATAGGCTATTTCCAAACCACGGTTTGGGTGCAAAGCGTGGCCGCATTGACAACGTGGCTGTGGGGTCGTGTTGTTTCCGCTCGTCGATCTCCCATCGGGACAAACTCTTAAATATTTGCTACTACAAGTACTAGAATAACCCTGTTGTTGGTGCAGGAATCCAGTCATTAGTGGACAGGAAAGTTCGGGTGCTGACGAAGTACACCGTAAAAGATGTCCTTCTGGGCGACTCAGCCACACTACCCTTCCGCACGAGTAACTCCGCTCCTGACGTAAGTGTGTCATCGACTCCTTGATGTTTTACTTTTCCTTGTTCATGGGACAATTTGTAATTGCAGTTTGATGCCTACACTAGGATTGGAAAATAGCGACTTTGCTACCACCTCAGCCGGAAGGGGTTCTGCCCTCCGAGGCCGAGAAGACAACGAATCATGGTCGATTGTGCCTGCACAGGAAATCCCTGGTTCCAGCGAGGATGGCACTCGCAAGCGCTCCCAAAGTGAAGAATCTGACGCGTCTACGCCAGAGATTCCGAATGATACTTTGCCTGAGGTGGGCACCACAAGTCCTATTCTAGTGGTTCATGTCCGCAGCATGGCTCCGCCACCACTAAAGAAGCCGAAGAAATTGAAGGAGCCACTGGACGAGGATTTTGACCTCGACAATTTTGACAGGTGAGTCTTTCGCTTGAAGTTAAGGCTTTTATATCCTACAATTTTATTTGTGTTGAATGCCTCCGTGAACTTGCTGCAGTAGGACTGCATCATCATCATCATCTGACGATTGCCACATCTTGAGGGATACCGGAGTCGTGGACTTAAAAGGCATGGATGTGGAGGAGTCTGCGCCGTCCCCGAAGATAGCGACCAACTCCGACGCGAGTTCCTCAAGTTTGTCCCACATGGGGAACATAGGGTTCTTGTGTGGACGCCCACCAAGAAAACACCTTTGGAGTCTTTAGGTGGCCATGTTAGTGCTTGGAAGCTTTCCAATCCAAGAGTTTGTTCGGTGTCGAATTCTTCCTTGACATATGTTGTCTTCTATAGCCTATCCTGCAGGAGGCTGTTCGTTTAGGCGAGCAGTCGTGACCCTAGGCTGACAGCACGCATGGCTAGATACTGACAAATGCCATTAGCAAAGTAAGCATGTCGACTTGTGCTATACCACTAAATATTTGTTTTGTTTATGCTTGATGTGTTCCCCTTGTTCTTCAGAGGAAAACAGTGACCTGCTTCATCGAGTGACTTCCCTTGAGAAGGGTCTGAGCGTGGTGGAGACCAAGTGGGATGAGGCACTTGAAGCCCTCGAGTGCCTCAAACAGGAGTCGAAAAAGCACGAGGAAGATCTGATAGCCGCCATAGCCGACAAAGAAAAAAGGTTCACAAAACAACTTTTCTCTATCGCCAAGCACTCTATGGTATGTGCTTGTCTGATATTTTTTTTGTGCTCGTATTTTCTTCTTTGGTCATGCTTGCTGATTTGTTGGAATGCAATTCCAGATGTCGTCGGTGTTGACTTTGACCACCAGGCTCTAGCCCGTGAGGATGCTTTGGTTGGTGCTGTGACAGCGATCGAAGATCGCGGTGCTTTCGCCCAAGATGCCCTCAAGAATGCTAGCGCTGTTCTGGGACGCCTTCGTGAAGAAATGCTCCCCAAGGCCAAGCTAGCTGAAGATCTTGATGGCCTAGTCGAGACCTTCGCGGATGGTGTTCCTGTGGACTTCAAGAGCACCCAGAAGGGAGTCGGCACATCCTTGGGGTTGGCGATGGTGCAGGCATGTGGTGCCAATCTGGACATAAGACAGATTACTTCAAAGATGTTGACGAACACGCAGGGCCAAGAGGCAGCTTTCGCTACCTTTTCTACTCGTTGTCATAAATATGGGCACGGCTCATAGAGACACTCGTGAAGTACTCTATGAAGCGAAAACGGCTGAACATGGCGAAAGCCACGGGATCAAAGGCCACGACATTGGAGGCTTCCACAGAGTCGACGAAGCCCACGGGTGCTGATGCATATGTGTAGCTATATTCCTTGCTTCTTTTTGTAGTGACGCGAAAACTTATAATCTTGTCTTGCACTTCCTTTGTGGGGGTTCCTCTGTCAAAACTTGCTGCGACTTTTGATGTATAATTTGTCGTCATGATTCTGTCACCCAAACTCCATGTGCAATGTTTCTTATTATTCGAATCTTTTGCGTGGTTAGGGTTCTTCGATTGGCATCCGAGATGTGCCTTCTTCTGATGTGCCTGCGGCGCAGCCGCACTCAAAAGTGGAGGACATGCCGCTCTTGTCTCGCTTTGCGTGATCGTGTAAAGCATTTGGAGCGAGACACACTGATGATTCACGACAATGCTGATGTTTAGAAGTTGAAGGCAGAAAAAGCTGTGGAACGTGAAACTTATCTCCTTGGCGAGGTGGCTCAAATCAACAAGCAGCTGCAGTGTGGGTGCATCTTTGACTTCATTGTTTTAGTTTGTCTATATCACTGTTTCTGGTGACTGATGCCTTGATGCTGCTATCTGTGCAGTTGTCAATCTCATTCCACAGGAAGAGAGGAATCGCATTAGCATTCGACTGAGTTGTTTGACTCAGGAGGAGCTGGAAGCTAGTGGGTTTTTCTGGACTGACCAGGATCATGCGATCATATTGGCAACATTGCAGGATCGCATGTCGTAGGTGCTGGACTTTCTGAAGAAAGCGCAATCGTGCTTGAAGCATATCTTCACGGCGATGTTTCAGTTGGATGTCGCACCCTCGATCTTGCTGGCTCTGATGCGAAAGTTCCATCATGCTGATGCCATATGTGAGTGCGTGGTCCAACATCTTGTTCCAAGTGCCAAGGCTGCGTTGGCGCTTGTGCATATGCAACGACCTGATGTGGACTCGGATGATGTTTCCACAGGACCGCCACCGCCTCCAGCAGGGATGGCATGGAACATGGTGCCCCACTATCGAGCAATTGAGTGACCAGCGGAAGATATCGTTAGCTTATTCGATGAGCGCATCAATGTTCTTCTTTTGCACTAGTAGAATAGTGTTTAACCTGCACAGGACATATAAGTGTTGTAAAGCTTGTATATTTTTTGACTGGGTGTTTGGATACCCATGCTTTATGTAAATCTTGTTAGCCTATGTGTTTTGCGAGTAAGTTTCTGATGCAATGCCTTTTTGTTAGTCTGACGCTTGTGGATCTCAGCGCCTTGCCAACCTGTCAGTTGAATTGCAACTAGGTTGGGTTTGTCAAGGGTTTGATTGACAGTTCGGTCAGCTACTCAGGTCATTGCTTTGTGAGATTGTGTATGCGACAAGGTCGTCAAGGGGGCACATCCCCCGAGTGCAGAATAGTAATAAAAGTAAATGTAACAAAACACATGGTTGGTGATACATTGCAAATGTATCTATAATTTTTGATGCTCCATGCTTGGTTTTATCCACTTTCTCGTGTTTTGTCCACACTTTGGAGTACTTTTCATATGATTTCTTGGACTAACCTATTAACAAGAGCCACAGTGCCAGCTGCCTGTATTCTGCTGTTTTCGGTTCCAGGAAAGTCAGAAAATGAATATTCTCAGAATTAGACGGGACAAAAGCCAAAGTGCCTATTTTTCTAGAAGACTCGCGGAGCCAGAATAAGAGACGAAGGAGGGCCAGGGGCTGGCCACACCGCCCCAAGCGTGGGCTAGGCCTGGCTGCGCCAGGGCCTGGTGTGGTGGCCCCAGGAACCCCCTCGGTATCCCTCTTCGCCTATAAGAAGCCTTCTGACCTAAAAACTTCGGGGGGTTCGACGTTTTTCCATGAAAAGTTCCGCTGCGCCGCCAACACCGAAGGGGAGATTCGGGGGACATAAAGTCTCTATTCCGGCACCCTGCCGGGACAGGGAAGTACCCCCGGAGCCATCTCCATCGACCTCCACCATCATCTCCATCGACCATCCATGTTTCCACCATCTATGAGTGAGTAATCCCCCGCTGTAGGCTATGGGGATGGTAGGGATTGGATGAGATCGTTCATGTAATGGCATCAGATTGTTAGGGCATGGTGCCTAGTATCTTTTATAGTGCTTTATGACATTGTTGCAACTTGTTGTGCTTAATGCTTGTCACTAAGGCCCGAGTGCCATGATTTCAGATCTGAACTTATTATTGATCCATTATGATAGTATTGTTTCTGGTCTTATCTACAAGTTGTGTACACACGTTATTGTCTGGAACCTATGGCCCCGAAGTGACAGAAATCGGGATAATCGGAAGGGAAAGGCTTTGATGTGAGGATCACATGTGTTCACTAAGTTTAATGCTTTGCTCCGGTGCTCTATTAAAAGGAGCATCTTAATTGCCAGTAGTTCCCTAGAGGCCCCGCTACAAACGGGCTGGCAGGACAAAAGATGTTCTGCAAGTTCTCATTGCGAGCACGTATGACTATATATGGAACACATGCCTAGGATTGTCTAGTACTTGGGTGCTTTATCTTATTTATTTGCAATTGCCCTATGTTCTGATTGCTATGTGAATTGTCTTGTCCATGCAACGCCCGTCCATCCATCCCTATGCCTACCGCACTCGAATCCCACTGTTTACTGCTTATGTTACTATTGTCTTTGCTTTACTACTGCTGTTAATTTACTATTCCTACTACAAAACTGTTGCGACTGATAAACTGCTATGAGAAAGATTGTTTCCAGGTGCAGCTGAATTGACAACTCAGTTGTTAAGGCTTATAAGTATTCCTTGGCTCCCCTTGTGTCGAATCAATAAATCGGGTTTTACTTCCCTCGAAAATACTGCGATACACCCCCTATACTTGTGGGTCATCAAGACTATTTTCTGGCGCCGTTGCCGGGGAGCATAGCTTTATTTATCAAGTTCACTTGGAATCACTATTGTTCAAGCTAAGTTTATCTTTCTCCTTGTTCGCTTGTTTCTTTATCAAAAATACAAAAAAAATTAGTTCCTACTCTAGTTGTTATTTTCGTTGGTCTGTTATTGTCTTGCTTTATCATGCTTGATGTCAATGGTTGGTTTCTTTGAAACTGAATCTTATTGGCAAGGTGGGTTCACGGAAGATAAAAAATATTATTATAAGGAACACCGCTTGTCACAAAAAGGTAAACACGTATGGGAACAAATTGATAGATTGTATACCATTGCTAGAAACGTGTGCTCTACTTATAATGTTACTTATTGCTGTGATGAGTCTTGTTGCAGAAAGAGGTATAAACACCTCCCTTTTCAATGTGAGTTTAGTGATAATGATACCATATTTCCTATGCTAAAGGAATTTATGAATTTTATGATGCGGAACAAATTGAAGAATTTATTACTTGGAAGGGTGCTTTTGAACTTGCTACTTTGCTTGAAAATATAGATGATTCACCTTACAAATATGAGGTTTATGGTACACTTAGATTTTGCTTTGATAATTATAAGGATGAAAATAGCTATATCCTTGAATATTTTAATAGATGCTTTCCACAAATGGAAGAGACTAATGCCTTGCAGGATCCTATGGAAGAGACTAATGCCTTGCAGGATCCTATGGAAGAAGAAATTGATGATCCTGAAATCCCATTAGATGAAAAAGAGGAGGAGAGTGATGAACAAAAGGGGAAGAATGGATTAGCTACCCATGCCTACATTCTAATGAGTGTAACTCTTTATCCCTTACATTATTTGATTGTCCCCCTTGCTTACTAAAGGAGAATGATTGTTATGTTCTAGAGGTTTCTCTTGATAATGTTTATGATGAAGCTCTAGTGCTTGTAGATCATGAAAAGCATGCTTTATGTGATAGTTATATTGTTGAGTTTATTCATAAGGCTACTGAAAATTATTATGAGAGAGGAAAATATGATTGTAGAAGTTTTCATGGTATTGAAACACCTCTCTATGTGCTGAAAGTTTTGAAGTTCCTCTTGTTTTATCTTCCTATGCCTGTCACTTTGTTCTGTGCAAATTTATTTGCATACAGGATTCCTATGCATAGGAAGTGGGTTAGACTTAAATGTGTTTTGGATTTGCTCCTTGATGCTCTCTTTTACTTCAACTCATATTTCTTATGAGAGCATCCTCTCAAACTTTTATGCCTGAAGATGATAATATGTCTATTATTCTTGGGAGACCTTTTCTTAATACTGCAGGAGCTGTTATTAATTGTAATCAAGGAAAGGTGACCTTCAATGTTAATGACAAGGAACATACTGTCTATTTACCCAAGAAGATTGAAAGGATTTATGGTTTGAATTCAATTGAAAATGTTGAGGGCATTCAAGTTGGAGAAATATATTTTCCCATACGAAGAGAAAAATTTGAAACTATTATGATTGGGACCATTGCTATCAAGGTTGAGGTAACATAATCATTAGTGGGATACAAAGTTTTGTCTCATATGGAATTGTTTTGGTAACAAGACCTGATCAACCTTGTTAACAAAAGGATTTCATTGAACAAAACAATGTTTTCACCATGATTATCTCCGCTTACTTCTATTCTATCCATTTTAGTTTTTTGCTTCTTATGCCTAACTTAAAGGCGTTAAAGAAAAGTACTTGTTGGGAGATAACCCAAGAGTTTTAGTTGAGTCTTGGAATTTATTGCCTCTGTAATAACCTCTCCTTATCCTTTTTATTTGCTTTTTGTGCCAAGAGTAACCTCTAATGAGAGAGAAGTAATGATTGGGAAAGTTGCTGTCCCAAAACAGATTTCTGTGCTTCACCGTAAAAATTCCCGAGAGAGCTCTGTATGTCGGATTGAGCTGTAATTGTTTTTTGTTCTGCCCCAGGTTGTTATCTAACTTTCGTTAGTTCAACACTTTTTTATTGGAGCAACAGAAGGTCTTCGAAAAAATTCGTCTTTACCTCCTGGTCTGTTTTGAAAGATTTCTACCATTTTCTGCATTTGCTTCTTGTTAGTTCCTTCTTGAGTTCTTTTGAGGAATTGAGCTTTTCGAGGGAAGTGCTACAGTAGATAGTGTTCTAATGGAAGTTTATTTGGTGTTAGAACTGAACCTTGAGACTTATTTATCTTGAGTGCACTAATGTTGCTGATAAAGATTGTGTGAAGTTTTGTATGAAGGAAAAATTTCAGGTGTATGGAAGGAATGAGTAATGAGATGAAGGATGGACTAAAGCTCAAGCTTGGGGATGCCACGCGTGTCACCCCAAGAAATATCCAAGAGGTACAAGCGTCAAAGCTTGGGGATGCCCAAGGCATCCCCTTCTTCATCAATAAAAATCCCAGGTTTCTTCCAGACACTTCATTTTTCTTGTTTCATGCACAGTTGTGTTGTTCTTGGAGCGTCTTCTTTTTCACTTTCGTTTTGGTCTTTAGATTGTGTGGTTTTCTTAGTTTGCTGAATAAATTGGTTGGACCCCCTCTTTCATGCATTGGTGTTCTGGTTTGGATTGGAAAAGAGTAGGAAAGCTCATGCTTAAGTGGTAAAGAGAGCTTGTTTTTGACTGTGGCCTATGCTTTGTCATGCCATGCTTGATATTGTTTTGGCTTCATGCTTAGTATTCTTTGCTGTAGCATGACTTGTTATAAACAATTGAGATTGCTTAATGTTCCTTGGATGAATCATGCGTTGTTTTAGCATATTAAAGCATAGTATAGTGGTATTCTCCTTTGATGCTTTATTTGGGTTGACTTGGCACATGCTCACACCATGTTATGACTATCCCAAGTCACATAAGCCTTTATGATCCTTTAGTTTTCAACTTGTAGTATCACTTTATGCTTTGATCAATGATGTTTTGTCGCTCTACATGATTATGGCCATTATTGCTCTCTCGTTTGTCGCTCCCTTACTATTGCTAGCCTTCACTTATACTGAGTTTTTTACTCATGTTTCCAACTCCCTTAAACCAAATATTGCCAAAGTGTCCACCATACCTACCTATTAGCATCATTTGCTACTTCCGTGCATATTCAATATGCCTTGTTTTCTTCCGAATAAAATGTTTGCTTGTTTTGAGAAAGTTAGTTAGTAAAGCTCTGATGAACTTGATGGCACACTTTATTTCCTGCACTTAATAAACCTAAACCATTGTGAACTCTCCATGAAAGTTATATGCTTGCTAATTATAGGTTGGGGATTAGCAGAACCATGCTGTCACGGGGAACTCTTTCTACACTTGTAAATATTAACCCAGTTGATACCTTGCTCTTTTGTTTGCGGATGTCGTTGGTGTGAAATAAAAGGGGAGCTTGTAAGTCCATGGAGTTATGTATGTGTGTTAGAGAAACGCCTGGGCCGCTGGTCTAATCCATGCTGACATGGTGGAAACCTGCAGCGTAACCATCATGATATCTATGACGCATTCTTCTTATATAAAAAAAGAGAAAGATAGCTATTGAGAAAAATAAAATAAAATAGATTTATGAAAAGAGGAAAGAGAGAAAAAAGCACCATTTTCCCATGGTAAATAAGAAGATTGCTGAGATACTCATTGTCTGCTTGCCTTGTCATTTTGATATGGGGATTCTTCCGTATCATCGGGCAAGGGGTATGGCGGTTCTCAATGATACGCACATACTTACGATGACAAGAACTTACCGGTAACTAAAGTTGAGTAGCATGAGGAGCGGCCCTCGTACTCAAGGGACTTGGGATTTTCAGTTTATAGTCTGTCAAGCATATAACTCAGATTGGACCTCACTTTCACCTTAACCACTTTAAAGATGCTTATGATAGGGGCAATGAGAGCTCAAAGCTAATGAGTACCATACTTTCAGCATTTGGAAGCCTTTCAAATTACTCAAAACCTTTTTCTTCTACTTGTTGAGTCTCCACATATTCTTTGAGCACTTTCTTGAGAGCATAGTGGCCATTCTTAGTTCTATGTGCATTGTCCCAAGACTTGTTGATTGATGCATACCTTGATATTGCTTGTTTTAAACTATTTGTATCTAGTCACTCTTGTAAAGTTTGAAGGTGTCCTATGCATTTATATTTGCTACTCTATGAGGGACAAGCTGAATGCCACTATGCTATGTTTTTTTTATGTGAAACAAAAAAACTTCTTGCAAAGCATTGTTATTCATGAATCTTTTGTTTGTGCCTTTTCATGTTGCATCATAGTTTCTTTGTCTTATTGCTAGAACTTTGTCTTTCATGTTATGATTGAAGTACTATGATCCCAGCTTTGAATGTTTACAAATACTTTGGTCAAGTCTTTGATGGTGCATGTCACCTCAAAAATTATTCTTTCTTTTTATCACTTACCTACTCGAGGACGAGCAGGAGTTAATCTTGGGGATGTTGATACATTGCAAATGTATCTATAATTTTTGATGCTCCATGCTTGGTTTTATCCACTTTCTCGTGTTTTGTCCACACTTTGGAGTACTTTTCATATGATTTCTTAGACTAACCTATTAACAAGAGCAACAGTGCCAGCTGCCTGTTTTCTGCTGTTTTTGGTTCCAAGAAAGTAAAAAAATGAATATTCTCGGAATTGGACGGGACAAAAGCCAAAGTGCCTATTTTTCCAGAAGACTCACGGAGCCAAAATACGAGACGGAGGAGGGCCAGGGGCTGGCCACACCCCCCTAGGCGCGGGCTAGGCCTGGCCGCGCCAGGGCCTGGTGTGGTGGCCCCAGGCACCCCCTCGGTCTCCCTCTTCGCCTATAAGAAGCCTTCTGACCTAAAAACTTCGGGGGGTTCGACGTTTTTCACGAAAAGTTCCGCTGCGCCGCCACCACCGAAGGGGAGATTCGGGGGATAGAAAGTCTCTGTTCCGGCACCCTACCGGGACAGGGAAGTGCCCCTAGAGCCATCTCCATCGACCTCCACCATCATCTCCATCGACCATCCATGTTTCCCCCATCTATGAGTGAGCAATCCCCCGCTGTAGGCTATGGGGATGGTAGGGATTGGATGAGATCGTTCATGTAATGGCATCAGATTGTTAGGGCATGGTGTCTAGTATCTTTTATAGTGCTTTATGACTTTGTTGCAACTTGTTGTGCTTAATGCTTGTCACTAGGGCCCGAGTGCCATGATTTCAGATCTGAACTTATTATTGATCCATTATGATAGTATTGTTTCTGGTCTTATCTACAAGTTGTATACACACGTTGTTGTCCGGAACCTATGGCACCGAAGTGACAGAAATCGGGATAACCGGAAGGGAAAGGCTTTGATGTGAGTATCACATGTGTTCACGGAGTGTTAATGCTTTGCTCCGGTGCTCTATTAAAAGGAGCACCTTAATTGCCAGTAGTTCCCTAGAGGCCCCGCTGCAAACGGGCTGGCAGGACAAAAGATGTTGTGCAAGTTCTCATTGCCAGCACGTATGACTCTATATGGAACACATGCCTAGGATTGTCTAGTACTTATTTATCTGCAATTGCCCTATGTTCTGATTGCTATGTGAATTGTCTTGTCCATGCAACGCCCGTCCATCCATCCCTATGCCTACCGCACTCGAATCCCACTGTTTACTGCTTTTGTTACTACTGTCTTTGCTTTACTACTGTTGTTACTTTACTATTCCTACTACAAAACTATTGCTACTGATAAACTGTTGTGAGCAAGATTGTTTCCAGGTGCAGCTGAATTGACAACTCAGTTGTTAAGGCTTATAAATATTCTTTGGCTCCCCTTGTGTCGAATCAATAAATTGGGTTTCACTTCCCTCGAAAATACTGCGATACACCCCCTATACTTGTGGGTCATCAGTTGGCAGCACTTAGCTTTATTTATTTGGAGAATATCAGGAGGTACAATGTTTGGCTAAGTAGCCTTATTATAAAGTAAAAGCATCTAGGGGTAGACACGTCATAGCTACACGACGTTCCATGGGTTGGAGTATTCGACTCCACTCTCTACATCCTTTAGGAGATAGGCGCCACCTAGGATTACTTCAGTAATCACATAGGGTCCCTCACAGGGGGACTCGAACTTGAGGTGCCCTTTGTGCTTCAGACGAAGGATGAGGTCTCCTTCGACAAAGGATCTTGGGCACAGTCGTCGGCTGTGGTAGTTGTGGAGGCTCTACTGATAGATCGATCGTTCCGCCATGATCTTGCGTGCTTCATTGAGGAGGTCGACGAAGTCTTCTAGTGCGGACGTAGATTCAGCCTCACTATACGCAACGACCCTTGGAGCCTTGTAGCGCACTTCTGCAGGTAGCACCGCCTCTGCACCGTGCACCATGAAGAACGGGGTGTAGCCTGTGGCGCTGTGCGGAGTCATGCGCAGGCTCCACAGTACGGATGGCAGCTCCTCGGCCCGACACCCAGCTGCTTGCTCGAGTGGTCAAAGGAGTATTTTCTTGATGCCGTTGCAAACGAGTCCGTTGGCCTTCTCAACTTGACCGTTGGTCTAGGGATATGCCACTGAGGCATAGCTGATGTTGATTCCTAGGTTTTCGCAGAAATCTTGGAACTCGTTCGAGGTGAAGTTCGTCCCGTTGTCGGTGATGATGTTGTGTGGCACCCGAACCTGAAGACGATGGACTCGAAGAACTTGATGGCGGTGGCGCCTGTCTGGTTTGTCATGGCATGACCTCGATCCACTTGGTGAACTTGTCAACTGCGACGATGAGGTAGATGTATCCTCTGGGTGATTATTTCTGCAGCTTGCCGACCATGTTGATTCCCCATTGCACGAAGGGCCAAGCCACAGGTATTGGCCTGAGTTCTATGCTTGGTGTGTGCGGATTATCCGCGAATCATTGGCAAGCATTGCATTTCTGGACGATTTCCTTGGCGTCGCGCATCGCGGTTGTCCAATAGAAGCTAGCTCATAGAGCTTTAGCGACAAGGGCGCGACTACCGGTGTGGTGTCCGTAGGTGCGCTCGTGTATCTCGAGGAGGATGCTCCATCCGTCGTCGTTGGTGACGCATCGCTGGAGGATGCCTGTGATGTTGCGCTTGTACAACTCACCATTGTTGATGGTGAAGGCCTTGGAGCATCGCGCTATGTGCCGCACATCTATTGGGTCATCTGACTGCCTTTTGGTAAGTAGGTATGTGACGTACGGTTGCGTCCAGGATGGATCGATGAGCATGACCTCCATGGGGCCTTCGAGTTCAGGTCCCTGTTCTGCATTGTTGGGACCTTTGGGTTCTTCGGGTGGCACAACCTCTGAGTCCTTTGATGTTCTAGATGGTCATGCGGTAGTCTTTGGATTTATGGAGAGCTTGCAGATTTGCTCAAGGAATACACCTGGTGGCACCAGGGCACAGGTGGAGCCTATGCTGGCGAGTGTGTCAGCTTCCTCATTGCTTTCGCGACCTATGTGTCGTAGCTCGCAGCCGTCAAAGTGTCCTTCGAGTGCATTGTAGAGGTTGTGGTATGCAACCATGTTGTCGCTCAGGGCATCGCACTAGTTCATGGTTTGATCCACCATGAGTTTGGAGTTTTCGTAGATGACGAATCGCGTTGCGCCACATGCTTTAGTCATCCGCATCCCGTGGAGTAGGGCCTTGTATTCTACGTCATTGTTGGAGGTGCAGAACTTCGTCCGCAGAACATATCTCATCTTATCACCCTGTGGTGACGTCACGATGACGCTGACGCCAGCTCCCTCTTGACGTTTGGATCCGTCGAAATGCATTGTCCACAGGCAGGACATGTCTAGTGTACTTGGGAGTTGTTTCTCCATCCAGTGGATGAGGAAGTCCGGAAGGACTTGCGACTTGATGGCCACTCACCGCTCGTATGTGATGTCCCACGGGGATAACTCGATCCCCCAAAAGGGTGACTCATCCTGTGGTATCCAGGTTGTTGAGGACGTATCCCAGCGGGGCATTGTTCACCTCGATTATGCGGTGCTCCTGGAAATAGTGGTGTAGTCGTCATGCTATCATGAAGAAGCCGTAGGCCAGCTTCTGGTAGTACGGGTACCGCTGTTTGTTGGCGTCAATACCTCGTTGAGGTAGTAGACTGGGCGTTGTACCCCATGGACTTTGTTGTCTTCGGCTCGTTCTACCACCAGCGTGGTACTGACCACCTGGTTGGTGGCGGAGATGTATAGCAACATTGGCTCATTTTCCTTGGGGTCACCAGCATAGGCGAGGTGTAGAGCAGGCGCTTGAGGTCTTCGAATGCGTCATGTGCTTCATCCGTCCACTCGAACTTCTCAGCTTTGTGGAGGAGCTGATAGAACGGTAGTGCCTTTTCGCCCATTCGCCTGATGAATCGACTGAGCGCCGCGATTCGCCCAGCCAGATGTTGGACGTTTTTGATGTTCTTTGTCTTCTCCATGGTCAGTATGGCCTTTATCTTCTTCGGGTTGGCCTTGATTCCCCTGGCAGATATGAGGTAGCCGAGCAATTGCCCACAACTTCCCTTCTCGTTAGATTGGTTTGATCTCCAATATGAAGACCTTCTTCAATAATCCTCCACAATTCAATAGAGGAGCTGCACACATGAGATTTCATTAGGAATTGCCATTGATTAAAAGAGGATGTAGTGAGCTTGGGTGGATCACCCCT
The DNA here is from genome assembly GCA_910589775.1 of Avena eriantha. Taxonomy (NCBI): domain Eukaryota; kingdom Viridiplantae; phylum Streptophyta; class Magnoliopsida; order Poales; family Poaceae; genus Avena; species Avena eriantha. The sequence continues at coordinate 162,782,846 of OU342744.1, forward strand.
ATTGTTTATATGAGGATGAGGGATAGGTGGTTCAGGGGAATATACGTGGCGAACCTCATTATATTCCTCCTTACCACTTCCCTTTTTGGAGGTGGAGCCATTTGGTTTTTCACCTTCCACATCATCATCCTTGGATCCGGTGTTACCCTTTTCCTTAGATGATGGTGTGGGAGCCTCAGAGGAGGATGGAGATGGGGCTATGGATGATGTAAGGCGAGCAATCATTTGATTCATCTCCTCCATCTTGGCCTCAAAGGATTTCAACAAGGTTGTTTCCAACGACTTGAGATCATCCATTGTGACCTTATCTACAGCCTCATTTCCATCATCCTTGGTACCCATACTACTCTTAGGCGGTTAAGCCCGAATTAAGAGCCGGGGCTCTGATACCAATCGAAATGGATCGTATGGGCACCTAGAGGGGGGGTGAATAGGTGCTATACCAATTTTTAATTGTTGGGGATATACTTTCCGGGTATCCTCACAGATCCTCACTGACCAGGGCGGCCCACTTCGGGTTAGAGCTTTGCTTCATGGGCGGCCCAGTTATGGAGAGAAGACAGAGTCCAATCCGACTACGGGAAGGCCCAGAAGACTTACCGACTTAGGCCCATAATGTTACTTGTAGTTCAAGATGAATTCTGTAACCAACTCTTAGTCGTAGCCGGATTGATCTCTCCTATAAACCCTAGGCCGGATATCTATATAAGCCGTCCTAGGGAGAGCCTTTAGGGCACACCTCAATAGTCTACAATCTCAACTCGCACAGGCGAAACCTTTGTAACCCATATTCCGGCTCTGTCGTATTACTGGATTGCTAGCAGGAGTAGGGTCCGTCCAAAGCCGGCGGATTCGAACCTGGGTAAACTTGTGTACTCACCGTCCCGGAACACCGTACGTCTCACACCCCTCTCTTCCGCACGCCTCGAGGACCCCCTCATGGCATACTTGTCATCAATCCGGTGACAGTTGGCGCCCACCGTGGGGCAAGTGAGCTTCGGATCTGCGATCCGAGCGGAATCTGTAAGAATCAGAATCGGCGAAACCATCATCGTCGGTCGCATCCTCTACGCCAGCGACGTCCCTCTCATCATTCTAGACGAGACCTGGATTCCGGCTAAGGAGGCTGTGACTGCCTACACCATCATGTCTTTCGGCGAGATCGATGTTTACATCGGCTTTGCTGAAACTGCCCTACCCACCCCAGCGGTGATGATAGAGGCAGAAGAATCTTCCAAGCCCTCTTTATCCGCGGAGGCGGTAGAGTTCCAGATATCAGAAAACCCTAATCCCACCCAGCCCGCACCAGTTGCGGAGATAGTGGAGAAATCTGAGACTGAAGCAAACCTAGCGGTCCAGATCGATTATGGAGTGGATCTCCCTAGAGAGATCGAATCCCAGATTGACCCACCCGCCGAAGTCGAAATCCAAGAGGAGCATAACAACGACAATGATTCCGGCTCTTGTGATGCCGGGACAGACAGGCCTTTCCTAAGGTACACGCTACAACGTATGATAATGCAAAACTCAAGCGCAGATGCAATTCTCGAAGCCATCAGGAGTTTCGACGAAGCTGATCGCGAGAGCCGCAGATACCTCAGGAAGCACGCGACACACTTCGTCGGATATGTTGGATCCGGATCCGGCTCTGCCGATGCTGGAGAGAACACCAACTCTGTGTTGGAGGCAATTGGAACAAACACCGACGTACCCGCATCTTCGGATGAATCGATGACGTCAGTAGATTTCCAAAAGTTCTCCGCGGAATATGAAGAGGAGTGTAACTCCAAGGCTGCAGAAGAAGGAGAAGCCATGGATGAAGGATCCGGGGAACACTCTCCCAAAGCGCAGGATGACATGGAAGTCGAAGATAATCCCGAAGTCCATATGTCCGAAAGTACCGATCAGAACTTGACTCCGGGAAACGGACCCAAAGCCGTCTTTGCTACCAGCGCTGCCAAGAAGGCAAAGAAGAAGAACAAGAAGAACGAGACCCCGGCAAAAGATCCTCCAGCAGAGGAGGTGATTGCCGAGGAATATGAGGAAGAGTCGGATGGAACACTTATCCCAGACGAGCTCAAAAAAGAAGAATCGGTGGATGGACACGTGATCACTAAAGGTGCGCGTAAATTCATCGATGCTGCGTTAACCACACCTATCCCTATAGCTGCAGAACTTACTACTGAAGAGCTGGACGAAACGGCCCAGGCCCTAGAATCGCGTCGTCAACAACTCCTGGATGAAGCCAAAAACATCGAGGAGGAGAAGAAACGCATGGCAACTGCGGAGAAGTATATCTTTCGGCAGCATCAGAAAACCTAGAAACGTCACACACGTGACGGTCAATTCCCGGAAGTGCAAAAGGTTCTCTTTGAGGGAGATCCAGGGATGCCTCATCTTGACAGCAAAGGAGATCTGGTGTATGCAACACCGGTACAGAAAACTATCGCAGCTCGGGATATCCTGTCAATAATCTAGGCCCAGAACAGGTTCGATTGGGCATCAAGCTACTCACCAAGGGTCTGGAACAACAAAGGGTTGCGAAATCCGGAAGTGGAAAACTGGTCTCCAAATCCGACCAATGTCGCACGGACTCAGCCTGGAATGATATAAGGCCCCAGCGTGTTCCGGAACAGCATCACCGTTCCGATCGACGGGAAGACAACTTCTCCAGGACCAGATCATCAGGACAGCACCACAAAACTGCACGCGACTGGCGCAATGTTGCTCCAGCCGCCGAGCAAGACGCAATTGCTGCATTGTATCCGAGAAATCCTCCCCGACGAGAGTCGAACGATCGCAGGGAAGAAGACAAAGAGAAACGTCGGGAGGAGGACAGACAAAGAATGCCACCCCCTAGACATACAAGCCGTCCGACTGAGCCCACCATGGTGGGAACGATGGACAAAGGAACTACGGACATCGTGCCGAGTCAAGCCGGTAGGGGGCTCGTCGTAGTGAAGACCCTCCTCGGAACCGGAATAACGATGCTCCGGATGGAGGCCGGTCATCAGCCGGAAATAACCCAGCTGCTCCACCATCTCCACCAAGTAGCCATCACAACGGCACTCAAGGAGGCCAGGGAGGACGTCGAGGTGGAGGAGGTGGTGGCAGAAGCCGAAGTCCGGCTCCAAGGCACCGCAGCCACAACCAAAATTCGGGATGATCTCTATCCCCGAACGACGCAAGGCACATGATCAGTTCCAACATAGAGGCGCGGCACTATGAAAACGATGATATATACATGGGCCCAAAGTGCTTCGGACCACGTATAAGAGCCACAAGATTCCTGGAAGGATTTGCTATCTCGGGTAATATCCAAGCCTATGACAGCATCACTCGGCCAGATACCTGGCTACAGGATTTCTTCCAAGCCTGCTGCATCGCCAAAGGCGGAAACAGCCTGGTCGCAATCCGATATCTCCCACTCATGTTGCGGAAGACGGCACGATCATGGATCAATGAACTTCCGGAGAATACCATCCACAACTGGTATGACATGCAAAGTGTGTTCTTTTGGAATTTCGAAGGCACATACCGGAGGCCCTGTACGGTCGGATACCTACAGCGTTGCACCCAGAAAGCCGGAGAAACTTACCGGGATTACCTCGGATGATGGATCGACACCAAGAATCGTGCGAAGGAGTAAATGACCAAACTACGATTGAACCTTTCATTGCAGGTCTCCCAATTGGTTTACTATGTCATCGCTTGAAGTGTGACAAAGTCACTGATTTGGGAGAGATGATAGAAACAGCGAGCAAGTATGCGGATGCTGACGATGATGCAGAGGGACTACTCAACGCCCTAGCTATGCCACAGTCAGCAAAATAACCAAAGCAACAAGCTCAAAAGCACAAGAACACCTCGGAAAAGAAACCCAACGCGGAAAAGGCAGTGGTCACTGCTACTTTCGGGTCTGGAGGACGAGGAGGACACGTCGGAGGCCGCGGGCATGGCCATGGGACTTTGAGAGTTCAAGTTAGAGGAGACCAACAACCAGGCAAAACCTACACTTGGGCCGACATTGCCAATAACCCATGTGTGCATCACCTAGACGCTAATGGGGGCTCATCCAACACCAACGCCGAGTGTCGTTTCAATGACGACATCAAGAGATATGACACCGCTGGCTACAAAGCTAAGTGGAAGAAGGGAAAGAAGAATCCCGAAAAAGATAAAGAGACCAAGGAAGATTCCGACATGGAGGAAGCTGATGCTTCAAATCCCAAGCCGGAAGGGAAGAAAAAATTTATGACCAAGAAAGACACTTATGTCACCTTCCTTGGATCTCAACCAGCAAAGGTCAAGAAATCAGTTCTACATGAGCTCAATGCAACAGTTTCGGCTGTCCCCAATTTTTGGATTGGTCGGAAGTGGCAATCATGTTTGATCGCGCTGATCATCCGCCTAAGCTACACAGGCGAGGAAAATACGCCTTAATCGTCAATCCACTTATCGATGGTTATGGTTTCTCCAAGACTCTCATGGACGGTGGCAGTAGTATCAATATTCTGTATGTCGAAACGCTACGCCGGATGAAGATCTCGGAGACCCAGCTGAATCACAGCATTGTTATTTTTCACAGAGTTGTCCCAGGAAGACAAGCTAATTCCCTGGGAGAAATCACTTTGGATGTTACCTTTGGAACTCCAAAGAACTATCTGATGGAGGCACTTCCCTTCGAAGTAGTCTCGTTCAAGAGCGCGTACCACGCTATATTCGGACGTCCGGCTTATTGGGCCTTTATGGCTCGCCCGTGTTACTTTTACAATATGATGAAAATTCCAGGTCTAAACGGCGTAATCACCATCAGGGGAGACCCAAAGAAAGCGCGAGAGTGCGAGGATGTAAATGTCGCCTTTGCTGAAGCCGTGCTGCATGCCAGGAGTACCAGGAGATCAAGAAGAGCATAGATCCGTCTGAGATGTCCGCAACAAAGAAGGAGGTGACAAAGCCAAATCCAGAGTTCAAGGCATCAAAAGAGACGAAGAAGACGTCGTTGAAGGATGATGACCCCTCCAAGGTGACCCAGATAGGCGTAGGCCTAGATAGCGCATAGGAAAGCGCGCTCGTCAAGTTCCTCAAAGCAAATCAAGATACCTTCGCATGGCAGCCATCTGACATGATCGGAGTACCTAGGGAACTTGCCGAGCACTCTTTAAATGTAAACCCGAACGCTAAACCCATCAAACAGTCCTTACGACGTTTCGGCGATGAAAAGCGTAAGGCAATAGCTAAGGAACTAGCACGGCTCGAGTTAGCCAGATTCTTAAAAGAGGTCATCCACACTGAGTGGTCGGCCAATCCTGTAATCGTCCCTAAAAAGGACACCACTGATTTAAGGATGTGCGTTGATTATACTGCCTTGAATAAGGCTTGTCCAAAAGATCTGTTCGCTCTGCCTAGGATTGATCAAGTTATCGATTCTACGGCAGGCTCGGAACTCCTCTGTTTTCTCGACGCATATTCCGGTTATCACCAAATTGGATGAAGGAATCTGACAAAGTCAAAATTTCATCCATAACCCCCTTCGGAACCTTCTATTTTGTTACGATGCCCTTTGGACTGAAGAACACATGAGCTACGTACCAGCGCACGATGCAGCGTTGCCTCCACGACCAACTCGGACGCAATGTACATGCATACGTGGATGATATTGCGGTGATGTCCAAAAAGAAGGAAACACTTATTTCCGACTTGGAGGAAACGTTCGCCAATCTATGAAAATACAACATCATACTTAATCCAAAGAAATGCTTCTTTGGAATTCTAGCCGGAAAATTGTTAGGTTTCATCGTGTCTCAAAGAGGCATAGAGGTGAACCGGGAAAAAAATCAAGGCTATACTCCATATTTCCAGGCCAACTCGCCTGAAGGACGTACAAAGACTAACTGGTTGCATTGCTGCAGTCAGTCGGTTTGTAAGTCGGCTTGGTGAAAGAGCCGCACCATTATACAAACTTCTGAAAAAGACTAAGGACTTTGTGTGGACCGATGAAGCTGAAGCTATGTTACAAGACCTGAAGAAAGTACTCTCATCTGCTCCTATCCTTTCCGCGCCGGAACCACAGGAACCGATGTTGCTTTATCTTGCTACGACAGACAAAGTCGTTAGTATTGTCATGGTGGTGGAGAGACCGGAAGAAAATCGGGAACACTTGGTGCAGCGTCCGACTTACTTTGTCAGTGGGGTCCTGACAGAATCAAAACAGCGGTATCCGCACTATCAGAAGCTGGCTTACTGTGTCTTCTTGGCATCTCGTAAGCTACGACACTATTTCCAGGAGCATCTAATTACCGTGGTGAGCATAGCTCCCATAAGACATATAACCAACAACAGTGACGCCACAGGACGCATCGCCAAATGGGGAATAGAGCTTTCAGCTTTTGATATTGAGTAGAAACCTCGGACAACAATCAAATCCCAAATCCTTGCCGAACTTTGTTGCTAATTGGACAGAGACGAAGGAGAATATGACCCTCCCTGAGTCAGAATATTGGACCCTGTATTTCGATGGGTCTAAGGCTCGCGGGGGCTCGGGGGCTGGCGTGGTGCTCAAATCACCCCAAGGAGATAAACTTCTATACGTGTTGCAGATTCACTTCACAATGACAAATAATATTGCTGAGTATGAAGCACTTCTACATGGAATCCGGATTGCTAAAGATATTGGCATCCAACGTTTGATGTGTTAAGGAGATTCGGATCTTGTTGCTCAGCAAGTTTCGGATATTTGTAATGCAAATAAACACATGGCAACATATAAAGCTATCGTGGATGATCTATCTAAATCGGTCGAAGGGTTTGAGGTTCAACACATCCCTCGAGCAGAAAATGAGGAAGCAGATGCCTTATCTCGAATAGGCTCTACACGGAAAGAGGTCCGGATGGCGCTTTTTTGGAGCACCTCAAAGTTCCCTCAATAAAGGGAGTGGATGAGGAATATCCGACCAAATCCGATTCACCTTTAATAGCAGTTCTGGCTATAATTCCTAGTTGGACTCAACCCTACCTTGATTATTTGGTAGATGGCAAATTACCCGAAGACGAGGTGCTGAGCCGGCAGATCGTCCGACGAGCAAAAGCCTATACTATAGTTAAAGGTGAGCTCTATAAGCGGAGTGTGTTTGGGGATTTTCAGCGCTGTGTATCTCCGGAAGAAGGAGTGGAAATCCTAAGGGAAATCCACGAAGGCGAGTGTGGTGACCACGCTGCCGCCAAATCTTTAGTGGCAAAAGCCTTCAGACACGGTTTTTTCTGGCTCACAACCCAGGCAGATGCTGAAAGGCTGGTCAAGACGTGCAAGGGATGCCAAAAGTACGCCAAACATGCTCATGTTCCGGCTGATCAGCTGTGAACAATACCTATAACATGGCCTTTTGCGGTCTGGGGGCTTGACATGGTAGGACCATTTAGACGAGCTCCAAGTGGATTTACTCACCTCTTAGTGATGGTTGATAAATTTACAAAATGGATCGAGGCCAAACCTGTCACTAGTTGTGATGGAGCAACAACCAAAAGATTTGTCAAGGATGTTATAATCTAGTATGGTTATCCGCATAGTATTATCACAGACAACGGGAGTAATTTTTCTATGGGAGAATTGGCTGAATTCTGCAACGAGCAAAATATCCGACTTGACATTGCGTCAGTCGCAAATCCACAGGCTAACGGACAAGTTGAAAGAGCAAATGGTTTAATCTTACAAGGCCTAAAACCGAGACTCGAAGCACCATTACGACGTGCTGCGGGGGCTTGGGCAGAGGAGTTACCCTCTGTAATATGGAGTTTACGAACAACTCCGAACAGGTCAACAGGATACACACCTTTCTTCTTGGTCTATGGTGCAGAAGCAGTTCTTCCTAGTGATTTGATTCACACTTCTCCTAGAGTGGCCGCGTATATCGAAGAAGATGCCGAGATTCCTCGACAAAATGATCTCGACTTAGTCAAAGAAGTTTGCGTCGTTGCTGAAATGAGATCAACAGCCTATCAGCAGAAGTTACGCAGGTATCAGAGCCAGAGAGTCCGAAACAGATCTTTCAATAAAGGCGATTTGGTTCTCTAGCTTGTGCAACAAAGAAAGCACAAACTTTCCCCAGTATGGGAAGGGCCCTTCTTGGTTAGTCGAGTATTGCACAATGGTTCGTACTACTTAACTGACATGAGGCTAGTCAAAGAAAGACCTTCTACTAAGAAGAGAAAGAGAGCTGGAGGCAGTACAAATCCGGATGAGTTAGACAGACCGTTGAATATTGCTTAGCTATGTCCCTTTTATTCTTAGATTATCTTTCTTTGTAATCATACATATGTACATGTTCTGAGAGAAATAAAAGTCTTGGTTGCCTCAAGTTTTTTCTGAGAAGTTTCTACCATCTTATTTCCGAATGATCATCTCATAATCGAAAATCCCAGAATACTTGAAAGTACTTTATGCTCATGTTTGTTCTGGTTTATATTTCTGATTCTAAAAATGCTACCTTCGGGTATAACTCTAAAGTTTCTAGTCTATACTTTGGTTATTTTTCTGATTGTCGGATGCAGGTATTTTCCGAGTAGTGAATTGTTGGTACTGGAAGCCGGCTTTGTTTCCGAGTTTAAACTGGTTTAGCAATTGAGCTCCATTGCTCGGCGAAGTTTCCGTGCAGAAGGTTTAGCCGGCTCACTAAAGGTACGAGGCGGAAAGCCAGATAAATGATAAGTATAGACGAAAAATTATAAGTGCTTATGTAAACATTTCAGGCACACAAAATTTTAAAGCCAAAAGTACTGAATAGATCAAAAGCTTAGCACTAGAAAAATTATAGTACTACATATTTACAGACCCATCATGTTTCTCAGAATAATACATTTGTTTCTGGTAATCTATGTGCAGGAGGAGAGGAAGGAGATGTCGGCTCGCTGGATACATCGCCTTGATATCGTTCCGAGATGTCCACATCCGAAATAGTGTGGTCATCGTCGGAAACTTCGGCTACTTCTTCGGGAGGCGAAGGCGGAGTGTCCACGCGGGTGAAGAAGGGAGCGTTGTAGCTTGTCAAGTCAGCTACATGACATCCATGTCCGACATAGGAGTCCATAATGGCCTTGATGTCTTGCTCCTGTCCGTCTTCATCCATTGTAGAATACCCTCTGGTCACTTGCCATATCTCCATGCTTCCATGGTGGCTCATGACCATGGTGAGAGCGTTCTGTGTTGCGGATCGTGCGTAGGACATGCTCCAATCCTGGAAAAGTTGCGGCATCTCCTTCGCCTTGTCTCGCACCTGAAAGTTCGACATGCTATGCATGTCCGGAATCTTGAGAGCTTCACCAATATCCTCAAGGGATTGGCGGAAGTCATGAAGCAGATCACCGACTTGGGTAAGCCGGTGGGTGCGAGGCTCGGCAGAGGTGGATTCCGTCAAGTTCAGTGGACCTATAAACAAAACAGTTAGGAAAAAACCGACATTGAAAGAGTCGAAGCATAAACATAAGTCAGAAAGATGGAAACATACCGAAGATGACGTCGTCAACTTTGGTCTTCTCTTCTCGAAGACTCCGAAGTTTAGCCTGGAGCTACTCGGAAAGGTCCTTCTCTCTGCAAAGCTCGTTGTTAAGATCCGAGATTCTCTGATCGTGAGCAGAAATCTTACGATCACGCTCGTCAGTAGCCATGGAGGAGGATTTGAGAACTTGAGCGATGCTCTTCTCATGATCCGCCTTGAGCTTATCCAGCTCTTGGTGAAGTTCTTTGTTCTCAACTACCAAGGTTTTGAGGTTCTCGGCCTCTTTAATCATAGCGCAGGACTATTTTACCAGTGCTGTAAGTCAAAAAGAACAACAGTTCAGTAAAATATTCGACTATGAAAACATGAAAGACAAGGTTTGAGTCTCAGAATGTTTACCTTCGGCCTCATCCTTGGACACCTTAAGCTCAACATTCTTAAGTCGAAGAGCTTTAATCTCTCTCAATTTGTTGCAGACATTTTTTAACAAATCCTGGTTATAGGAATATACTTTCTGTAAATCAGAATACCCAAAGTCAGAAGTCTACTAAAGACTCGGGCTAATATTTTTACTAATATCAGCATGAGCCTTGGGGGCTACACTAGTTCATTCTTTGGCGTCCTAAGGAAGTATAAACCTGGATTATATATCCTACTTCATGCTTGGGGGCTAGAGGATATGATATGAAATAAAGGAAAAAACAGGAGTTAGAATTCCGACTTACATATTGTTCGCGAGTAAGTTTATCCAAACTCGCATTCACTTCAACAGCAACCTTCTCGGCGAGAGTCAGAGGAACCACTAGCACAGTTGGAAGCTCACCGGTCCTTATCCTCTCGTCGCGAAGACGCACTTTTTCAAGAAGGTCAGAGTGCTTGATGTCCTCTACCTCTTGCGCTTCTTCTTCGGCAGAAAGATTTCTTTTCTCTAGGCATTGCCTGGCCAGCCGCTGGATCTCTTCCGCAGATTTCCGGGACAAGCCAAACTTGGCAAGCCCCAGATTGCAAAGAAGGTTTTCGGCAAAGGTCTCTGCCGAGGGATCATTACCCGAAGAGGGTTCACCCTTATCTAAATCTGAGCCACCCGTGGTGGCGTCAGTCTGCGACTCAAGGGTCACTGGCTCTATTAAAGGAGCCGGATCTTCTGCAACAACCGGCATTGGTGTGATCACTGGCGTTGCAGAGGGTTGTGGAGATGGAGTCAGAGGAGCCACAGAGGGAGAGGCTATGGTCAGCTTCGTCTGTCGTAGGGGTTTCGAAGAAGTTCCCTTCCCCTTGCCCTTGATGAGCTGCTTAGCTCTGAGAATGTAATAGAAAGGGAAAACATTACATCTCAGAAGAAAATCCGAGTAAGGTACAAAGGCAAAAAGTTCTGTTGAAAGTTACCTCTTCACGACGGGCACCTCCTTTGTGTCGATGGCCACTATCAGAGATTTGCGCTTCCTAGGCACAATGTCTAGCAATGGGACCAGTTCCGCCTCCTGAGAAAACTCTAGAGGATATCCCTCGAGTGGAGCAAGTTCCGACTCGGGGAGGTCGACAAGCTGAAAAGAAGAAAACATATTAGTATTGCGAGATAACTTAAAGGATGAAACACATAAAAAGGTTTATTGTTAAAAGATTACCGGCACCACAGGGTCTTCTACTGTGTGCATGTCTAGAGAAACCTCTGGGATCTTCCTCTCGATCCGTTCCCTTATCAGCCATTTAATCTAGCTTATATAACCATGCGAGGTGTAGGCTCTGGGGCTGATGCGGAGGGAATCCTTTTTGGACGAAGTGATGGAGTGCATCAGTCAGTCTCCGTGGTGCTGGCGGGGTTGGATCCGGCGTGATACCCAACATTGGACCAAGTCGGATCCCTCCAGTCCTTTGTGTTTTATCAGATATTCAATCCGCCTCTTGGCAAGAAGAAGATCGTCACTGAGAGACGGAGCAGTCTCGTCCCAAGATGCTTGAGGCGTGGCAGATCCGTCGATAAAAGCCGGCAAAGTAGTGGCTTTGCCGGGAGCAGGGACATCCTTGTGGTAAAAGAAAGTGGCTGACCATTGCTTGACTGAGTCACTGGCTAGAATCTTAGGATAGGTGCTATCACGCCTAACCGAAAAACTAATTGTACCGGTAATATAAGGAATACCGGCTTTGATAGAATTTCTCCGGACATGGAAATAGTACCGGAATAGAGTAAGACTTGACCTAATGCCGATATATCCCTCGCACAAGGCCGCATAGGCGCTCATCTCTAAGATGGAGTTGGGGGGAAGGTGGTGAAGCTGAACACCATAGTGATCTATTACCTCGGAAAATAAATCTGAGGGAGGGAAAGATAGACCTTTGTCGAGGTGGGTGCCGAAGTGCACCCGTTCGTCAGCGCGCGGGTTGGGGATGGTTTCGCCGGAACCGCTCCGCCAGTCGCCAGCGTGGAGGAGCCCTTCAGTCTCCACGCCGCGGAGCTTCTCGTCGTCCAGCAGGCAGGGGATCCAAACCCCGCGGTTGCTTTCCTTCTCTACTGCCGTCGCCGTCGCCGCTGCCGCAGCCAGGCCGGATGATGAAGACGAAGCCATTCTTCCGGTGCGCCGGTGACCTTAGATGGGCAGCGCTGGGAGTTTGGGAGGTAGGGGAGCTCTGTGTGCAGGGGAGATTTGGAGGAGAAGAAACGGCAAAGGAACAGGTGAAGAAAGGAGAAGGAGAATCCTCACCCCTTATATCCACCTAACCGCGCCAAGATTCGTGCAAATGGTACTGTGTAACCGCCACGCGTCGTAGAAGGAACTGGGAAGGACCCACACGATGATTACATCGCCTCGATCTCCGCGTACGCATTGAAACGGTGCCTCGGTTCCGCGAACGACGGACCCACCAACGGTCGTGCTGACAGGATGTTTATCAGATGACGTGACTTGACCATGACTAGTGTCAGGTGACGTTAGAGACCAAGTTCTGGCTTAGTTTGAAAATCAAGCTGGAAAATCCGAGTAACATGTTGATAGGTCCGACTTATTTTGAAGACCCGGATCGTATTTTTTGTTGTGAAGATTCTGCAAACCAAAGATCAAGCTAGACGATGATGCAACTTTGGATCTTGGAGGCTGATGTCTACGCACTTCTATTCTTGTAGATAGTTGTTGGGCCTCCAAGTGCAAAGGTTTGTAGAACAGCAGCAAGTTTTCCCTTAAGTGGATCACCCAAGGTTTATCGAACTCAGGGAGGAAGTGGTCAAAGTTATTCCCTCTCAAGCAACCCTGCAATCAAGATACAATAAGTCTCTTGTGTCCCCGACACACCCAATACACTTGTCAGGTGTATAGGTGCACTAGTTCGGTGAAGAGATAGTGAAATACAAGTGGTATGAATAATTATAAGTGGTAGCGGTGCTAGAAAATAACTTGATGGCGTGGAAAAGACTAAAGGCAAATGAAATAAAGATGGAAGCAAGCAAACATGTAACAGATCTAATTGCAAACGGTGTATCAAAGCTTAGAAACAAGGCCTAGGGATCATACTTTCACTAGTGAACACTCTCTCATATAAATATCTTCTCTTCATGATACTACTCTTAACTACTCTCCGGTTGGACACTCTAATCGATGGTAGGGCTATAACAGCACACCTCAAAGTAAGCCTTTCCCATCTAGAAAACCCCACACTGTCACCTTGAGTACTAGATGAGTCCAACAAACACCACAATTTCATAAAGACATCCAACTCCAAATATAACTCATAACAAGTATTTGTAATCTCTAGCCTAAGTGCCACCATGGTGAGCACGTTGTCACTTTCACACACATGGGGAGAGCAGAGATCTATTAAAGCACTTGAGTAGCAAGGTAGATCTACTTGATTACAAAGCGCATGATCACAATATGATCATGCATAGAGAGAGAGATGAACACATAGCTACCGGTAGAACCCTTAGCCTCGAGCGAGAACTACTCCCTCCTCATCATGGGAATCAGCAACGATGATGGAGATGGCGAAGGAGATCGATGGAGATGGCTCCGGGGGCACTTCCCCGTCCTGGCAAGGAGAGACTTTCTGTCCCCCGAATCTCCCCTTCGGTGGCGGCGGCGCTGCGGAATTTTTCGTGGCTAGAGGCTTGATTATCTAGGGTTTATGCCTCGGGAGGCTTCTTATAGGCCAGAGGGTAAGGTCGGTGGGCGGCCAGGGGGCCCACACCTTGCCCTGGCGCGGCCTGGGGGGCCCGCGCCATGGGGTGGTGTGGCCACCCTGTGGCCCCTCTCTGACTCTCCTTCTGGCTCCGTGAGTCTTCCTGGAAAATATCAACTTTGGCTTTTGTCCGGTCAAATTCCGGGAATATTGATTTTTTGACTTTCCTGGAACCAAAAACAGCAGAAAACAGGCAGCTGGCACTATGGCTCTTGTTAATAGGTTAGTCCAAGAAATCATATGAAAAGTACTCCAATGTGTGGACAAAACATAAGAAAGTAGATAAAACCAAGCATGGAACATCAAAAGTTATAGATACATTTGCAATGTATCAGAGGCCTCCGGGGGCTGCTGTTGGGGATATACTTTCCGGGTATCCTAACAGTTTCTCACTGACCAGGGTGGCCCACTTCAGGTTAGAGCTTTGCTTCACGGGCGGCCCAGTCAGGGAGAAGAAGACGGAGTCCAGTCCGGCTACGGGAAGGCCTAGAAGACTTACCGACTTAGGCCCATAGTATTACTTGTAGTTCAAGATGTATTCTGTAACCAACTCTTAGTCGTAGCTGGACAGATCTCTCTTGTAAACCCTAGGCTGGATATCTATATAAGTCATCCTAGGGAGAGCCTTTAGGGCAACACCTCAATAGTCTACAATCTCAACTCACACATGTGAACCCTTGTAACACATATCCGGCTCTGCCGTATTACTGGATTGCTAGCAGGAGTAGGATCCGTCCAAAGCCGGCGGATTCGAACCTGGGTAAACTTGTGTGCTCACCGACCCGGAACACCGTACGTCTCGCACCCCTCTCTTCTGCACGCCTCGAGGACCCCATCATGGCATACTTGTCATCAATCTGACGACATGCATTGTTGTGTAGCAGTAGACGCCAAAAGGCGTGATGAAGGTTGTCTTTTCATGGTCCTCCTTCATTTGAATCTGATGGTAGCCTCAATAGGTGTCGAGGAAGCATAGGCGGTCGCATCCCATGGTAGAGTCGATTATCTAATCGATTCGCGGTAATGGGAAGTAGTCCTTCGAGCAATGCCTGTTGAGACAGGTGAAGTCCACGCACATCCGCAGGATATCCGTGTCCTTTTTGGGAACAAGCACGGGGTTTGCTACCCAGTTGCTCTCCTTTATTTCACATATAAAGTTGGCGTCGAGGAGTCTGTTGACTTCCATGCCGAAAACCTTTTCCCTTGGTTCTGATAGTTGACGCATCGACGACTTAACTGGTCTAGCATTAGGATTGACGTTGAGTGCGTGCTCGACGAATTCCCTGGGAACTCCTAGCATGTCCGTTGGACACCAGGCTAAGATCTCCTAGCGCTCATGGAGGAATTTGATGAGCGCGAGTTCCTATATGGGGCTCAGGTTGTTGGCGATGAGGGCCGTCTTGGTCAGGTCCACGGGTGGACCTAGACCGTTTGGTGTTCACCGACGAGTTGAAGGACTAGTATGGTGCATTCCGCTTACTCACAGGAGGAAGATTGTTGTCTTTCTACTCCTTGAGTCTTGCCAGTTCTTCTTGCATGCCGAAGGGTTGGGAGATTCTGTTGAATTCCCTATCGCAGCTATCTGACTTGGCAAAGCTTCCACTGACGGTAATAATGCCGTTGGGTCCTGGCATCTTCATCTGCAGGTAGGCGTAGTGCGGGACCACCATGAACCTCGCGAACGTGAAACGTCCGAGGATTGTGTGATATTGCGAGGGCCACTCGACCACTTCGAATTTGAGGCGCTCTCGCCAAAAGTTTGCTAGTGTGCCGAAATGACGTCTAGGTTGATTTTGCCCAAGGGGTATACACGTTTCCCTGGGACGATGCCGTGGAACATTGTGTCAGAGGCCTCTAGGCAAGAGAGGGGGATCCGCATGGCACGCAGGGTGATGGCGAACATGAGGTTGATGCTGCTGCCGCCGTCCATGAAGACACAACTCATTTTGTAGCCACCGATTTGTGCCTTGAACACCAGTGGAGAGTGGCACAAGCAAGGTACTTGGCGCGGGTGATCGCGTTTGTCGAAGGTGATGCAGGACTCGCACCCACTAAGGTACTCAGTGGTTGAGGGTGGAGAGTTAACCGCCAAATTGACTTGGCGAGTGATTGAATTTTTCACCCTATTTGAGGGGCGTCCTTTTTGGATCATGCCCATGTTCCCCAACGCTCGTGGGTTCTGCTCGCCCCCATTGTTTTGGGTCGGCGCAGCCGCAGGTTGCGCGGGTCCTTCATGCAGCGGTGGTGGTGCTCCATGGGCTATGGCGCCTAGGGCTGCTCCGTAGCCTTGATTCATCATGTCGCAATTCATCTGGGCGAGGCCTTCGTGGAGCTTCAGGAACTCGCGGTAGTCCTTTAAGAGGTGGCTGGACTTCTTCTTGTCGCTGTGCTTGTCAATGTAGAAGTGAACGTTGTAGGGTCCAGATAGTTTATCCTAGATTGATGTTCCAGGCGCCTCGCCACGAGCACGGAGTTACCACACCTGCGTAGGTTTCCCGTTGTCACGGTAGATGCCGCTACGGTATCCGTTGCTGCGGTTTCCTTTGTCACGTTTGTTGGTGTAGCCAGCCACGACCATGTCGACTTTCTTGCGGTCTTCATAGCCGCGTGATCGACGCTTCCCTCGACGGTCATGTCGGTGGCCAAGGTCGTCCTCGTCATCTGAGTGGACGTGGTTATTCTTCACCGTGTCCTCTCCATTTGCCCACCTGTTTGCGATTTCCATCATGTGGCCGATTGTTTTGGGCTTCATGTGGCCCAACTCTTCCCTAAGTTCTCTGCGACATACGCCGTTGTTGAATGTTTCGATTGCGTGATCCTCGAAGATGTCCTCCGCTGAGTTTTTAATGATGGACCACTTCTGAATGTAGGAGCGAAGTGATTCGCCTAGATTCTGGTAGTAGGCCTTTAGCTCTTCGATTGATGCGGGCCTTTTTGTTAGTCCCCTTGAAGTTTTGCACGAAGTTGTAGACCAGCTCCTCCCAGCTGCGGATCAACCTGCGGGGTAGGTTGTTGAGCCATGCACGGGAAGCACCCTGCAGTTGCAGCTAGAGACACTGCATGGATGTGCACTTGTTTCCACCGTGTAGCTTGATGGAGGAGATGTAATCTTCCAGCCAGATCTTTGGGTCCTAGAGGTCGTCGAACTTTGGGTTCTCCGATGGGAGTTTGAACCCTTTTGACATTCGCATCTACCGTATGGCTCTGCTGAAGCAGGCAACACCGCAGAATTCTGTTCCTTTATCCTCTGACTCTGTTGACTAGGTGCGTTTGGCGCGCATCTTGTCGACTTTGTGTTGTGTGATGTCATCACGCGCGTCGTAATCGCAATCATGTCGACGTGAGCGCCGACGCCGCGACAGGTCATGCTCGTCGTAACTAGAGGAGAGCGAGTAGTACTTGGGTGGAGCCTTGCTTTTCTTCGACTCTAGCGTTGGGTCTTTGCTGAGAGTAGCTTCGACCAGTCCAAGGCCGGTGATCGTAGATCGGTGCATGGCAGATCGTGGATCCCCAGCTGGTGGTTGGTTGTTGAGCAGGTACATGGTGGTTGATGTCACTGCTGCTTGTGGTGTTTTTGGCAGCACATTGCCCCGCGAGTCCACCATCATGAACGAGAAGTCGAGGGCTCTAGTGGCCTCTTCTCGCTCCTTGTCGGTGAGGTGTTCCAGGCGAGAGCGCCTTCGGGCGACTGTAGGTCCGTTGAGGAAAGTGCTGCCCGTCAAGCACTCGACTCATCCACGGCCTTCTTGCGAGCCTCGAGTTGTGCGTTGACCGCCTGTTGGCGGTTGCACTCTTGAATAAGTAGCCAATGGTACCCCATTAGCATATGCTGCGACGCATTTGGTGGAAGGGGATTACCGTGCAAGGCTTCCTGATACCTTGCCCATTTTGCCTTGTTGAGGTGAATTTGTTAGCGCTCTGTCCCATTGTTAGCGTGCTCGGCGTTGTTGTCGGGCTTGGGAGGGGTAGGCGCGTCGTTGGTAGGTGCGATGTTGGTAGGGGAACCATTAGTAGGGCATCGTTTGTGATTGGGGCACCACCGTTGGCAACGGTGTCGGTGTTCCCTTGAGTGCCACTATCGTCACCAGTGTTGATGATGGCACACATGTAATGGATGGGGAAGCTATTGCTCCCGCAGCTATCAGATCCGGATCTATAGGCTCCATCTTTTGACGCCAGATCTCCTAGATCGTACTCGAAACTGCTGTTGCAATCCGTGTCCTCGACTGATGCTAAGCCATTGAGCTTGCTCAGGGTACCGATCAGTGGTAGGAACCATGACACAGGGGCAATCGAGGGAGTCCACAGTTGATCGGGGAGGCGAAGCGTGCTGATCTGGCCGACCTGAAAGCGTAAGATTCCGATCACCAGGCTGATCCCATCGCCCACGGACTTGAAATCCGGGCGAGTTGCTAGCGCATGGACAGTGAAGTCGAAAGCGCCGAAGAGGAGGCGAGTCTCCGTTGCTGTAGAGTTGTAGATCGTAGTTGATGGCTCTAAGGAAGCCGCAACACCAACACTCTTGTTTCCCACAGACGGTGCCAGTTGACGAGGGGTTAACTCATCAATGCCCATCGTTGATGGACTTAGTTTCGAGGAATTGGGGAGTGCTGGAGGCATCGATCGGCTAGCAAACAAGCACATAGGCGACACGAGGTTTTACCCAGGTTCAGGCCTCAAAGAGGACCCTACTCCTGCTTATCTGCTCTTGATTATCCAGGAGTCGAAAGTTACAAGGGGTGCGCAGATGCAATCTGGCGAGGTCTATGCGAGGGTTGTGGATTGTCCTCCTCGCTCCCCCTCCTAGCCTTTATATAGGGAGGCTAGGTCTCAGGATAGCAGGCCGAGTCGGCTACAAATTAGGTTTTCCCTTTAAATTTCTATCTACACTTTGTCGTGTTCTTCAAGAAGTCGTACTCCTATGGGCCACCCGAATCCTTACTGGGCTTTGTTCAGACTGTGGACTCCTCTCGGGCTGGACCTTATAGGTTAATCTAGAGTACATGTAAGGTGTACCCATGTCACTAACAAACCTTGCTATATATCTGTTCTTATCAAAAATAAGAGCATGATCTATTGGTTTGATTTGAATCCTCAGAGATACACCCATATGGGGTGTATACTCATCGCTGGATGTTTTACAAGGCCACAAGTAGTATATTTTCCAATTCACAGATTAGGCCTCAGCCTATGCATCCTTGACCTAATCTGGTATCGCCTTATAAAGATTCCCCAAATAAGAAGTAATAATTACAAGGTTCAGCTAGTTACTTAATCAAATCATGTTCCTAAGCAAGTTAGGAATCATTCCTATTTATGCACCACTTCTCCAATAGTCACATTAGCATATGAATCAAAAGTATCATCACTTAAAGAAATTAAACCTTTATCTGATACATAAGTGAAGCATTGCAGTATTTGTTTTCTAGGATAACAAGTTAATGTTTCCTGGAACCATAGAGTTTTCCCATGAGCAAGCCACAAGAAAACCATCATGTATAGATTAGCAACATAGCTCAACATCAATAGTCAACACTATTTTTCTTTAGTATGGATATATTCCAAATATCATTAGCTAGTATAGACATCCAAGACAGTATCAATAGAATCATCATGAAGGCATCTAAGCAATAGCAAGTTGATAAGTGAGCAATAATCAACTGATAGAATATCCCTGTTAGTAGACCTAAACCCGTTCTAGAAGTGGGTTCCTCACAGTATCTTAACAGAAGAAATACACTAAAGCAAGTCACTACCACAACTGACAGTAAACAGAAAGAGGGATGAGCCTAGAACAAAGAGCAACCCTAATTAGGGTCCATAGCCACAAATCAATGAGGAAATTAGAGAGAGGCAGAGATCAGGGGGAGGCAACAGAACTTACCCGTGGTCCTCACTTAATTCAAGAGGAAGCAGAGGGTTGGTGAGCGACGAAGTCAGGGTGACACAGGGAGCACCTAGAGGCGCTACAACCCGTGCCATGCCGCAACCACGACGTCCAAAGGAAGAGCACAATAGTGTTGGACATCACCGCATCGCCAAACCACCAACACGTCAACAGGGAATTGCTGGAGCACGGCACCGCAAGGGAGGTCACAAACCCTAGTCACCAGAGAGGGGACGACGTGGGCAGAAGAGGCTCGAGCGGCAAATCGAATAGGGCCAGTCGACTGCATCGGCAAACATGACGGTGGCCTGAGCCGGACGAAATCGAGCGATAGTAGCGGCGGCAAGACAAACTGCAATAGAAAGGAGAGCGAGGAGGGGAGAAGTCATGCGGGTGGTTCTGGTCGGTCGAGACGACCCAAGGCAACACAGTCGGGTTTGTCCCAACCCACTGAGCCGAGCCAGGGCTGGGCTAGCCCAATGGGCCAGGGCTAGGTTCTAATAAAAAGAGATAATTAATAAACTACAAAAATACCCCTAAAGGTATTTTGGCCCTAGGAAAATAAATAAAAATACATATAATAGATCTAAATGTTCACAAAAATATAACCTATCTAAGAAAAATACTAAATTGTATTTTGAGTTGATAAATTTTAAATGAAAAATTTAAAACACCTATTCCTTCATGGAATTTTAGGATTATACTTAAAAATAAATAAAAATCATTTTAAGATCTTGAATAAGTATATACAATAACATCCACTTCTTCCGCGATCTTTTTGGCTAACTCAAGAGCAATGCCAATGTTGGCTTCCCTGAAATTACCAACAACTAGAACATGCTTGCTTAATACAAAGCTATTACTTGAAAAATACTAAATATAGTATTTCAAAAGGATTTAAGATTTTCAAGTATTAATTCCTCTTTATTTATTTGTTAAATAAAAAAGACTTTAACCTTTAATAATGTGGGTAAAACACGTAAAGAAGAGTTATCATAAAATCAAGTAGTGCATGACATTAGTATGCATATTCATCATTGCTTCTTTAAACATTGTTCTTATCAAACAATGATGGTGTTTGGTAGAAGCAAGAGCTCATGGTCAAGTGGAAGCATCCGACTTCACTACCTTGCAGTCACAAGGCAAGTTCACCACTTACTCGTGTCCTTTGATGTGTTTTCTAAAGTATTTGAAACTCGTTGTGTGTGATCACTTGTGTTCAAAAAGGAGACAAAAAGGATATTTTCATAAGATATAAAATGTTGGTTATCATCCGATGTGGTGGTAACTTATTATAGCTAGCAATGGAATCTAGGATTCCATCTACAATAAAGTCATCAGATAGGGCTTAACAACCCATGACATCAGTGATTCTAGCACCGTATAATATGCATTAACCATGAGATCTGGAATGAGACGATGAAGTCAGCTGGATCTTCTTCCTTTCTTGTGTCAATAGATGACCTTAACATGACGCTAGGATTCCTTGTGCGGATCCAGCATATGGGTGGGCACCCTTATGCGCCCCACAGTTTTGGTGTCTAGATTATCTGTGTGAGGCTGCCTAAGGCAGGTTGGGACTTTTGAAGGATCCTGGTGTTGGGTCTACAGCATAGAAAAAAAAATTCCTACGGTGTGAACTACACGCCAAGATCTATCTACTAGGTACAAAGCAACGGGTGGACTTACATCCAACGAGAACTTACCCTCGAAGACAACGAGTTTTGTTAACGAGTAGGAACTCGTGGTTGATGTAGTCGTACACTTGCCGATCTCAAGATCGTGAGGAAGTCCGAGCGCCGCAACTCAGCAGCGCATCCGCACTCGCACACACGTTCAAGCCACCGGACAACCTCCACCTCCTCGCTCCAGTGATCCAGCGGAAGCAGCAACTCCTTCCAGATGAAATGCCACCAGGAACATGTATCTCGCCAATCCGAGACCATGGGGGAATAATTCTAGAGGGGGAGAGAGATCCTTCACAAGGAGGTGTGTGGATGAAGGAGGGAATGGGTGGCCTTTTATAGGAGGAGGGGGTGCCCCCTCTCTCCATGGCCGGCGCATGCGGGGTGACCCCTCACCTCCCCCATTCATGTGGTGGTAACCCCTCCACATTAAAATGCCTCTTCACATTCCCTTTTAAAGTCTCCACTTTAAATGCATTAAATTTCTCCAAATTTAATGCTCTCTCATTTTATAAAACTCTTTTTATTAAATTTATTCAGAATTTTGTTAATTACTTAATTAACAAACATTCACATATAGCCCCTTGCAATATTTCAATATCACATGCAGAACCACTTTCTGCAATTTCACCCCCAACAATTTCCGATTTCTATTGAAACAATTCCTGTGCTTTGCAATTCTTTCGTCTGAAACATATGTGCTCCAAAATGGTGTCCGGTAACTCTTAAGTGTGCCACCCTACAGTTCGCAAATAATGCAGACATGATCAAGACCCTTCTCCGATCAATAATCAGCAGCGGGACCTGGAGATCCGTACTGACTCTTACACATTCAACGATGACTTCTGTGATCGTGAGAACCTTTAACGCTTGTAACTAAATCCCTTTATCTCTTGATATATTACATGTCCGAAATTCGATCATCGGTATCTCCATACCTAGTTTGATCTCGTTACTGACATGCACTCTTTTCTCGTTCCCGTGATATAACATTCTAGTGATCACATCACTTGCTTGCAAGCTATCTTAATGTGATATCACCGAGAGGGCCCAGAGTATATCTATCCGTCATCTGGATTGACAAATTCCACTCTTGATCCATGAGCCTCAACATAACACCTTCGTAGTACTGAACCCATCTTTATAGTCACCCTGTTACGGTGTGACGTTTGATGTTATCAAGATACTCTTCCGGTGTTAGCAATTAACATGATCTCATGGTCTAAGGATAAAGATTACTTCGTATGATGTTACAACATTATAAACATAATGACTTGATCGTAATGCTATACTTCGGATGAATGTTCATCACATCATTCCACCAATGGTGTGACCTTGTTATTAACAACACCCAATGTCCATGATCAGGAAACCTTGATCATCTTGTTAATCAACAAGCTAGTCTATAAGAGAGGCATAACTAGGAACCCTTTTTGTTTATTAAACACACATGTATTGATGTTTCCGATCAATACAATTCTAGCATGTAAAATAAACATCTATCATATATATAAGGAATATATAATAACAACTTTATTATTGCCTCTTAGGGAATATTTCCTTCAGTATCCCACTTGCACTAGAGACAATAATCTAGTTCACATAGTGATAAATCTAACACCCATGGAGTTCTGGTGTTGATCATGTTTTGCCCTAGGGAGAACTTTAGTCAACGGATCTGCTACATTTAGGTCCGTGTGTACTTTACAAATCTTTATACCTCCATCCTTGACATGCTCGCGGATGGAGTGAAACCGGCGCTTAATATGCTTGGAATTCTTGTGAGACCTCGGTTCCTTTGCGTTGGCTATGGCTCCATTATTGTCACAATAGATCACCATTGGGTCCAACGCACTAGGAACCACACCTAGTTCCGTAATGAACTCTTTCATCCAAACCGCCTCCTGCGCCGCTTCTGAATCAGCAACATATTCCGCCTCCGTCGTTGATCCAGCCACCACAGGTTGTTTGGAACTCCTCCAACTAACTGCTGCTCCATTCAAGAGAAATACGTATCCGGATTGAGACTTAGAGTCATCCGGATCGGTGTCAAAGCTAGCATCAACATAACACTTAGCGACTAGCTCTTCTTCACCTCCGTATATAAGAAACATATCCTTAGTTCTTCTCAAGTACTTGAGGATGTTCTTTACCGCTATCTAGTGTTCCAAACCTGGATCAGATTGGTACCTACTAGTCAAACTAATAGCATGTGCCACATTCGGTCTTGTACATAACATGGCATATATAATAGAGCCTATGGCCGAGGCATAGGGGATCTTATCCATCATCTCTCTTTCTTCCGCCGTATCCGGACTTTGAGTCTTACTCAATGTCTTGCCTTGCAACATAGGTAAGAACCCCTTCTTACTTTCGTTCATATTAAACTTCTTTAATATCAAGGTATGTACTCTGGGATATCCCAATTAGGCGCCTTGATCTATCTCTATAGATTTTAATGCCTAATATATATGATGCTTCACCAAGGTCTTTCATCGAAAATTTGCTGTTTAGATAACTTTTAACACTGTTTAAAAGATCTATATCATTTCCAATCAATAATATGTCATCCACATATAATATCAGAAATGCCACATTGCTCCCACTCCCTTTCTTGTACATACAAGCCTCTCCATAAGTTTGGACAAATCCAAACTCTTTGCTCACCTCATCAAAGTGGAGATTCCAACTCGGGATGCTTGCTTTAGTCCATAGATGGATCGCTGAAGTTTGCATAACTTATTAGCATCCTTAGGATCGACAAAACCCTTAGGTTGTATCATATACAACTCTTCTTCAATATTACCATTGAAGAACGCAGTTTTGACATCCATCTGTCATATTTCATAATCGAAATATGCAGCAATTGCTAACATAATCCTAACCGACTTAAGCATCGCTACGGGAGAGAATGTCTCATCGTAGTCAACTCCATGAATTTGTCGAAACCCCTTTGCGACAAGTCGAGCCTTATAGATGGTCACATTACCATCAGCATCAGTTTTTCTTTTGAAAATCCATTTATTCTCAACGGCCTTTCGGTCGTGAGTTAAGTCCACCAAGTTCCAAACTTGGTTCTCGTACATGGATTCCATCTCGGATTTCATGGCTTCTAGCCATTTGTTGGAATCCGGGCTCATCATCGCTTCTTCATACGTCACATGGTCATCCATTTCATCAACCATGAAATTCACAATAGGATTGCCGTACAGTTCAGGAGCTGCACGTGTCCTGCTTGACCTGCGAGGTTCGGTAGTGTCCTCTTTCGGAGTTTCATGATCATTATCATTAGCTCTCTCTTCATCAGGTGAAGTCAACTCCGAAACAACTTCCGGTGCTGCGCCACTCGCCATTCCATGAAGAGAAGGTTCAATAACCTCTTCGAGTTCTACCTTCCGACTACTCACACCTTTCACGAGAAACTCCTTCTCAAGAAAGGATCCATTCTTGGCAACAAAAACCTTGCCCTCGGATCTGTGATAGAAGGTATACCCAATTGTTTCCTTAGGGTATCCTATGAAGACGCATTTTTCCACTTTGGGTTCGAGTTTATCCGGTTGAAGTTTCTTCACATAAAGATCGCATCCCCAAACTTTAAGAAATGACAGCTTAGGTTTGTTTCCAAACCATAATTCATACGGTGTCGTTTCAACGGATTTAGATGGTGCCCGATTTAAAGTGAATGCAGCTGTTTCCACTGCATAACCCAAAAATGACAGTGGCAAGTCAGTCAGAGACATCATAGATCGAACCATATCCAATAAGGTACGATTACGACGTTCCAACACACCATTACGTTGTGGTGTTCCGGCAGGCGTGAGTTGTGAAACTATTCCACACTCTTTCATGTGTGTGCTAAACTCGTAACTTAGATACTCTCCTCCACGGTCAGACCGTAGAAATTTGATCTTTCTATTACGATGATTTTCCACTTCATTCTGAAATTCCTTGAACTTTTCAAAAGTTTCAGACTTGTGTTTCATCAAATAGATATACCCATATCTACTCAAATCATCCGTGAAAGTAAAAATAATAATGATATCCACCTCGCGCCGACACACTCATTGGTCCACACACATCAGTATGTATGATTTCCAATAGATCTGTCGCCCGTTCCATTGAACTAGAAAACGGCGTTCTAGTCATCTTGTCCATAAGGCATGGCTCACATGTATCAAATGATTCAAAATCAAGTGATTCCAAAAGTCCATCAGAATGGAGTTTCTTCATGCGTTTAACGCCAATATGACCTAGACGGTAGTGCCACATATATGTAGACATATCATCATCAAGTTTAATCTTTTTGGCATTAACATTATGAATGTGTGTAATATTACTATCGAGATCCAACAGAAATAAACCATTCAACATAGGTGCATGACCATACAAGATATCATTCTTATAAATCGAACAACCATTGTTTTTAGAATTAAAGGAATGACCACTTTGCATCAAACACGATCCAGATACAATGTTCATGCTCAGTGCAGGCACTAAATAACAATTATTTAGGTTTATAACTAATCCCGATGGCAAATGGAGAGGTAGCGTCCCGACGGCGATCACATCAACTTTTGATCCATTGCCGACCCGCATTCTGACCTCATCCCTTGCTAGTTGTCGCTTGTTCCGTAGCCCCTGAACCGAGTTACATATATTAGCAACCGATCCCGTATCAAATACCCAGGTGCTACTGCGAGTACTAGTCAAGTACACATCAATAACATGTATATCACATATACCTTTGTTTGCCTTGCCGGACTTCTTGTCCGCCAAATACTTGGGGCAGTTGCGCTTCCAATGGCCAGTCCCCTTACAATAGTAGCACTCGGTGTCAGACTTAGGGCCAGCTCGGGGTTTCTTTTCAGGCGTGGCAACAGACTTGCCACCCTTCTTTCCCTTGTGCTTGCCTTTCTTGTCTTTCTTGAAACCGGTGGTCCTATTGATCATCAACACTTGATGTTCTTTCCTAATCTCCACTTCTGCAGTCTTAAGCATTGACAGAAGCTCGGGAAGAGACTTCTTCATGCCCTGCATATTATAGTTCATCACGAAGCTCTTGTAGCTAGGTGGCGGAGATTGGAGAACACGATGTATGCCAAAGTCAATGGGAATCGTTATTCCCAAGCACACAAGCTTATCGGCGTACCCAGACATTTTGAGTACGTGCTCACTAACGGAGTTGTTTTCCTCCATCATGCAGCTAAAGAACTTTTTTGTAGCATTATAACTCTCTACGGCAGCATGGGTATCAAAAATCATTTTCAATTCTCCCATGGTATCAAAGGCATTGCCATTTTCGAAACGCTTTCGAAGTTCTGGCTCTAGCCCATACAGTATGCCGTAATGAACTAAGTTGTGGTCCTCCTGACGAGTCACATAGACATTCTTTTCCTCGTCAGGGGCATCAGGAGCTTGTGCAGGGCCTAGCGGCGCATCTAGCACATATTGCTTTTGTGCAGCAGTGAGGAGAATCCTCAAATTCATAGCCCAGTTGGTGAAGTTGCTACCATTCGCAGCAAGTTTCTCTTTCTCCATGAACACATTGAAATTAAAAGCAGGTGGTGCCATCTACAATAGAATTTGTAAAGTTTATTTATACTAAGTTTATGATAGATTGAGTTCAACTAATCCAAATTACTAATGAACTCCCACTCAAAAACGACATCCCTCGTGTCTTTTTGGTGATTACATGAACCAAATCCACTACACCAAGTCCGATCATCACGTGAGTTGATGTAGCTTCAAAGGTGAGCATATATATGGGCATCATATCAACTATATGACTCATTCTTAACCTTTCGGTCCGTGTTCCGAGGCCATGTCTGTACATGCTAGGCTCACCAAGTAAGAACCTTAGTATTCGCATGTGTAAAACTGTCTTACACCCGTTCCTATGAAAGCGTAGATTCGAGTACACCCGATCATCACGTGATGTCTCGAAACACGATCCACGGAACGGTGCATACTTAAGGAAGAACACATTTTTATCTTGATATCTAAATGAGGGATCATCTTATAATGCTACCAAAAGTGCCAAACTAGCAGTATAAGATGCTAACATCTAATGTGTAAAGTGAGATGATATGGTCCATGCATTTGATCTCTATCACTTGCATCGTGGTATGATCTCTATCATTCCTTTGTGTGTAAGGCCAAGGTCTATAGAACTTACACGTTGAGTGTGTTGTAAGAGTATCTATCATACATCTACTTACAACAATACCATATCAATACACTAGCCCAGCAACGATCTAAACTAGATGCCTCTAATTTATCAATTGCAAGTTTTACGTGGCTTAGGGCTTTCGGAGATAGAACCGTTCTCACCTACGAACATGAACCACAATGAGGATAACTAAGTTATTAGCAACTCGTTGTAAATCAGATATTGACTATAGTAGGAGAGACAGACACCCGCCAGCCACTTATGCAAAACAAGTTGCATGTCAGTCGTGGAACCGGTCTCATGTACGATGACATGTAAGGTTGGTTCGGGCCGCTTCATCCCACTATGCCACCAATATCCAAAATACATAGAAGATGCAATAACATGATCATCATCGCCCACATATAAACATATGTGTACTACCCGTGCAAAGCACCTACGCATAGATCAGGCTCTGATACCACTGTTGGGTCCGCGGCATAGAAAAAAATTTCCTACGGTGTGAACTACACGCCAAGATCTATCTACTAGGTACAAAGCAACGGGTGGACATACATCCAACGAGAACTTACCCTCGAAGACAACGAGTTTTGTTAACGAGTAGGAACTCGTGGTTGATGTAGTCGTACACTTGCCGATCTCAAGAGAGATCCTTCACAAGGAGGTGTGTGGATGAAGGAGGGAATGGGTGGCCTTTTATAGGAGGAGGGGGGTGCCCCCTCTCTCCATGGCCGGCGCATGGGGGTGACCCCTCACCTCCCCCATTCATGTGGTGGTAACCCCTCCACATTAAAATGCCTCTTCACATTCCCTTTTAAAGTCTCCACTTTAAATGCATTAAATTTCTCCAAATTTAATGCTCTCTCATTTAAGAAAACTCTTTTTATTAAATTTATTAAGAATTTCTTTAATTACTTTAATTAACAAACATTCACATATAGCCCCTTACAATATTTCAATATCACATGCAGAACCACTTTCTGCAATTTCACCCGAAACAATTTATGGTTTCTATTGAAACAATTCCTGCGCTTTGCAATTCTTCGTTTGAAACAGATGTGCTCCAAAATGGTGTCCGGTAACTCTTAAGTGTGCCACCCTATGGTTCGCGAATAATGCAGACATGATCGAGACCCTTCTCCGATCAATAATCAGCAGCGGGACCTAGAGATCCGTACTGACTCCTACACATTCAACGATGACTTCTATGATCGTGAGAACCTTTAACGCTTGTAACTAAATCCCTTTATCTCTCGATATATTACATGTCCGAGATTTGATCATCGGTATCTCCATACCTAGTTTGATCTCGTTACCAACATGCACTCTTTTCTCGTTCCCGTGATATAACATTCTAGTGATCACATCACTTGCTTGCAAGCTATCTTAATGTGATATCACCGAGAGGGCCCAGAGTATATCTATCCGTCATCTGGATTGACAAATTCCACTCTTGATTCATGAGCCTCAACATAACACCTTCGTAGTACCGAACCCATCTTTATAGTCACCCTGTTACGGTGTGACGCTTGATGTTATCAAGATACTCTTCTGGTGTTAGCAATTAACATGATCTCATGGTCTATGGATAAAGATTACTTTGTATGATGTTATAGCAATATAAACATAATGACTTGATCGTAATGCTATACTTCAGATGAATGTTCATCACATCATTCCACCAATGGTGTGACCTTGTTATTAACAACATCCAATGTCCATGATCAGGAAACCTTGGTCATCTTGTTAGTCAACAAGCTAGTCTATAAGAGAGGCATAACTAGGAACCCTTTTTGTTTAGTAAACACACATGTATTGATGTTTCCGATCAATACAATTCTAGCATGTAAAATAAACATCTATCATATATATAAGGAATATATAATAACAACTTTATTATTGCCTCTCAGGGCATATTTCCTTCACCTGCCAGGGGCACAACTAACTCGCAGAGTCTTCAGGGGCCTATCAGAGTTATAGCGGCCTATCATAGTTAACAGAGATGGGGCGGGCTGGAGGGTCGTGTTGGTATGTGGGGTCGCGGAGTGTTGGGAATATGCCCTAGAGGTAATCATGTATGATGTTATTCCCAATGTATTCATAAAGTTATTGTCCATGTATGAACTACTGATATGTATCATTGAATATGTGATTCGATTGTGGAACTATATATCCATGTTGTTCATACTAGTTGTCCTTGGTCGTTGAGGTTGTGCTGGACACACAACTTAGACTAATGTGAAAGTCGGCTGATGACTCAGTTCCACTTGTCATGGGCATGGTGATGCTATTCCAACTTACATTTATTCGGTTAAAGAGTTTAGCGAATCGGACTGACCCACAGTTGAGATCCAACGAGAATGTTTTCATTTGCAGTCTCAAGCAATGGAATCCTTTGACCTGAGGTGATTGCATGATCCGAGTTGTGGATTGCCAACTTAGGTTCAATCAAACACTATTCCGTAAATGGGCAGTCATAAAGGTAGATGATGACCCACAAGTATAGGGGGTGTATCGCAGTATTTTCGATAAGTAAGAGTGTCGAACCCAACGAGGAGCAGAAGGTGTTGGCTAGTGGCTTGGAGCAGGAATTCTCTGTAAATACTTAGCAAACGGATTTTTAGGGTTTTTTGATAATGCAAGTAAATTAAGTACGAGTAAATAAAAGACAATAAGAATAAATGCAGCAAGTGGCCCAATCCTTTATTCAGCAAAGGACAAGCCGGTTGTATTACTTAAGATGACCAAACATTCTCGAGGACACATGGGAATATCATCAAGTGCTTTCGCTTCATGTAGTTGATTAATCTTCTTTAGTTTGCTAAGTGTTGTGTGGGTGAACCTGTGCTAATGTACCGACCTTCCTAGGACTAATACATACTTGTGATTATACCCCTTGCAAGCATCCGCAAGTACAAGAAAGTAATTAAGGTAGAAACCTCACCACAGCTTTAAACTCTAAGACCCTGACGTCCCTTGTGCAATGGTTTCCTAACGGGGGTTCAGGTTTCTGTCACTCCGGCAACCCCTACGATTAGTAGCCAAATACACAAGGCCCATATAGGCGAAGTGTCATGTAGTCGACGTTCACATGACACCACTAGAAGAAATACATTACAACTTAAATATCAAATCATTGAATCTTTCTCAACACAATTCCACTACTAACAACATGACTTCTCCCATGTCCTCAAGAACAAAACGAACTACTCACAAGACATCATATGGATCATGATCAGAGATGAAATAATGATGTGTAACAATCTGAACATAAACAATAATTCAATGGTTCACTCAATAGCATCAACTACAAGGAGTAATCAACACCAGGAAAGTTTCCCCTAAGAACTATGCAAGATTCAACCCAATTGTTATAGCGGTATGAAGTGGAGATGATCATGGTGATGAAGATGATGATGGTGATGATGATCCCGATGAAGTCCAACTTGATGGTGGTGTTGATGGCGACGATCTCCCCTCTCCGGGTAGGAATTCCCTCGGCAGAATTCTGTCTGCCGGAGAGATCTTTCTCTCTCGGTGTTTTCCGCCCCACAGAGGCAGCAGAATCTTTCTGTGGTCGCTCCTAGAGTCTTAGGGTTTCGGGAGGATAATATACGCTAGAGGGGAGAGCCAGGGGTGGACCAGGGCGGCCACACCACCTGGTGGCGCGGCCTGGGGTGGCCCGCGCCAGGGGATGGTGTGGGCCCCCTGTGGCCCATCTCCATTCCTCCTTCTGGCTTTCTTCGTCTTCTGGAAAAATAGGATTTTCCATGTATTTTCCTCGAATTTCTGATCTTCGTTAATTTTGACTCCAAACATCACCTTTTCCATCAGAATCCTGACTGCGGCGGTACATGCTCCAAAAGTCATCAACCATACAAAAACAGGTGAAATAACATAAGTATCATCTCTTAATATGAAATATATCAATGAATAATAGTAAATTATGATATAGAATGGTGATGCAAAATGGACATATCAACTCCCCCCAAGATTAGACTTTGCATGTCCCCAAGCGAAACTGAGCTCAATAAACATGACCTCAGGTTTATGGAGTGAAGAGTCGATAAAATAATACGGACAAGAAGCATCACATTCATCAATACATAAGTCATAATAGAAGACAACTCACTATTATATAACTTAACTTGCAATAAGTAAAGGAAACACAATAAAGATACATAAAGTAAATCATAATTGGTAATGGCAAACTTAGCTCTTGGTCGAAGAATAGTTGACAATTTGCTAGAGTTCACAAATAACTTATTTTCAATGATAGCTTTCAAAGTAGTAAACACCAAGATAAGAGCAATGTGCAAAACAAGGAACATAAGAAACATGATTGAATAAATCATCATATGAGTGAATGAAACACAACAACTCAAAATACTTGCTGAGATAGAAGGGAATAGGTTTACTGACTCAACTAAAAAGTAAAAGAAAGGCTCTTTGCAGAGGGGAGCAGGGATTTCAAGTTTCGGAAAGAGCTTCCAAAAATTATGGTACTTACTAGCTTTCATCTCTCATTGCCCCTATCATAGGCATCTTTAGGTGATTAAGGTTAAAGTGACACAACTAAGAGGACATGCTTGACAAGTTATAAGTTGAAATCTCATGCCCCTTACTTATGAGTATCGAACCTCATGCTACTCAACTTTAGTCACAAGTAAGCTCTTGCCATTGTAAATGCGTATGTATCATAGAGAACCGCCAACGGGGTACCCTTTGCACATGATACAGGAGCTATCCCATAATCAAAATGACAAGGCAAGTAGACAATGAGCATCTCAGCGATCCTTTTATTTGCTATTTGCATAGGTTTTTATTGAGGATGCTTCATAGAGTGCTCATTATGGTTATGCTGCAAGTTTCCACCATGATTAGGCATGGCTTAGGCTAGCGGCCCAAGCGTTTCTCTAACACACATATAAATTCCATGATCTTACAATTTCCCCTTCTATTTCACACCACCGGGATCCATAGGCAAAAGAATCATGATATCAACGGAATATAAGTGCAATGTTGAATGTGTTCCCCATGATACATGGTTCTACTAACTTCAACTTATAAAGCGCAAGCATATACGTAACAAAGATGGACACAATGGTTCAAGTTTATTAAGTGATAGAAAGTAAAGTGTGCCATCAAGTTCGTGAGAGCTTTAATCACTAATTTTCACATAACAAGTTTAATTTGGAAGGTAGATAAAAACATGAATTTACTTGGAATATCAATAATGCTAATAGGTAGGTATGGTGGACACAAATGGCATAGGTTTTTGTTTAAGGATTGGATGCACGAGAAGCATTCCCTCTCAATACAGGTTTTTGGCTAGCAAGGCTGGGTATCAAGCATAAGAGTTGAAGGAAACAAACATACAAGTGATAAAAACAAACATGCAATCTTCCTTGGAAGCACAAAAGATCTTAACTAGAAAAAACTAAACTTATGATCAAATCAAGAAAGAAAGATGATGAAATTATAATTCTTTAGAGTACTTTTATATTTTCATTCAATTCTCAAAATACTGTTGCTACTAACCGAGCCAGGTTTGCTAAAACCAACTAAATTAACTCAATGATCCCAAAGTGATACCAATACTAATAACAAGATCAATCATATAACCATGAATTGAAAACTAAAATAAGATATGCAAAAGAGTAAATGATAGAACTTCTCATTAATATTCCATAACGGCAACTCACACCAAGGGATACATAGATATCTAACGAGAGAGGGGACACTTCCATAATGCAAACCATCCTACATCATAACTTATCTATTCATGATATGACTCTACTAAAAAGGTAAAAAGATAGAAGATAGTGATATGATACCGCGGCACACCCCCAAGCTTGGAACAAACTAAGGGGATGCCAAAACCTGATGACAAATTACTCATTTGGTGGTGGTGGTATTCTCTCGATGAGCTTTTTGATCAATTTCCCCAAGTCCTCAATATCGAAGGTGAGAGTCTGAATCAACTCCTAGTTGTGCTCGATGTGGTGCATGATCATGTCAGGTTGTGAATCCCAGCTCTTGCGATTCTTTCCCAACTCTTCCTCCTTGCAGTCTTCTTTTCCTGCATGGTTAGAACGAGGCATATCCCAATTGGAGGGTAGCTTCTCCTTGGGCATATTCCGGTAATGATGCTCATGGATAAGGGTATGGAAAGGACTCTTGGTGCTTAGAGAAGGTGTTTGTGGGGCCAAACAATGACACGGAGGCTTCCCTCTAGTTGACATCTGTGCAGTCCTTCTTATCCTAGCAGGGTTGGCCACCACTCCAATGCTTGCAATGGTAGTGCTAGTGTGTGGATGTTGGCTTTGCTTTGCCTCCTCTTCATCTTCACTCTTGATCTCCTTCTCCTGCCCAGGGTCTTGGAGATCTTCCTCCATAGGCTCCTTTCCTTTATCCTTGGCGGACACCATTGTGCTTCTAACTTTCAAGAATAGTTCCTAGCAGAAACAGATCGAAATGAAAACACGACAAGAACACGATATATGAACCTCGGGGGATCCGGGGGATTATATATATGACGAAGTTTTACAACAAAAGGAAGGTACTAGGAGAAAACGGGTCGGAGACAGAGGCCGAGGTGGCCACACCACCTGGTGGCGCGGCCAGGGGTGGGCCCGCACCACAAGGTGGTGTGAGCCACCCAAGCTCCGTTTCTGTCCCTCTTTCGCTTCGTAGCTTTCCTTGTTGGATAAAACTGCAAAAATATAACTGGACAGAATTTTTGCGGAACTTTTCTTACCAGAACTGTTACCTATTCGAAAACGGACTGTGCAGGTTTCTGAATTTGGACTTTAGTAGATTCTTCCAGAGTCACCGCTTGAACAACATCAATATCTTCATCTTCATACTCATATTTCTCGAGTCATGAAACCTTTCTCCTTCTCATTACACTATTTTCTCCAATGACCTGGAAATTTCTTTCACACAAAACTTCACACAATTCTCATTAGCAACATTAGTATAAACAAGGTAATAAACCTTTTAAGTTCAATTTCAACTGAAATCCATCAAAACATCAGCTACTGTAGCAACTCCTTCCAAAAACCCAAAAATAATTCAAAAAGGAAATCGATTTAAAGAAGCAAATGCAAGAGTGGCAAAATCTATGAAAGCAGACCAGCAGGTAAAGATCAATTTTTTCGAAAATCTTCTGTTGCTCAAATTAAAGAGTGCAAAACTAACGAAAGTTAAATAACAACCTGGGGTAGAAACACAAAAAATTACAGCTCAATCCGACATACAGAGATCTCTCACAATTTTTTACGGTGAAGCACAAAAATCTGTTTCGGCACAGCAACTTCCCCAAATCTTACTTCTCTCTAATTAGAGGTTGATCTTGACACAAAAACCACACAAAAAGGATAAGGAGAGGTTATTACCGAAGTAATAACTTCCAAGACTCAAAGAAACAAAAACAAACTGAAAGCAAGAATATATTGGGTTGTCTCCCAAAAAGCTCTTTCTTTATAGCCATTAAGATGGGCATGACAATTTCAATGAAGCTCACATAAGATATGAATTGAAGTAAAAGAGAGCATCAAGAAGCAAAAATACACGTGTTTAAATCTAACCCACTTCCAATGCAAGGGAATTTTGTAAGCAAACAAGTTGTTGAAACCAGAGGCTACAAGCATAGGAAGGCAAAAACAAGTGCAACATAAATATTTTAAGCATAAAACGAGGGAACTTGATATTATTGAGGTGCATAAGAACAGTCTTCCATCTCTCATAATAACTTTAAGTATAATGCATAAATTTAATGATATAGCTATCACAAGAACCATGGTAGCAATGATCACTTATCCTAACAGAAAACACAGGGACATTAGCTCTCATAATAATACTTTGTGAAACAATATTAGGGATATCCTTACAAAGGATAGTGTGTCCCTCTTCTACATATTTATTGACAAAGTCGTTCACATTTGCTATCATAGGTTCAATAGCTACTTGTTCATCAGGTTTAACAGCTTTATTTGTACTTTCATTAACCATACTAGCTATCATAGAATATTCCTTTATCTTAACTGGGAAAGGCATTTTCTCAATGTAAGGTTCAGGTAAAACATGATTAGCAGTATAAACTTCAGTATTTCTTGCAGGAACATACTTAGAAACATCTTTATATGGTTCATGATACTTATTCCACTTCTTTGTAGGCACTTCAATATAGGAAGCAAAATCCTTAAAATAAGTTGCAATAGCTTGAGAGTCTAGACCATAAGCATTTTTAATATTTTGAAAGTCATCAGTTCCCATAAAAGATTCAATGCATTCATAATCATAATTTATACCTGACTTTCTTCCTTTGTCATTCTCCCCTGCTTCAGCGTTATCTTGAATATGGTCCAGAAGATCTCATTTAGCTTCTTCTTCCATGTGTGTAAATGATCTAGCACAAGAAGCATCCAATAAATCCTTATCATGAAGAGAAAGCCTTGCTTAAAAGTTATTGATAATAATATTGTTGGGGAGCTCATGAATGGGACATTTGAGCATTAGTAACTTCAATCTCCCCCAAGCTTGAGATGTACTCTCTCCATCAAGAGGCCAAAAATTGTATATTTGATTCCGATCTTTATGAATCTCACTAGGAGGATAAAACTTTGAATAAAAGAGAGGCACTATTTGATGGGTTCGTAGCATGGAAAACAAAAAAATTCTACCGCAAGAACGAACAAAACCCAGATCTAATCTAGATAAAAGCCAAGATCTAATCTATTAGACATGCGCAACGAGATAGATCTGTACTAACCCTTGTAGATCCGAAAACCTTGTGCGAGATTGGATCTCGTGGTTGATATAGACGATCACTTGCCGATCTCAAGATCGAGTAGATGATCCTTCCGGCGCCGCGTTCCGGCAGCGCTTCCGCAGTCGGTCACACGTGCGGAGTCGATGCAGACCTTCCTCTCCCCGTTCCAGCGAGCAGCGGAGGTAGTAGATCTCTCCACGAAATCCCAACAGCATGACGGCGTGGTGGTGGTGGTGGAGTAGAGAATTCTGCAGGGCTTCGCCTAAGCCTGAGCAGAAGGAAGGAGGAGGAGAGAGGCGGCTAGGGCAAGAGTGAAGGGGCAAGGGGGGGTGGCGCCTCCACCCCTCTATATATAGAGGGAGGGGTGCGGCCTAGGGTTCCCACCCCTAGGCCCACCTCCTAGGGCCGGCGCACAAGGGAGAGGGGGGAGGGAGTTTCCTTCCCCCCCCCCCAAGTCTTCCCTTTTCCTTTCTTGGTTTTCAAGTAAAGTCCACGGAACCTTCTGGAACTTTCCGGAACTTTCCGAAACCTTCTAGAACCCCCATATAAACACTCCGGAACATTTCCGAACCTAGAAAATGATCTGTATTATATGAATCTTATTCTCCGACAAATCCGGATCTCCTTGTGATGTCCCAGATCCAATCCGAGACTCCGAACAACATTCGGTCTCCAACGCATATTCCATATCTACCTAAACAGCATCAACCTTAAGTGTGTCACCCTACGGTTCTTGAATATGCAGACATGATGGAGACACCTCTCCGATCAATAACCATCAGCGGGATCTGGAGATCCATAACGGCTCCCACATACTCAACGATGACTTCGTGATCGATAGAACGATTAACATACGAAACCAATTCCCTTTGTCACGCGATACTCTACTTATCCGAGGTTTGATCGTCAGTATCTCCATACCTAGTTCTACCTCGTTACTGACAAGTACTCTTTACTCGTTCCATGATATGTCATCCCTTGTGACCTAGTCACATGCTTACATGCTCACTAGATGACATTCCACCGAGAGGGCCCAGAGCATATCTATCCGTCATATGGATGGACAAATCCCAATCTTGGTCCATGCGCTTCAACACATACTTTCAGAATACCCAATGACACCTTTATGACCACCCAGTTATGAAGCGGTGTTTGATGTCATCAAAGTACCCTTCCGGTGATGGTGATTAACATAACCTCATGGTCGAAGGATTAGGTTACTATGCATTTGAAAGCTTGTAGCAATACGAACTTAATGACTTGATCTTATGCTACACTTACTACGGGTGTGTGTCCATCTCATTCTCCTAATGATATAACCTTGTTATTAATGACATCCAATGTCCATGATCAGGAAACCATGATCATCTATTAATCAACAAGCTAGTTCAACAAGAGGCTTACTAGGGACTCTTTTACGTTTACAAAACACACATGTATTAGTGTTTCCTTATAATACAATTTTAGCATGGGATGTAAACATTCATCATAAACACAAAGATATAATAATAACCACTTTTATTATTGCCTCTTGGGCATATCTCCAACACTATTTCCTCCCATTCAAGAGATTGACCATTCTTCAGTAGCTTATACCAGTCCTCAGCTCTTCCTTTCAGTGATAATGAGAATAACTTCTTCTTGACTCTATCTCTTGTAATACCTGCACACTTGAACAACCCGCATAATTCGTGTATAAAGAGCAAATGATCACCGAGATGGACAATTCCATCTCCAACATAATAGTTATCCATAACACGATCAATAATTCTTGTAGGTATTTTAAAAGTATCATTTTCAGCAGGTGGTGGTTCATCTACTACCTTAGTAGTGGTAGTAGCATTACGAAATAAGAAACTCAGTGAATTATCCATATTGAAAATAAAGCAACTAACAGAAGTAAACAATACTCATAGTAAAAGTTTCTTTTACCAATTCCACTCTCCAATAGCGCTTCACTCCCCGGAAACGTCGCTAGAAAATAGTCTTGATGAACCACAAGTATAGGGGGTGTATCGCAGTATTTTCGATAAGTAAGAGTGTCGAACCCAACGAGGAGCAGAAGGTGCTGGCTAGTGGCTTGGAGCAGGAATTCTCTGTAAATACTTAGCAAACGAATTTTTAGGTTTTTTTCATAATGCAAGTAAATAAAGTACGAGTAAATAAAAGACAATAAGAATAAATGAAACAAGTGGCCCAATCCTTTATTCAGCAAAGGACAAGCCGGTTGTATTACTTAAGATGACCAAACGTTCTCGAGGACACATGGGAATATTGTCAAGTGCTTTCGCTTCATGTAGTTGATTAATCTTCCTTAGTTTGCTAAGCGTTGTGTGGGTGAACCTGTGTTAAGGTACCGACCTTCCTAGGACTAATACATACTTGTGCTTATACCCCTTGCAAGCATCCGCAAGTACAAGAAAGTAGTTAAGGTAGAAACCTAACCACAACTTTAAACTCTAAGACCCTGACGTCCCTTGTGCAATGGTTTCCTAACAGGGATTCAGGTTTCTGTCACTCTGGCAACCCCTATGATTAGTAGCCAAATACACAATGCATTGCCCTAGGCCCATATAGGTGAATTGTCATGTAGTCGACGTTCACATGACACCACTAGAAGAAGTACGCCACAACTTAAATATCAAATCATTGAATCTTTCTCAACACAATTCCACTACTAACAACATGACTTCTCCCATGTCCTCAAGAACAAAACGAACTACTCACAAGACATCATATGGATCATGATCAGAGATGAAATAATGATGTGTAACAATCTGAACATAAACAATAATTCAATGTTTCACTCAATAGCATCAACTACAAGGAGTAATCAACACCGGGAAAGTTTCCCCTAAGAACTATGCAAGATTCAACCCAATTGTTACAACGGTATGAAGTGGAGATGATGGTGGTGATGAAGATTATGAAGATGATGATGGTGATGATGATCCCGATGAAGTCCAGCTTGATGGTGGTGTTGATGGCGACGATCTCCCCTCTCTGGGAAGGAATTCCCCTGGCAGAATTCTGTCTGCCGAAGAGATCTTTCTCTCTTGGTGTTTTCCGCCCCGCAGAGGGCGGAATCTTTCTATGGTCGCTCCCCGAGTCTTAGGGTTTCGGGAGGATAATATACGCCAGAGGGGAGTGCCAGGGGTGGACCAGGGCGGCCACACCACCTGGTGGCGCGGCCTGGGGTGGCCCGCGCTAGGGGATTGTGTGGGCCCCCTTTGGCCCATCTCCACTCCTCCTTCTAGATTTCTTCGTCTTCTAGAAAAATAGGATTTTCCATGTATTTTCCTGGATTTTCTGATCTTCGCAAATTTTGCCTCCAAACAACACCTTTTCCATCAGAATCCTGACTGCAGCAGTTCATGCTCCAAAAGTCATCAACCATGCCAAAACAGGTGAAATAACATAAGCATCATCTCTTAATATGAAATATATCAATGAATACCAGTAAATTATGATATAGAATGGTGATGCAAAATGGACGTATCAATAGAGTTCGGTTGGTTGTGAAACAAGCTGCGTGACGTGGATTACCAAGATGGGATTTGCCCCTCCGTAATGGAGAGATATTCTCTATGCCCTCTCGTGTGATATGATTCGGAAGAATGGCCATGGGCGACTTGTTTAAGTGTTAACCAAGGAGTCAGACTAAGTGTTAGTCCAGTGAATTGTATATCACGGAATGAGAAGATAGAGTTGAGCTATTAAAGGGATGGCAGCAACTCGCCTATAGCTTGACAAGATATATCGTGACGCAAAGGGACTTGGACAAAATTCAAATTGAGAAAGGTTTGTCTTCTAACTTTACGGTACTTGGGAGTTGGCATGTCTTGCTAGAGGCTGCTACCAGCTATCGACTCAGAGTGGTAACTCGTGTCATGTCTAGGTGTACGTGAACCTACAGGGTCACACACTTAAGGGTAAGGAGCCCATGTGGATTAGATCCATGTGGAGATTGGAGTACGGCCTAGATAGGCCTCAAGCATTGAGTCCAACTAGGAGTGTATATAAGTGGAGTGACAAGGGATAGTCCCTAACCTAGTCGTCACTTTCTCCACTTCCATTTCAGGCTAGACAGGATCTAGCAGTCCTCTGCCTGGAGCTCCTTCGTGTACGTGTGGATACCGGTAGAGACGTTGCACGTGCGGTGCTAGAGACAAGGAGGTCTGATCCGTGGGGATCTAGACGTGTTGTACGGGGGATCGTTCGGCACGGCATCAACTGACGCACTTCATCAATAATCCGCACCTGCGCATCTAGTGGTAAATCTCATGGCCTATCACCTGAGCTAGGTCTTGGGTATACCGTGTAGGGTAAATGTTTTGTTTATCTCTGTGTGGCCCAACACGGAGAAGGGCGGTGATTGGCTTGGATCATCTACTGGGCCCCACATCAAGGAAATGTGGATGGGAAGGTATGCCGGTTGTGCAACAAGGATTTGATCTCTCATGGGTAAAGCAGTGCACCTCTACAGAGTACAAGAATTCTGACATGTTACTCCCTGTTCCGAGAAGGAGCAACGAACACGGCAGGAAAGGAACTCCATGAAATTCTAGTCAACCTGTGAAGATTGATGGGCATAGTTTTTATAATAAAACAACCTTTGAAGAAAGATTTACGAAAACTACATATTACCAAAGACTTATAGTCTAAGGTGGTAGCTAGTGCATCAAACTTCCCACCTTGCATATAATGAACTTGCTAGGTAACAATATTACTCACTATTTCCTTTGATCCCCTACTTAGACTCTAAAGACAGAAGGATACCCTAATGTATGCTACGGAGTGTCAAGATGATGTCTACTATGAAGAACCAGATCTCTCCGGTGGAGTTGAAGGGGTGGACTACAAGATACACTACAAAGCAGAAGGCCATGAGTCAGAATAGTCCCTATAGCCGTACTTAGCTTCTAGGTTGAGTCGAGCAACACGAACTCTACGGAATAAGCTATTGAGCTCCCCCCATGTTTATTAAGTTGGATCTTTCGTTATTTTGCTAAACTTCAAGTTCACTGTTTGTAAGTTGAAGAACATCTAAATGTCGTTTTTTGGTATTGCAATATGATGACCCACAAGTATAGGGGGTGTATCGCAGTATTTTCGATAAGTAAGAGTGTCGAACCCAACGAGGAGCAGAAGGTGCTGGCTAGTGGTATGGATCAGGAATTCTCTGCAAATACTTAGCAAATAGATTTTTAGGGGTTTTTGATAAAGCAAGTAAACAAAGTACGAGTAAATAAAAGACAGTAGGAATAAATGCAGCAAGTGGCCCAATCCTTTATGTAGCAAAGGACAAGCCGGTTGTATTACTTAAGATGACCAAACGTTCTCGAGGACACATGGGAAGACTATTAAGTGCTTTCGCTTCATATAGTTGATTAATCTTCTTTAGCTTGCTAAGTGTTGTGTGGGTGAACCTGTGCTAATGTACCGACCTTCCTAGGACTAATACATACTTGTGATTATACCCCTTGCAAACATTCGTAAGTACAAGCACGTAATTAAGGTCAAAACCTAACCACAGCTTTAAACTCTAAGACCCTTACGTCCCTTGTGCAATGGTTTCCTAACGGGGGTTTAGGTTTCTGTCACTCCGGCAACCCCTACGATTAGTAGCCAAATACACAATGCATTCCCCTAGGCCCATATAGGTGAAATGTCATGTAGTCGACGTTCACATGACACCACTAGAACAAGTACACCACAACTTAAATAACAATCTATTGAATCTTTCTCAACGCAACTCCACTACTAACAAGAATACTACTCCCATGTCCTCAAGAACAAAACGAACTACTCACAAGACATCATATGGATCATGATCAGAGAAGGAATAATGATGTATAACAATCTGAACATAAACAATAATTCAACGGTTCACTCAATAGCATCAATTATAAAGAGTAATTACCACCAGGAAAGTTTCCCCTATGAACTAATGCAAGATTCAACCAATTGTTACAGCAATATGGAGATGGTGATGAGGGTGTTGATGGTGATGATCGTGGTGATGATGATGTTGATGATGATGATCCCGATGAAGTCTAGCTTGATGGTGATGTTGATGGCGATGATCTCCCCTCTCTGGGAAGGAATTCCCCTGGTAGAAATCTGTCTGCCGGAGAGATCTTTTCTCTCTCGGTGTTCTCCGCCCCACAGAGGTGGCGGAATCTTTTTGTGGTCGCTCCCTGAGTCTTAGGGTTTCGGGAGGACGATATACGCCAGAGGGGAGAGGCTGGAGTTGGCCAGGGTGGTCACACCACCTCCTGGCGCGGCCTAGGGCTGCTCGCGCCATGGGGTGGTGTGGGCCCCCTGTGGCCCATCTCCACTCCATCTTCTGGCATCCTTAGTCTTCTGGAAAAATAGGATTTCCGTATATTTTCCCGGATTTTCTGATCTTCGCGAATTTTGCCTCCAAACATCACATTTTCCATCAGAATCCTGACTGCAGCGGTCCATGCTCCAAAAGTCATCAACCATGCAAAAATAGATGAAATAACATAAGCATCACCTCTCAATATGAAATATATCAATGAATAATAGTGAATTAAGACATAGAATAGTGATGCAAAATGGACGTATCAACTCTCCCCAAGCTTAGACTTCGCTTGTCCCCAAGCGAAACTGAGCTCAATAAACATGGCCTCGGGTTTATGGAGTGAAGAGTCGATAAAAGAATACGGACGAGAAGCATCACATTCATCAAAATCATAGATCATAATAGAAGACAACTCACTATTATATAACTCAACTTGTAATAAGTAAAGGAAACATAATAAAGATACATAAAGTGAATCATAATTGGTAATGGCAAACTTAGCTCTTGGTCGAAGAATAGTTGATAATTTGCTGGAGTTCACAAATAGCTGGTTTTCAATGAAAGCTTTCAAAGTAGTAAACATCAAGATAAGAGCAATGTGCAAAACAAGGAACATAAGAAACATGATTGAATAAATCAACATATGAATGAATGAAACACAACAACTCAAAATACTTCCTGAGATAGAAGGGAGTAGGTTTACTGACTCAACTACAAAGTAAAAGAAAGGCCCTTCAAAGAGGGAAGTAGGGATTTCAAGCTTCATAAAGAGCTCCCAAAAATTATGATACTTACTAGCTTTCAGCTCTCATTGCCCCTATCATAGGCATCTTTAGGTGATTAAGGTAAAAGTGACACAACTAAGAGGATATGCTTGACAAGTTATAAGTTGAAATCTCATGCCCCTTACTTATGAGTACCAATCCTCATGCTACTCAACTTCAGTCACGAGCAAGATCTTGTCATTGTAAATACATGCGTATCATTGAGAACCGCCAACGGGGTACCCCTTGCACATGACACAGGAGCTATCCCATAATCAAAATGACAAGGCAAGCAGACAGTGAGCATCTCAGTGATCTTTTTATTTGCTATTGGCCTAGGTTTTTATTGAGGATGCTTCATAGAATGCTCACTATAGTTATGCTGCAAGTTTCCACCATGATTAGGCATGGCTTAGGCTAGCGGCCCAGGCGTTTCTCTAACACACATATAAACTCCATGACCTTACAAGTTCCACTTTTATTTCACACCGCCGGGATCCATAAGCAAAAGAACATGACATCAACTAGGTACAAAGTACTAAATGAAGTGTTGAAAGCGGTCCCCATGATACATGTTTTGGCTAACTTCAACTCATAAAGAGCAAGCATATACGCAACAAAGAAGTACCCAATGGTTCAAGTTTATTAAATGCAAGAAAGTAAAGTGTGCCATCAAGTTCGTGAGAGCTTTGATCACTAATTTTCACATAACAAGTTTAATTTGGGAGGTAGATAAAACAAGAATTTACTTGGAATAGCAATAATGCTACTAGGTAGGTATGGTGGACACAAATGGCAAAGGTTTTGGTTTAAAGGAGGTGGATGCACAAGAAGAATACCCTCTCAGTACAGGTTTTTGGCTAGCAAGGCTAGGTTGCAAGTATAAGAGTTGAAGGAAACAACCAAACAAACAAGTGATAAAAACAAACATGCAATCTTCCTCGGAAGCACAAAAGATCTTAACTAGAGAATACTAAACTTCTGAGCAAATCAAGAAAGAAAGATGATGAAATTATTTTTCTCTAGAGTACTTCTATATTTTCTTTCAACTCTCAAAAATAGTGTTGCTACTGACCGAGCCAGGTTTGCCAAAACCAACTAAATTAACTCAATGATCCCAAAGTGATACCAATACTAACAACAAGATCAATCATATAACCACGAATTGAAAACTAATATAAGTTAGGCAAAAGAGTGGATGATAGAACTTCTCATTAATATTCCATAATGGAAACTCACACTAAGGGATACATATCTAATGAGAGAGGGGACACTTCCATAATGCAAACCATCCTACATAATAACTCCTCTATTCATGATATGACTCTACTAATAAGGTAAAAAGATAGAAGATAGTGATATGATACCGCGGCACTCAGCCAAGCTTGGAACCTGATGATGAATTACTCCTTCGGTGGTGCTGGTAAT
Organism: Avena eriantha; assembly: GCA_910589775.1. Lineage (NCBI taxonomy): Eukaryota > Viridiplantae > Streptophyta > Magnoliopsida > Poales > Poaceae > Avena > Avena eriantha. The sequence goes on from OU342744.1 coordinate 162,827,544, forward strand.
ATTTTCTTAGTTGACGTGAGAAAATCTTCCAGCATCTTGCGAAGCCTATTATTCTCCCATTGAAGCATGTCCACCTTCCTCCTCAAGTCTCGGTACTTATCGCAAAACTCCTTAGTGACTCGTAGGGCTTCCGTTGATGCAGGGCAAGAGACTAAAGGTACCAGCCCCTGCTCGGGGTCTTGGAGATCTTCCTCCATAGGCTCCTTCCTTTTATCCTTGGCGGACACCATTGTGCTTCTAAGCTTTCAAAGAGTATGTCCTGACAGAAACAGATCGAAACAAAAACACGACGAAAACACGATATACGAACCTCGGGGATCTCCTAAGTCAAATAATCTTTTCTCACCAGCGAGCTTACAATCTCTATTTAGTTCTTTCACTGCCCAGTAAGCTTTGTGTTCTAATTCTAAGGGTAGGTGGCAAGCTTTCCCATAAACCATTTTATAAGGAGACATTCCCATAGGATTTTTGTAAGCAGTTCTATAAGCCCATAAAGCATCATTCAACTTCTTAGCCCAGTTTTTTCTAGACCTATTAACAGTCTTTTGCAAGATAGATTTAATTTCTCAATTTGATAACTCTACTTGCCCGCTAGTTTGGGGGTGATAAGCTGAAGCAATTCTATGATTAACATCATATTTAGCAAGGGTCTTCCTAAAACCACCATGGATGAAATGAGAACCCCCATCAGTCATGAGATACCTAGGCACCCCAAACCTAGGAAAGATAATATCCTTAAGCATTTTTAGAGAAGTCTCCTCGTCAGCACTCTTTGTAGGAATGGCTTCTACCCACTTAGTAACATAATCAACGGCAACAAGAATATGAGTGTAGCCTTTCGAAGGAGGGAAAGGACCCATAAAGTCAAATCCCCAACAATCAAAAGGTTCAATAACTAGAGAGTAGTTCATAGGCATTTCATTGCGTCTAGAAATATTACCAACATGCTGACATTCATCACAAGATAAAACAAATTTTCTTGCATCTTTAAAAAGGGTAGGCCAGTAGAAACCTGATTGTAGTACCTTTTGTGCAGTTCTATCTCCTGCCTGATGTCCTCCATAGGCACTACCATGACATTTACGCAATATCTCCTTTTGTTCATATTCTGGAACACATCTTCGCATAATACCATCCACTCCTTCTTTGTATAAGTGTGGGTCAACCCAAAAATAATGCCTCAAATCATAGAAGAACTTTCTTCTTTGCTGAGCTGTAAAAGTTGGAGGCGAATACTTGGAGACAATAAAGTTAGCATAATCAGCATACCAAGGGCTTCCTCGCGAGCTCACCCCTACTGCATCTAACTGTTCATTTGGGAAACTATCATTAACAGGCATAGGGTCAAAAGATATGTTTTCCAAACGAGATAAATTATCAGCTACAGGGTTTTCAGCACCCTTCCTATCTACTATATGTAGATCAAAATCTTGTAAAAGCAGTACCCATCTAATAAGCCTAGGCTTATGATGACCCACAAGTATAGGGGGTGTATCGCAGTATTTTCGAGGGAAGTTAAACCCAATTTATTGATTCGACACAAGGGGAGCCAAAGATTATTTATAAGCCTTAACAACTGCGTTATCAATTCAGCTGCACCTGGAAACAATCTTGCTCACAGCAGTTTATCAGTAGCAACAGTTTTGTAGTAGGAATAGCAAAGTAATAGCAGTAGTAAAGCAAAGACAGTAGTAACAAAAGCAGTAAACAGTCGGATTCGAGTGCGGTAGGCATAGGGATGGATGGATGGGCGTTGCATCGACAAGACAATTCACATAGAAATTAGAACATAGGGCAATTGCAGATAAATAAGATAAAGCATCCAAGTATTAGACAATCATAGGCATGTGAGCAAAAACACATAGACATATGAGCAAAAACACATACTACCGAAGTAGAGAATAGGCATCCTTGACATAAATCAAAATTATTACCGGATAACCAATATGAGCGTGCCTTCCGTGATATACCTCCAGCAATAGGATATGAATAGATGGATCCATAAGCATAATCCATGATATGAAGTCCATAGGCATAGCATAATCCAGATAACCACAAATAGTCTCAAACAACCACAAATCACGAATTTAAAGTTCAATGCTAAATGGGCATAAGCAAGAGATAACGAATAGAAAAGTGCAAGTGTTTATGCCCGACCCATGCAAATCCACGGATAACCTAATAGAACTACTTCTCCCCCTTTGGCATCGAGACACCAAAAAGGGAGAAGAGCGATGCTAGCGCCCCATGGGATCACTCATCGTAGTCCTCGTCCTCGTCCTCTTCTTCATTCTCTTCCTCATCCTCATCTTCAAGTTCCTCAATGTCACCTTCCTCATCTTCATCATCAGCAGCGGGCGCAGAGGGGAACAAGTGACGCTCCAGCTCACCATAGTTCACCCATGCGCCTCTCTTCGTTATTCCTTCTCCTCAATTCAACTTTGTCCACTAGGTTACCCTGTCTGTCGTCCCAAAAGTATTTGGTGCGAGGACGGCACTTGTAGGTCTTGGAAACACCGGAACCACCTGTGAGGAGAATAAGGGCGATAGCAAGGGGATAAGCATACACACAAGTCCAGGAGAGAGCATGGAAAAATTAGTCAAAAAGTTCATAGGACAAAACTACTCAATGCATACTCCATGGTGAAACTGAAGCAGAATCGAATCTGTCAGGCCGGATTATCCGGCCTGGCCAGGGGCGGATAATCCGGCCCTGGCAGAAATTTTTGATTTCACCTAGATTGCATGCAAAAAAGTAGATCGGGCCTAGAAACTGCAAGACTACGATTTCTATGCGAAAACACATCCTTCTAGATAACGTTCCACCCAACAAAATACACATCTAGCCAAAGATGGTGAGAGAGAGAGTTACCCTCACTCATTGGAGGAAGAACACGGAGGAGAAAGTACCCGGAGGCGCGGAGAAGAAGATCCGGGGAGGCCCAAAAAATCCGGTGGCCGGAGAGGCTCCGGGGAGGGTGAGGGGCCGCAGGCGGCGGCTGTGGAGGAGGAGAGGGCTGGGGGGAAGTGCTGCTCGTTATGAGCCCTTCCCCCCGAGCCCTGCCCTTTAAGATGAAATCCGCCAGGGCCGGATTATCCGGCCAACACTTGGGCCGGATTATCCGGCCTCAAATCTGGTATTCTGTTACACACAGAACCAGGCCCGCGCGTCCCCAATCAACACCCCCACAAGGTGTACAAGGGACTTGTGTGCAAGAATAGATGGCTTAGGGGTAGGGAAGGCTTGGGATTAGGAGAGCCAAACTGAGATGGTACTAGACACTCAAACTTGAAAAATCCAAATCAAATAAAAGCCAAGAGTGAGTGTGATTCCCATAAGAACATAAGAGAGCAAATAACATCCAAAAAGATCCAATTCTCCTCAAGGGAGAGGGCGGTGGCCGAAGCCACCTTGTTGGAGTGTATGGTGTGACACCGCGAAGATATATCTTGGGTTCACGACCAATACTCATCAATAAGCTCACATATCACAAAATGATATTAAGAGAAATGATTTATCTTGCTTTTGGCATTATGGGGGGAGGGTTAGCCCAATGAGTAAGAACCACACTCCCCCTATATCCATGCCTACACCTAGACCAAACAAGGATTGAGATGTACGAGTGAGTGCATGGGTAATCAAGACAAGCTCCCGGAATCAATGATATTTAGCTCATTCCTCAAATAGCAGAATCTTGCTTCATCAAGTGGCTTTGTAAAAATATCCGCCAGTTGGTTCTTCGTGCTCACAAAGGATAGATCAATATCGCCGCGAGCAACATGGTCACGAATAAAATGATTCTGAATCTCAATATGCTTCGTCCTAGTGTGCTGAACAGGATTGTATGCAATTTTGGTTGCACTTTCATTATCACATAAAAGAGGCACTTTGTCACAATTGACACCGTATTCCTTTAAAGTTTGCCTCATCCACAATAATTGAGTACAAGCGCTGGCAGCAGCAACATATTTAGCTTCGGCGGTGGAGAGAGATATACAATTCTGCTTTTTGGAGGACCAACAAACAAGAGATCTTCCCAAGAATTGACAAGCTCCAGAAGTGGATTTCCGATCATCCTTATCACCATCCCAATCTGAGTCAGTATAACCACATAAAGAGAAATTGGAGCCCTTGGGATACTAGAGACCAAAGTTGGGGGAATGAACCAAATATCGAAAGATCCTCTTGACAGCCACTAAGTGGCTTTCTTTAGGAGCTTCTTGATACCTTGCACACACTCCCACACTCAACACAATATCGGGTCTAGATGCGCAGAGGTAAAGAAGAGAGCCGATCATGGACCGGTATACCTTTTGGTCCACATCTTTACCATGAGGGTTAAGTTCAAGATGACACTTTGTTTGCATCGGAGTGGCGACACCATTTAAATCCATCATCTTGAATCTCTTGAGCATGTCTTGGATGTACTTTGCTTGATTAATAAAGGTTCCTTCTCTAAGTTGCTTGATCTCGAATCCAAGAAAGAATCGTAATTCCCCCATCATAGACATCTCAAACCTGTCAGTCATGAGCTTTGAAAATTCATCGTTAAAAACTTTGTTAGTAGAACCAAAGATGATATCGTCTACATATAGTTGGCATACGAAGAGCTCCCCCTTAACCTTCTTAGTAAAAAGAGTGGGGTCGATTTGTCCAACTTCGAAGCCACGATCTAGCAAAAGCTCTTTAAGGTGCTCATACCACGCACGTGGGGCTTGTTTAAGGCCATAGAGTGCCTTACCAAGTTTGTAGACATGGTTCGTAAAGTTAGGATCCTCAAACCCCGGGGGTTGCTTTACGTATACCAACTCATGTAGAGGACCGTTAAGGAAGGCACTCTTGACATCCATTTGCTGCAACTTAAAAATGTTATGAGCAGCATAAGCAAGTAGGATACGGATGGACTCAAGGCGAGCCACTAGAGCATAGGTCTCGCCGAATTCGATGCCCTCAACTTGGGAGTAACCTTGTGCCACAAGTCTTTCCTTGTTCCTCACAACAATGCCATTCTCATCTTGCTTGTTCTTGAAAATCCACTTGGTGCCGATAACATTGTGGCACTCTTTGGGTTTCTCCACTAGTTTCCAGACTTTGTTGCCCTCGAAATTATTCAATTCTTCATGCATAGCAACAACCTAGTCTGGGTCTTCAAGAGCTTCAAAGACCTTCTCCAGTTCCACCATGGAGATATGAGCTTGATGCTCACCAAAACTGGCCAATTATCTTCTTGTAGAAACCCTTCGTCGAAGATCACCAACAACCTTGTCGAGAGTGTGACCCCTCAACTCAAGGTTACGATCAGCCCGAGCCTTGCGATGAAGTTCAATAAGTTTGTTGTCTCTTGGAGGAGGAGATTCATCACTTGAGTCTTCATTGGAAGCATTTTCTCTGCCTTGAGCAGTAACTGGAACATCGGTAGCAGGTGGTGGAGACACATGCCCTTGCGGTGAATCCGTAGCCGTAACAGGAGGCTGCAGAACAGGAGAGTCAGGGCCGGATAATCCGGCCGATGGAGAGGCCGGATAATCTGGCCTGGGAGTACTTGTCGTAGCTTCTTCAGGAGGCCTGGGACTTGCTTGAACTGGTGAGGGGCCAGATAATCCGGGGCTAGCCGGAAAATCCGGCCTAGAGCTTACGTTGAAATCTTCACCAGTAGGAGCAACATGGTCAGCTGTAGCGGGGTGGCCGGATAATCCGGCGTCAACTAGAAAATCCGGCTTGGAGCTTTCTGGAATATCTTGACCTTCATCATTTGATGGAGATGGTGTAGAAGTTGCCCCCGTGGTTGGAGCATGTTGAGTATGTGTAGATGAGGGCTCTATATGAGTAGAGCATTGTCCTTCCCGGTCCGCCACAAGGGGTTCCTCAATGGGGCAGAAGAATCCCATGCCCATTCTTCTTATGGCATCTTGGGGTATTTCAACATCTGCATCACAAACACCAACTTGCTCCGCACGGGAACCGTCATTTTCCTCGAACACCACACTACAAGATTCTACAATAGTTCCGGAGAGCTTATTGTAGACTCTATAAGTGTGGGATTCGACACCATAACCAACAAAAATACTTCTAAAGCCTTAGATTCAAACTTAGATAAACGAACTCCTTTAATAAGAAAGAAACACTTACACCCGAATACCCGAAAGTATGAGATGTTTGGCTTGTTACCGGTAAGTATTTCATACGGAGTCTTGTCCAAGATCTTGCGGAGGTATAAACGGTTGGATGAATGACAAGCAGTAGAGATTGCTTCAGCCCAGAAGTTATATGGAGATTTAAATTCGGCTAACAATTATCTTGCCATGTCCATTAGAGTTCGATTCTTCCTCTCGGCTACACCATTTTGTTGAGGGGTGTACGCAGCGGAATATTGATGTCTTATCCCCTCTCCACTTAGGAACTCATTTAAGGTGTAGTTCTTGAACTCCGAGCCGTTATCACTCCTTATAGCCAGAATGGGGATGTTGTGTTGATGTTGAACCTCGTTGGCGAAGTCGATGACAGTTTGTTAAGTTTCACTCTTCAACTTGAAGAAATAAACCCAAGTGTATCTTGAGTAATCATCAACAATCACTAGACAATACTTCTTCCCACCGAGGCTTGCATGAGATGGAGGTCCGAACAGGTCCACATGAAGGAGCTCCAAATTCCTTTTTGAAGAGATAATGGTTTTCCTTCGATGAGGTGAATCATGCATTTTCCCTTCAACACACGCCCTGCAAACACGATCTTTGGCAAAAGAGACATTTTCTTTTAGTCCAAGAATGTGGCCACCCTTGTGGAGACTTTGCAAAGTTCTCATATTGACGTGGGCTAGTCGGCGATGCCATAGCCAACCCGCGTCAGCCTTTCCGAAAAGACACATCGGGCCTGTAGTGGTTTTCCCCGAAAAGTCCACCACGTGCAGGTCATTTTCGACATATCCCACAAAAGCGACTTTTATAGACTTGCTCCACAAGAGTACCACTAAATCAGCATCAATGTAAACTTCAAAGCCCATCTTACCAAGGGCACGAACTGAAAGTAAGTTATACCCGAGGGTCTCAACAAGCATGACGTCCACGAGAGAGATATCGTGAGCCACCACAACTTTGCCGAGACCTAATACCTCAGTTTTTGACTTCTCACCATAGGAGACGGTTATGTGATCAAGGTTTGGCCGCATCTCCATGATGATCTCCTTGCTTCCGGTCATATGACTCGTGCAACCGCTATCGAGTACCCATTTAGAACCACCGGAAGCATAGCCCTGCAAGAAAATTACTTCTTGGTTTTAGGTACCCATTTTTCAATGGGTCCTCACATGTTAGTAACAAGGGTCTTGGGAACCCAAATAGACCAAGGAATGTAACAATCATAAGGCCCTACATAGCTAGCATAAACATCACCATAACAATCACAATATAGTTCAAAGTTAGGATTATTGATCCCTGCAAAACCATCATGATTAGTCTTGTCATTGGTAATGTTGCTAGTCTTTGATTGAGTAGTCTTGTTCTTGTTCTTCTTCTTGTTTTTCTTGCTCTTTATCTTGGGTATGTAACCAAGACCTTCTTTACTATTGTTGGTCCTTTGCCTGCTCAGCATCTCATCAATAACCCCTTTTCCTTTGTGTTGAGAACTTCTTGCAAGATCTTCTTTTCCAAAGGATGAAGTGGAGGTACTTGGCACATCATACCGTTTCAATTGAGTTTGGAGCTGGTCATGAGACTCATTTAGAGTAGAATGATCACTCTTCAATGCCTTGTGAGCACTTTCAAGATTATCAAACTTCTCCAAAAGTCTAGCATGAACAGCCCCAAAGTTAATCTTTTCTTTCTTTAGTTTCTTTACCTTGGCAAGAGCATGGTCACGTTCTTTAATGAGCTGAGCTACAACTTCTTCTTGTGACCCCTCAAGGGATTCGAGTCTTTCTTCCAAAGAAACTCGAGCTTCCTCTTCCTCTTCCAAGGCATTCTTCAAAGAAGCTATCTCCAAGGCATCTTCTCTTTCAATTCTGCCCTTTTCTTCAAGGAGATCTTCGGCTTGAGCAAGTTGACTCATAAGAGCATTAAAATGGAGTTTGTGCTCACCTTGTAGGTTAGTGAAAAAAGTATCCAAGGAAATAACTTCTTCTTTCATTTCAAGACTGTCATGATCATCCATATCCAAAATTATGTTAGTCTTCGGAAATGAAGAGCTAGAAGTTGATACCTCGGATCCTCTTGCCATTAGGCAAGTGGCGTTGTTGTTGATGGCGTTCTTGTTCGGCGAGTCGAAGAGAGAGGAGGGAGTCGATGTGGTGGCTATAGCAGCCACTTCGCGGGAACTATCATCATCCTCTTCATCTTCACTTGCGGAGGGGTATTCCTCTTGAGCTACAAGGACAATCTTGGGTTGCTTCTTGAAAGGGCCATTCTTCTTAATAAACGGCTTCTTCTTAGGAGCTTTAGATTTCTCTTTAAGAATGAGCCTGCCACCATTATCTTCTCTATTTTGATAAGGACACTCGGCTACAAAGTGCATTCTATCTCCACAGTTGCAGCAAGTTCTCAATCTTGGGCCACTTTCTCTTCTTCCATTTGACCTGTTCTTGCGCTCAATGTCAGACTTGGCTTTGGCAGGGTCCTTCCAAAAGTTCCTTGCATAGAATGCCATGTACTCACCATGAGCACGTTTGACCTCATCGGGGCAGTCCATGGATGCCCCCTCAAAAGCTCCTTCATCTTCCTCTTGCTCAACAACATTGGCTTTGAGAGCCACATTGACACCCTTTTGCATTCCAATGGCCCGAGCACGAGCATCTTCAGCATTCTTTGCCGCCACTTTGAATGACGCCATTTCTTACATGACTTCATTGGATGTCATTTGATGATAGTTGTGTCTACCTTGCAGGCTCTTCAAATCCGTTGGCTCGAAAGGCATTAAGGCACTCACATACTTTCTTTTTATCCATACATCATCAATGTGAGTGGCCCCATGCTTCCGAAATGTTGTTGCGATGCCCTTGAGTCTTCTATACATGTCCTCATGGTTTTCACCATCCAACATGTAGAATCCCTCATCTTCATTACTAAGGGCATCATACCTGTTTCTTCTCATGCTTTCATTTCCAACAAAAAGGTCCGTAAGAGCATCCCACGCCTCTTTAGTTGTGTTGAGATGTTCAATGTGTGGCATGTCCTTGGGACCCACACCCAGCTGTATCATGTGGAGAGCGGTGGCATTCAACTGGCTATCCACAACTTCCCTTCTTGTTAGATTGGTTTGATCTCCAATATGAAGACCTTCTTCAATAATCCTCCACAATTCAATAGAGGAGCTGCACACATGAGATTTCATTAGGAATTGCCATTGATTAAAAGAGGATGTAGTGAGCTTGGGTGGATCACCCCTATTGTTTATATGAGGATGAGGGATAGGTGGTTCAAGGGAATATACGTGGCGAACCTCATTATATTCCTCCTTACCACTTCCCTTTTTGGAGGTGGAGCCATTTGGTTTTTCACCTTCCACATCATCATCCTTGGATCCGGTGTTACCCTTTTCCTTAGATGATGGTGTGGAAGCCTCAGAGGAGGATGGAGATGGGGCTATGGATGATGTAAGGCGAGCAATCATTTGATTCATCTCCTCCATCTTGGCCTCAAAGGATTTCAACAAGGTTGTTTCCAACGACTTGAGATCATCCATTGTGACCTTATCTACAGCCTCATTTCCATCATCCTTGGTACCCATACTACTCTTAGGCGGTTAAGCCCGAATTAAGAGCCGGGGCTCTGATACCAATTGAAATGGATCGTATGGGCACCTAGAGGGGGGGTGAATAGGTGCTACACCAATTTTTAATTGTTGGGGATATACTTTCCGGGTATCCTCACAGATCCTCACTGACCAGGGCGGCCCACTTCGGGTTAGAGCTTTGCTTCATGGGCGGCCCAGTTATGGAGAGAAGACGGAGTCCAATCCGACTACGGGAAGGCCCAGAAGACTTACCGACTTAGGCCCATAATGTTACTTGTAGTTCAAGATGTACTCTGTAACCAACTCTTAGTCGTAGCCGGATTGATCTCTCCTATAAACCCTAGGCCGGATATCTATATAAGCCGTCCTAGGGAGAGCCTTTAGGGCACACCTCAATAGTCTACAATCTCAACTCGCACAGGCGAAACCTTTGTAACCCATATTCCGGCTCTGTCGTATTACTGGATTGCTAGCAGGAGTAGGGTCCGTCCAAAGCCGGCGGATTCGAACCTGGGTAAACTTGTGTACTCACCATCCCGGAACACCGTACGTCTCACACCCCTCTCTCCCGCATGCCTCGAGGACCCCCTCATGGCGTACTTGTCCTCAAACCGACGACAGTTAGCGCCCACCGTGGGGCAAGTGAGCTTCGGATCTGCGTTCCGAGCGGAATCTGCAAGAATCGGAATCGGCAAGACCATCGCCGTCGATCGCATCCTCTACGCTAGCGACGTCCCTCTCATCGTTCTCGACGAGACTTGGATTCCGGCTAGGGAGGCCGTGACTGCCTATACAATCATGTCTTTTGGCGAGATCGATGTTTTCATCGGTTTCGCTGAACCTGCCCAACCCACCCCAGCGGGGATGATAGAGGCAAAAGAATCTTGTGGGTCCCCTTTGTCTGCGGAGGAGGCAGAGTTCCGGATCTTAGAAAACCCTAATCCCACCCAGCCCACACCAGTTGTGGAGATAGTGGAGAAATCCAAGCCTAAAGAAGACCTCACGGTCCAAGTCGAATCTGGAGTGGATCTCCCTGGACAAGCCAGATCCAAGATCGACCCACCCGTGGAAGTCGAAATCCAGGAGGAACACATCAACAACACTAATTCCGACTCTGACGATGTCGGGACAGACAGGCCTTTCCTCAGGTACACACTAAGATGTATGATACTGCAAGGCGCTAGCACAGATGCAATCCTCGAAACCATTACAAGTTTCGATATGGCTGATCGCGAAAGCCGCAGGTACCTCAGGAAGCACGCATCGCACTTCGTCGGATATGTTGGATCCGGATCCTGGCAGCGCCGGAACCTAAAGCTGAAGCTCAATAGCTAAGGAACTAGCGTGGCTCGAGTTAGCCGGATTCATAAAAGAGGTCATCCATACTGATTGGTCGGCCAACCCTGTAATGGTCCCTAAAAAGGACACCACTGATTTAAGGATGTGTGTTGATTATACTGCCTTGAACAAGGCTTGTCCAAAAGATCCGTTCGCTCTGCCTAGAATTGATCAGGTTATCGATTCTACGGCAGGCTCGGAACTCCTCTGTTTTATCGACGCATATTCCGGTTATCACCAAATCCGGATGAAGGAATCTGACAAAATCAAAACTTCATTCATAACCCCCTTCGGAACCTTTTGTTATGTTATGATGCCCTTTGGGCTGAAGAATGCAGGAGCTACGTACCAGCGCACGATGCAGTGTTGCCTCCATGATCAACTCGGACGCAATGTACATGCATACGTGGATGATATCGCGGTCATGTCCAAAAAGAAGGAAACATTGACTTCCGACTTGGAGGAGACGTTCGCCAATTTACGGAAATACAACATCATGCTTAACCCGAAGAAATGCTTCTTTCGAATACCAGCCGGAAAATTGTTAGGTTTTATCGTGTCTCAACGAGGCATAGAGGTGAACCGTGACAAGACCAAGGCTATTCTCAATATTTCCAGGCCAACTCGCCTGAAGGACGTACAAAGATTAACTGGTTGCATTGCTGCGGTCAGTCGATTTGTAAGACGTCTTGGTGAAAGAGCCGCACCTTTATACAAACTCCTGAAGAAGACTAAGGGTTTTGTCTGGACTGACGAAGCTGAAGCTGCATTACAAGACCTGAAGAAAGTACTCTCATCTGCTCCTATCCTGGCAGCGCCGGAACCTCAGGAACCGATGTTGCTTTACATTGCTGCGACAAATAGGGTTGTCAGTATAGTTATGGTGGTGGAGAGACCAGAAGAAAATCAGGAGCACCTGGTGCAGCGTCCGACATACTTTGTCAGCGAGGTCCTGACAGAATCAAAACAGCGATATCCGCACTATCAAAAGTTGGCTTACGGTGTTTTTTTAGCATCTCGTAAGTTACGACACTATTTTCAGGAGCATCCAATTACCGTGGTGTCATGAGAGATATCATCAACAATAGCGATGCCACAGGACGTGTCACCAAATGGGGTATAGAGCTTGTAGCTTTCGATATTGAGTACAAACCCCGGACAGCAATCAAATCCCAGATACTTGCCGACTTTGTCGCTGATTGGACAGAGACCAAGGAGAACATGGTCCTCCCTGAGTCGGAATATTGGACCCTCTTTTTCGACGGGTCCAAGGCTCGAGGGGGCTCGGGGGCTGGCGTGGTGCTCAAATCACTCCAAGGAGATAAACTTTTATACGTGTTGCAGATCCACTTCACAGCGACAAACAACATTGCCGAGTATGAAGCACGGCTGCATGGAATCTGGATTTCTAAGGATATTGGCATCCGACGTTTGATGTGTTACGGAGATTCGGATCTTGTTGCTCAGCAAGTCTCGGATATTTGTAATGCAAATAAGCACATGGCAGCATATAAAGCTGTCGTGGATGATCTATCTAAATCGTTCGAGGGGTTTGAAGTTCAACACATCCCTCGAGCAGAAAACAAGGAAGCAGATGCACTATCTCGAATAGGCTCTGCGCGGAAAGAGGTTCCGGATGGCGCATTTTTAGAGCACCTCAAAGTTCCCTCGATAAAGGGAGTAGATGAGGAATATCCGACCAAATCCGACTCACCTTGAATAGCAGTTCTGGCTGTAATTCTCAGCTGGACTCAACCCTACCTTGATTACTTGGTAGATGGCAAATTACCTGAAGACGAGGTGCTGAGCCGGCAGATTATCCGACGAGCAAAACCCTATACTATTGTTAAAGGTGACCTCCATAAACGGAGTATTTCTGGGGGGTTTCAGCGTTGTGTATCTCCGGAAGAAGGAGTGGAAATCTTAAGAGAAATCCACGAAGGCGAGTGTGGTCACCACGCTACAGCCAAATCTTTAGTGGTAAAAGCTTTTCGACATGGTTTTTTCTGGCTTACAGCTCAGGCAGATGGCGAACGATTAGTCAAGACATGCAAAGGTTGCCAAAAGTACGCCAAGCAAGCTCATGTTCCGGCTGATCAGTTGCGAACAATACCTATAACATGGCCTTTTGTGGTCTGGGGGCATGATATGGTAGGACCTTTTAAACGAGCTCCAAGTGGATTTACTCACCTTTTAGTGATGGTGGATAAATTCATGAAATGGATCGAGGCTAAACCTGTCACTAGTTGTGATGGAGCAACATCCAAAAGATTTGTCGAGGATGTTATAATCCGGTATGGTTATCCGCATAGAATTATCACGGACAACGGGAGTAATTTTTCCATGGGAGAGTTGGCTGAATTCTGCGATGAGCAAAATATCCGACTTGACATTGCGTCAGTCGCACATCCACAGGCTAACGGACAAGTCGAAAGAGCAAATGGTTTAATTCTACAAGGCTTGAAACCAAGACTCGAAGCACCACTGAGACGTGCTGTGGGGGCTTGGGCAGAGGAACTACCCTCTGTAATTTGGAGTTTGTGAACAACTCCGAACAGGTCAACAGGATATACACCTTTCTTCTTGGTCTATGGTGCAGAAGTTGTTCTTCCTAGTGAATTGATTCATACTTCTCCTACAGTGGCCGCGTATATCGAAGAGGATGCCGAGATTTCTCGACAAAATAATCTCGACTTAGTCGAAGAAGTTCGCGTCATTGCTGAAATGAGATCTACAACCTATCAGCAGAAATTACGCAAGTATCATAGCCAGAGAGTCTGAACTAGATCCTTCAATAAAGGTGATTTGGTTCTCCGGCTTGTGCAACAAAGAAAGCACAAACTTTCCCCAATATGGGAACGGACCTTTTTAGTTAGTCGAGTATTACACAATAGGTCGTACTACTTAACTGACATGAGGCCAGTCAAAGAAAGACCTGCTACTAAGAAGAGAAAGAGAGCTGGAGGCAGTACAAATCCGAATGAGTTAGACAGACCGTGGAATATTGCTCAGCTACGACCCTTTTATTCTTAGTTTATCTTTCTTTGTAATCATACATATGTACATGCTCTGTGAGAAATAAAAGTTTTGGTTACCTCAACGTTTTCCTGAGAAGTTTTTACCATCTTATTTCCTAATGATCATGTCATAGTCGAAAATCCCAGAATGCTTGAAAGTACTTTATGCTCATGTTCATTCTGGTTTAGATTTCCGATTCTAAAACTCCTACCTTCGGGTATAACTCTAAAAAAATTCTAGTCTTTACTTGGGTTATTTGTCTAATTGCTGGATGCGGGTATCTTCCGAGTAGTGAATTGTTGGTACTGGAAGCCGGCTTTGTTTCCAAGTTTAAACTGGTTTATCAATTGAGCTCCGTTGCTCGGCAAAGTTTTCGGCTGAAGGTTTAGCCGGCTCACGAAAGGGACGAGGCGGAAAGCCAGATAAACGATAAGTAGAGGCGGAAAATTCTAAGTGCTTATGAAAACATTTCAGGCACGCAAATAATCTAAGACAAAAGTGCTGAATAGATAAAAAACTTAGCACTAGCAAAAGTCATAGTACTTAATATTTACAAAACGCGTCATGTCTTTCCAGAATAATACATAGTTTTCTGATCTATGATGCAGGAGGAGATGAAGGAATTGTCGGATCGCTGGTTACTCCGCCTTGATATCGTGCCGAGATGTCCGGGTCCGAGGTGGTCCGTTCATCGTCGGAAACTTCTTTGGTGTCTTCTGGGGGAGGTGGAGGAGTATCCACGCGGGTGAAGAAGGGCATCGCGTAGCTGGTCAGATCAGCTACGTGGCACTCATATCCGGCGCAGGAGTGCATGATGGCTTGAAGGTCTTGCTCCTGGCCGTCTTCGTCTACCTTGCAGTACCCTCTGGTCACTTGCCATATCTCCATGTTTCCATGGTGGCTCATGACCATGGTGAGAGCGTTCTGCGCAGCAGTCCACGTGTAGGACATGTTCCAGTCCCGAACGAGTTGCAGCATCTCCTTGGCCTTCTCCCGCACCTGGAAGTTCGACATGCTTGGCATGTCCGGAATCCTGAGAGACTCGCCAATGTCCTCAAGGGATTGGCGGTAGTCATGAAGAAGATCACCGACTTGGGTAAGCCGGTGTGTGCGGGGCTCGGACGACGAGGAGTCCGTCAAGTTTAGAGGACCTATACACAAAACAAGTCAATGCAAATCCGACATTCATGAAAGTCGAAGAAATGATAAATCAGATAGATGGAACATACCAAGAATGACGTCGTCAATCTTGGCCTTCTCTTCCTAGAGACTCTGGAGTTCAGCCCGGAGCGCTTCGGAGAGATCTTTCTCTCTGCCAAGCTCATTCTTGAGGTCTGAGATAACTTTATCTTGAGCGGCAATCTTGAGATCGTGCTCTTCAGTGGCCATGGAGGAGGACTCAAGGACTTGAGCTATGCTCCTTTCATGATCCGCCTTGAGCTTGTCCAGCTCTTGGCGAAGTCCCTTGTTCTCCACCACCAGGGTCTTGAGGTTCTCGGCCTCTTCAATCATAGCGATGGATTGTTTCACCAACGCTATAAGTCAAAAAGAACAACAGTTCAGAAAAATTCGACATTGAAAAAAAAGCAAAAAACAAGGTTTGAATCTCGAAATGTTTACCTTCGGCTTCATCCTTGGCTAACTTGAGCTCAACGTTTTTAAGCCGGAGAGCTTTGATCTCTCTCCGCTTATCACAGACATTGGTTAATAGTTCCTGGTTATAGGAACATACTTTCTGTAAGTCAGAATACCCAAAGTCAGAAAGCTACTTAAGACTCGAGCTAATATTTTTTGCTAAATATCAGCACGAGCCTTGGGGGCTACACTAGTTCGTTCTTTGGCATCCTAATGAAAGCATAAACCCGGATTTTTATATCCTACTTCATGCTTGGGGGCTAGAGGATATGATATAACATAAGGTAAAAAACAAGAGTTGGAATTCCGACTTACATATTGCTCGCGGGTGAGTTTGTCTAACCCCGCATTCACTTCAGCCGCTACCTTCTCGGCGAGGGTAAGGGGAATTACTGGGGCTGTTGGAAGCTCGCCAGTCCTGATCCTCTCGTCGCGAAGGCGGACTTGAGCGAGAAGTTCAGAAAACTTGACATCCTATGCTTCTTGCGCTTCCTCTTCGGGGGATAGATGGCTTTTGTCCAGGACTTGCCTGGCCAGCCGCTGGATCTCCTCTGCGGATTTCCAGGATAAGCCAAACTTGGCAAGTCCGGGGTTGCTGAGGAGGTTGTCAGCGAAGACTTCAGCCGAGGGATCATTACCCGAAGAGGGTTCACCCTTATCTTGAGCTGACGCACCCACGGTGACGTCAGTGTGCGATCAAGGATCATAGGCGCCGTTGGAGGAGCCGGATCTTCTGCAACAACCGGAGAAGGAGTAATCGCCGGTGTTGCAGAAGGTTGAGGGGCAGGAGTCGGAGGAGCCGTGGAAGGGGAAGCTATGGTAAGCTTCGTCTGTCGCAGGGGCTTCGCAGGAATCCCCTTCCCCTTACCCTTGATGAGAGGCTTTGCTCTGAGAATGTAGTAAAGTCAGAAACATTACAGAAAGAAATTCGAGAAAGGTACAAAGGCGGAAATTGTGAATGAAAGTTACCTCTTCACAATGGGCACTTCCTTTGTGCCAACAGCCACTGTCGGTGCTTTGCGCTTCCTGAGCGCAAGGTCCGGCAATGGGACCACTTCAGTCTCCTGAGAAAACTCAGGAGGATATCCTTCGAGTGGAGCAAGCTCCGACTCGGGGAGATCAGCAAGCTGAAAACAAGAAAACATATCAGCATTGCAATATATAACTTAAAGATTGAAACACGTAAAAGGTGTACTGATAGAAGCTTACCGCTACCATGGGGTTTTCCGCCGTGTGCATATCCAGAGAAATCTCCAGAATTTTCCTCTCGATCCTCTCCTTGATCAGCCACTTGATCTGGCTTATGTAACCTTGGATGGTGTAGGCTTTGGGGTTGATGCGGAGAGAGTCCTTTTTGGAAGACCTGATGGAGTGCATCAGTCTATCCCCGTGGTACTGAAGTGGCTGGATCCAACGTGAGACCCAGCACTGGACTAAGTCGGATCCTTTCAGACCCTTGTGCTTGATAAGATATTCGATCCGCCTCTTAGCGAGGATCAGATCGTCGGTGAGAGCCGGAGCCGCCTCATCCCAGGAAGGCTGGGCTGTGGCGGCTCCGTCGACAAAAGCCGGCAAAGCAGTGGCTTTGCCAGGAGCCGGAATATCCCTATGATAGAAAAAAGTGGCTGGCCATTGTTTGACCGAGTCACTGGCAGAAATTTTGGGATATGCCCGGTCTCGTCTAACAGAAAAGCTAATAGTACCGGTGATATAAGGAACACCGGCAGTAATGGAATTTCTCCGGACATGGAAATAGTACCGGAATAGAAGCAAACTCGGCCTAATGCTAAGAAAGCCCTCGCAAAGCACAGCATACGCGCTCATCTCTAAAAGAGAATTGGGAGGAAGATTATGGAGTTGAACTCCATAGTGGTCAATCACCTCGGAGAAGAACTCCGAGGGAGGAAAGGACAAACCTCGGTCCAGATGGGTGCCGAAGTGGACACGCTCGCCCTCGAGCGGATTGGGGACGGTTTTGCTGGAACCGCTCCGCCAGTTGCCGGCGGCGAGAAGCCCCTCTTTCTCCACGTGTTTGAGGCCATCCTTGTTGAGGGTGCAGGGGATCCAGATTCCCCGGAAGCTCTCTTTCTCAGCAGTTGCTTCCGCCGACGCCGACGCCGCCAGAGAGGAAGAAGAAGATGAAGCCATTTTTCTCTCCGGTGGAAAAGGTGACCTTAAAGTGGCGGCGCTAGTGGGAGGAGGACGAAAAGGCTCTGGGCGCGCTGGAGGATTGGGAAGAAAGGAACGGCGAAGGACTGGTGGAGAGGAGAAGAAGGAATCTAAACCCCGTATATCCACCTACCTGCGCCAAGATTCGTGCAAACGCTACAGTGTAATTGCCACGCATCGTGGAAAGAACTAGGAAGGGCCCGCACGATGATTGCGTCGCCTCGATCTCCACGCACGCATTGAAACGGCGCCTCGGTTCCGCGAACCGCGGACCCACCAACGGTCGTGCTGACGGAACATTTGTCAGATGATGTGACTTGACCATGCTTGTGTCAGGTGGCGTTAGAGACCAAGTTCCGGCTCAGTTTAAAAGCGAGCTGGAAAATCCGAGTAACTAATTGAAAGGTCCGACTTACTTTTAAGACCCGGATCGTATTTTTTGTTGTAAAAAGATTCAGGAACCCTTCAAGATTCTGCAAGCCGAAGATCAAGCTAGACGATGATAAAATCCAACTTTGGATCTTGGAGGCCTCCGGGGGCTACTGTTGGGGATATACTTTCCGGGTATCCTCACAGAACCTCACTGACCAGGGTGGCCCACTTCGGGTTAGAGCTTTGCTTCACGGGCGGCCTAGTTAGGGAGAGAAGACGGAGTCCAATCCGACTAGGGGAAGGCCCAGAAGACTTACCGACTTAGGCCCATAATGTTACTTGTAGTTCAAGATGTACTCTGTAACCAACTCTTAGTCGTAGCCGGATTGATCTCTCCTCTAAACCCTAGGCCGGATATCTATATAAGCCTTCCTAGGGAGAGCCTTTAGGGCACACCTCAATAGTCTACAATCTCAACTCGCATAGGCGAAACCTTTGTAACCCATATTCCGGCTCTGCCGTATTACTGGATTGCTAGCAGGAGTAGGGTCCGTCCAAAGCCGGCGGATTCAAACCTGGGTAAACTTGTGTACTCACCGTCACGGAACACCGTACGTCTCACACCCCTCTCTCCCGCATGCCTCGAGGACCCCAACATGGCGTACTTGTCCTCAAACCGACAACATTATTTCTTTTTCAATTTTAGGCTTAGCACAAAGGGTAAATTCTCTAGATAAACTATTAGGTGGAATTTCCCTATATGCAAACCTATCTACTAGCGAGTAAAGAGCGAGTGGAAGAGGAACGAGTAAACCGAAGTGAAGCACGCGGAGACACGGGATTTGTTTGACCGCAGTTCCTTCCTTGTTAAGGGAAGTACGTCTGTGTTGGAGGGGTGGGCGGTACTAAGACCACCACGCCACAAAAGGCCTCACCCTGTTCTCCGATGGATCTCGCCACAACAGGCCTGATCCACCTTCCACTATAGGTACCCTTCGAGGCGGGCACCGACGCCTTTACACAACTAGCGGGGCAACAACTCCACAACAACTTGTAGGCTCCCGAAATGACAACAAGCTGCCACAAGAACAACCTTATCAAATACAATAAATAAGATCTAGGTATTGACAAGAATACTAGATCAGGGATTTCTCCAAGTGAATGGAGAGGAGTTGAAGCGCTTGATTCTTGATGATGATGATGAACTTCTCCTCCTTCAATTCCACCAAAGATCAAGACCTTCGGGTGGTTGAAGTGGGAGATCGAGAATGAGAGCTCTTGCACAATGTCTGGTCAATTTCGAATGAATCAAGAGTTCTGAACGTTGGGGAAGAAGGGGTATTTATACCCCCCCCCCCTTCAGAAACCAGCCATTGCAAACTTTGGGGGCCGGATTATCCAGCCCAAGTGAGGGCCGGATTATCCAGTCTAGGGAAACACCGCCCCAGACTCGGAATATCTGGCAGATAATCCGCCCCCCCTCAGAGCGTCGCGCCGAGCTTGCCCTTGATCAACTTCTGGGGGCCGGATTATCCGGCCCTATGCGAAGGCCAGATTATCCGGCCTGGGGAAGAAAAACCGCCCCAGTTCGGATTTTTCGGGAGAAAATCTGACCGGATACTGAGCGACGTGCCTTGGCCCCTTTTGCTCGAAAACTGGGGGCCGGATTATCCGGCCCATGCGACACCCGGTTTATCCAGCCTGGGGAGGAAAAACCGCCCCAGTTCGGATTTTCCGGGAGAAAATCTGACCGGGTACCGAGCGACGCGCCTTGGCTACCTTTGTGCGATGAGGTAGGCCGGATTATCCGGCCCTTGGTGGGGCGGATTATCCGCCCCCCCCCCCTCAAAACTTCCTGCACACTTAGCACACATGAAAAGTCTCCATAGTATTGTTATCTAACACGCAAAACATAGGAAAATATGAAATGTTCTTTCACCGGCAGGGTGCCAGAACAGAGACTTTCTGTCCCCCGAATTTCCCCTTCGGTGGCGGCGGCGCATCGGAACTTTTCATGGAAAAACGTTGAACCCCCCGAAGTTTTTAGGTCAGAAGGCTTCTTATATGTGAAGAGAGAGGCCGAGGGGGTGCCTGGGGCCACCACACCATGCCCTGGCGCGGCCAGGCCCAGCCCGCGCCTGGGGGGGGGTGGCCAGCCCCTGGCTCTTCTCCGTCTCGTATTCTGGCGCCATGAATCTTCTGGAAAAATAGGCACTTTGGCTTTTGTTATGTCTAATTCCGAGAATATTCATTTTCTGACTTTCCTGGAACCAAAAACAGCAGAAAACAGGCATCTGGCACTGTGGCTCTTGTTAATAGGTTAGTCCAAGAAATCATATGAAAAGTACTCCAAAGTGTGGACAAAACATAAGAAAGTGGATAAAACCAAGCATGGAGCATCAAAAATTATAGATACATTTGCAATGTATCAGCTTAGCGTCCTTCTTTGTCATAAGATATTTATTAGCAGCATGATCAGTATGAATGGTTACTTTTGAGTCCACAATATAGGGCCTAAACTTATGACAGGCAAAAACAACAGCTAGAAATTCCTTTTCAGTAGTGGCATAATTCCTTTGAGCAGCGTCTAGAGTCTTACTAGCATAATGGATAACGTTTAACTTTTTATCAATACATTGCCCAAGGACAGCCCTACAGCAAAATCACTAGCATCACACATTATTTCAAAGGGTAAACTCCAATCAGGTGGTTGAACAATAGGGGCTATAGTTAAAGCCTTCTTAAGAGTCTCAAAAGCTTCCTACAATCATCATCAAAAACGAAGGGTACATCTTTTTGAAGAAGATTAGTGAGAGGTTTTGATATCCTAGAGAAGTCTTTAATAAACCTCCTATAGGAACCAGCATGACCAAGGATACTACGAATACCTTTGATGTCTCTTGGACATCGCATCTTCTCAATTGCCTCAACCTTAGCTCTATCAACTTCTATGCCTCTTTCAGAAACTTTATGCCCAAGAACAATCCCTTCATTAACCATGAAGTGGCATTTCTCCCAATTAAGAACAAGATTAGTTTCTTCACATCTCTACAAAACTTTATCAAGGTTGTGCAGACAATTATCAAAAGAAGTTCCATAGACAGAAAAGTCATCCATGAACACTTCTACAATTTCCTCACAAAAACCATGAAAGATAGCAGACATGCACCTTTGGAAAGTAGCAGGAGCATTACATAAACCAAAAGGCATGTGTCTATAGGCATAAGTTCCATAAGGGTAAGTAAAAGTAGTTTTTTCTTGATCTTGTTGTTTAACAGCAATTTGAGAGAACCCAAAATAACCATCAAGAAAACAAAAATGGGTCTTTTTAGACAACCTTTCCAACATTTGATCAATAAAAGGAAGCGGGTAGTGATCTTTCTTAGTAACTTTATTGACTTTCCTAAAATCGATGCATATCCTATAGCCTACCACTATTCTTTGAGGAATAAGCTCATCATTTATCATTAGGGACAACGGTAATACCTCCCATTTTAGGAACACAATGAACATGACTAACCCATTCACTATTAACAATAGGGTAAATAATACCAGCATCAAGGAGTTTCAATACCTCATTCCTTACCACTTCCTTCATCCTAGGATTTAAACATCGTTGGTGCTCCACTACTGGCTTCGCATCTGGTTCTATGTTAATAGAATGCTGACATATAGTAGGTGAAATCCCTTTTAAATCATCCAGAGTATAGCCCATAGCTCCTCGATGTTTCCTCAAAACTTCCAATAACCTTTCTTCTTCCTTCCCTGAAAGTTTAGCGCTAACAATAACAGGATATATCTTTTTACATCAATATAAGCATATTTAAGATCATCAGGGAGAGGTTTTAGATCAAAAACCGGATCCTTTTTAGGTGGCATCGTGGTACCCAAGTCTTCTACAGGCAAGTCGTGCTTAAGCATCATAGGTTGATCACGGAGAATCCTGTCAATCTCATTCCTTTCTTCCATGAAGATTTCACTTTCATGATCTTCCATAAATTGCTGCAAAGCATTGTTAGGAGCAAGAGAAATAGAAGCAAGTTGTTCAACCCTAAAATCATCATTATGGGTTTCCTCTTCGCAAGGTTCTTTAGCAAATTTCAAAAAATTAAACTCATAATATTCCCCATCAAACTTAGTCAAGATTTTCTCCCTCTTGGAATCAATAATAGCTCCACAAGTACTCAAGAAAGGTCTACCAAAAATGATAGGGTAGGTTTTACTAGCAGCCGAACCAAGTACTAGAAAATCAGCAGGGTACTTAACCTTACCACAAAGAACTTCCACGTCTCGTACAATACCAATTGGAGAGATGGTCTCTCTATTAGCAAGGTGAATAGCCACATCAATCTCTTCCAACTCACAAGGACTGATTTCATGCATAATTTCTCTGTAAAGCTCATAAGGAATAGCACTGGAACTTGCACCAATATCACATAAACCATAATAGCAATGATCACCAATTCTAACAAAAAGTACAGGAACACTAGCCTTTTTAGTTCTATTGGGATGTGAAACAATATTAGAAGCATCCTCACAAAAGACTATGTGCCCATCTTTTACGCTTTTAGTGACAACGTCTTTCACAATTGCTACCACAGGTTCAATGTTTATTTGTTCATCAGGTTCAACAGGTCTTTTTTCACTTTTGGTGATTACATTAGTTATCATAGGATGGTCCTTTACCTTTTCGGGGAAGGGAATCTTCTCGATATAAGGTTCGGGTAAGATGGGGTCAATAATGCAGGACTCAACACTTCCAACAGGAGCATAGTCAACAATATCTTTGTAAGGTGCATGGTATTTGTTCCATCCCCTTTTTGGAATTTCGATATAGGAAGCAAAAGCTCTAAAGCAATTCGTAATAACTTGCAAATCAAGACCATAAATATTACTAATATTTTGAAAGTCATTAGTTCCCATAAAAGATTCAATGCATTCATAATCATAATTTATACCTGACTTTCTACCTTTGTCATTCTCCCAAGCTTCAGCATTGTCTTGAATACGGTCTAGAAGCTCCCATTAGCTTCTTCTTCCATGAGAGTGAATGATCCAGCACAAGAAGCGTCCAATAAATCCTTGTCATGTAGAGGGAGCCTTGCATAAAAGTTGTTGATAATAATATTGTTGGGGAGCTCATGAATGGGACATTTGAGCATTAGTAACTTCAATCTCCCCCAAGCTTGAGCTGTACTCTCTCCATCAAGAGGCCAAAAGTTGTATATTTGATTCCGATCTTTATGGATCTCACTAGGAGGATAAAACTTTGAATAAAAGAGAGGCACTATTTCCTCCCTTCCAGAGCTTGACCATTCTTCAGCAGCTTATACCATTCCTCAGCTCTTCCTTTTAGTGATAATGAGAATAACTTCTTCTTAACTTGATCTGTAGTAATACCTGCACACTTTAACAACTCGCATAATTTGTGTATAAAGAGTAAATGATCACCGGGATGGACAGTTCCATCCCCAACACATTAGTTATCCATAACACGATCAATAATTCTTGTAGGTATTTTGAAAACGTCATTCTCAGCAGGTGGTGGCTTATCTACTACCTTAGCAGTGGTAGTAGCATTACCAAATAAGAAACTCACTGAATTATCCATAACGAAAATAAAGCAACTAGCAGAAGTAAACAATACTCATAGTAGAAGTTTCCTTTACCAGTTCCACTCTCCAATAGCGCTTCACTCCCCGGCAACGGCGCCAGAAAATAGTCTTGATGACCCACAAGTATAGGGGGTGTATCGTAGTATTTTCGATAAGTAAGAGTGTCGAACCCAACGAGGAGCAGAAGGTGCTGGCTAGTGGTATGGATCAGGAATTCTCTGCAAATACTTAGCAAAAAGATTTTTAGGGGTTTTTGATATAGCAAGTAAACAAAGTACGAGTAAATAAAAGACAGTAGGAATAAATGTAGCAAGTAGCCCAATCCTTTATGCAGCAAAGGACAAGACGGTTGTATTACTTAAGATGACCAAACGTTCTCGAGGACACATGGGAAGACTGTCAAGTGCTTTCGCTTCATATAGTTGATTAATCTTCTTTAGCTTGCTAAGTGTTGTGTGGGTGAACCTGTGCTAATGTACCGCCCCATCCAAGACTAATACATGTTTGTGATTATATCCCGTTGCAAACATCCGTAAGTACAAGAGAGTAATTAAGGTAGAAACCTAACCACAGCTTTAAACTCTAAGACCCTTACGACCCTTGTGCAATGGTTTCCTAACGGGGGTTCAGGTTTCTGTCACTCTGGCAACCTTGACGATTAGTAGCCAAATACACAATGCATTACCCTAGGCCCATATAGGTGAAGTGTCATGTAGTCGACGTTCACATGACACCACTAGAAGAAGTAGAC
The DNA here is from genome assembly GCA_910589775.1 of Avena eriantha. Classification (NCBI taxonomy): domain Eukaryota; kingdom Viridiplantae; phylum Streptophyta; class Magnoliopsida; order Poales; family Poaceae; genus Avena; species Avena eriantha. The sequence continues at coordinate 162,852,166 of OU342744.1, forward strand.
CACAACTTAAATAACAATCTATTGAATCTTTCTCAACGCAACTCCACTACTAACAACAAGACTTCTCCCATGTCCTCAAGAAAAAAACGAACTACTCACAAGACATCATATGGATCATGATCAGAGATGGAATAATGATGTATAACAATCTGAACATAAACAATAATTCAACGGTTCACTCAATAGCATCAACTACAAAGAGTAATCAACACCGGGAAAGTTTCCCCTATGAACTAATGCAAGATTCAACCAATTGTTATAGCAATATGGAGATGGTGATGAGGGTGTTGATGGTGATGATGATGATGATCCCGATGAAGTCCAGCTTGATGGTGGTGTTGATGGCGACGATCTCCCTTCTCCGGGAAGGAATTCCCTCGGCAGAAATCTGTCTGCTGGAGAGATCTTTTCTCTCTCGGTGTTTTCTGCCCCGTAGAGGCGGCGAAATCTTTCTGTGGTCGCTCCCCGAGTCTTAGGGTTTCGGGAGGATGATATACGCCAGAGGGGAGAGGCTGGAGTGGGCCAGGGTGGCCACACCACCACCTGGTGCGGCCTAGGGCTGCCCGCGCCATGTGGTGGTGTGGGCCCCCTGTGGCTCATCTCCACTCTGTCTTCTGGCATCCTTAGTCTTCTGGAAAAATAGGATTTTCCGTATATTTTCCCGGATTTTCTGATCTTCGCGAATTTTGCCTCCAAACAGCACATTTTCCATCAGAATCCTGACTGCAGCGGTCCATGCTCCAAAAGTCATCAACCATGCAAAAATAGATGAAATAACATAAGCATCACCTCTCAATATGAAATATATAAATGAATAATAGTGAATTAAGACATAGAATAGTGATGCAAAATGGACGTATCACAATAATAAGTTGTATGTAATATGGACCCGCAATGTTTCTATTGTACCACCCGGAGGGATATAATATTTGTGGAACGGTGTTCCGTGAGTGTTATGTCAATGACTTGCGTACTACAACATACAGTGGTATGCTGGGTCATCACACAGTGTTAAGGGTGTCGACTTCAATTTGTGCGGATGACGAGGTTGCCCTCAATGTTGGTTGTTGGCGTTGCTTTGGTGTAGATCCCCGGTGGGTTGGCTCCTTCATCTAAGTTTGAGCATCCCACATCCACTCCTTCTAGCAGCCACCACATCTTCTCTTCCATGGTGGTGAATGACCAGCTATCTTGATGGAGGTTGTTGCGTGTCTTGGCCTCGGGAACCGTGTGGGTGTGTTGTTGTTCATATGTTGCATATGCCGTGACCAATTTTTCAAGCTAGGTGTTTGAAATGCGATGACTATCTTGGACATTTTAATTCAAATATGAGAAAATAATACCACCATAAAGCTATATATGAATAAAAGATTTACTCCCTGTTGGCCTTCGCCTCGCACTAGTGTTTGTAGTTGTTGCTAGGTGGTCCATTGACCTATTTGTAATTTTTATTACTTTTGGATCTCTTTGTGCTGTTGCTGATGATTACTAATAGATCGGAATTTCACAAAAAATAGAAAGGAGACATACAAGTATAAAAAAAGATTTACTACCCATTCAAGCCGGGCGCATGTGGGAGGGTCGGGCGGCCACCCTGGCCATGAGCCATCGTCTTTTCTTTGGAAGGAAGGTCTCGAGCGTAGTCTCGCCTTCAAGCGTTGGGATCGAGGGAGGTATTTCTGGTGCCTCCAGCATGACCACCAGGTTAGCACATGCCATGAGCCCTTCAAATGCATCCGATGTCATCGCCCTGGTCATTAGGAGTGTTATGTCATGCGCTCTCTCTTGCTTCTCGTTCTTGTTCTCCAGACACTCGTACTTGTTTTATAGATGTTCGTGCTCCTTGACAAATGAGCAACTCTCCATCTATTAAGCCTTGTCATACTCGTCATCCCGGAGTTAGGCTGAGGTCATGAGCCACTCGGTAGTGGTGCCGCCAAGGTCTTTTCCTAAGTGTTTCGAGGAGTTCCATGTCAACACCAGTTTGAACTCTGTCATCCAGTCCCACTTTTCCTTGCTACACATGGAGCTCCTTCAGTTGGTCGTAGTTGGAATTGAGGAGGATTCTCACCCATTTCGTGTAGAGGTGGCAATACTCAAGCTGTTGTTGGCACGCGTTGGTGATTCTTTGGAGCTGAGAGAGGCATGTACTGTTGGTCGTCCGGGGCTCGCCATTGCGCAGACTTTGTTTCTCCTAGATTCCAATGAGAAGAAGACGTATGTGATTGAGGAAAAACATCTCTATGGTTCTTTCTCTCCTCGTGGCAATCCATGCCCATCGTCGCAGCCTGATGTGTCAGTTGCCTGTAAGAGTGAGGACATAGATGGGATCATGACTCCGATGCTGAAGATCGTAACAGAGCTATATGAGTTATGTGGAGAATCATCTATGGTGCTTCCGATGGAGTTGGGATCATTAGAGGCCTTGGCGGTGGCCACGACGTCCTTGCCAGTGTCGGAGCCTTGTTAGTCGCACACATCTAGGTAGTGGAGGAGTGTTATCACCTAGATGTGAGACTCTTTATGCAAAAGAGCTTTGCGGCTTACCCGCTAGTTTAGAGGCTACTAGCCCTAGATATGACAAAGATATTGGTTACGTGTTAGCGACGAAGGCTTTGAAAGATATAATCAGGAAGGTGGAGAAATATCTCAGGGAGGTATCTCTCAGGACCAAAAGAAGGAACATAGGCGTAGAAAGTAAAGCTTTGACAACTACTTGATTGATAGACCTAATTTGAGTTATCGTGTCATGTTTGGCGGGTCTTCTTTGGTGTCCGTTGTACTCCCTTCATTCTATAATATAAGATGTTTTAGGTGTTGTGAAATGCATGTATCTAGATATCTTTTTGTGTGCAAGTTTGGAGTGAACTTACGCACTAAAAGGCGATGAGATACGTTTGTTTTATAAAAGCTAAAACATTTTATATTTTGAATGGAGGGAGTAGTAGGTTGAGAGAAGTTGTTGGTTTGGAAGTCACCTGCTTTAGGTGTTGTTCTCTTCTAATTTTATTGTAACGGTTTTTTACCTGATTTTCTATTAATTAATTTTACAATTCTCTTCTTCTTAATTAATAGTTTGGGAAAATAATTTTTTTCATGTTTCTTAAAAAAGGAATAATCCATGTTGATTTTTTATTCGCTTGACCAAACTCTCTATCATGATAGTTTAACCAAGACCGAACGTTGCGATGGTGGACTTTTTCTCCCACGAACATCTAGCAATATCTAGTATGTCAGACGAAGTTAGAAACACAATCTCCACATATAAATACTGATAGTGCAGACTTACAGAAAATTATCTTTGTCGCACTGAGAAAAAAAACCACACCAACCTCCCATGATGCTCCTCAGGGTGACACTAGGGAGCGAACCCTGGGACTGCTAGCAGCCAGACCATGCACGACGCCTCACCGCCGCTACCACCATCTCTCGTCGCGATGGCTGCAGGCCCAACTACCAAAGGTTGCTTGGGGAAGGACGACAACGACCAATTGCGATTGCTGGGAAAACTGTGGCAAGTTCGTCGGAGCATGGAGGGTGGGCGCCACCCCACGTGCCATGCTATTGGTGCTTGTGGTTGAAGCCTCTCTTGTGGGATGGTGGCGGCCATCAGGCAACGGATTCCTGGGAGTTTGCTAGCGACAGATCTGGTGCTCCTAGATCACGCATCAACATTGCTCCCGTTGGCATCCACGAGTGATAGAGGCGGCGTACTACGAACAAGGGGATGGTGCCGCATCGATGAGATACACGTGGTGCCTAGGCCAACATGAGGTGATTTGGTTGCTCCTCCAAGGGAAGCTAATGCGTGGCTGCAAAGGTAGTTTAGGGCATTGTTGCGCGATTCTGGTAGCGAGGATGAGGAAGATGGCTGGAAGCGAGTTGGACTAGTCGGAGTGTTGTTTCGAGGTGATATTCATGGGTAGCGCAAGGTCAGGAGGAAGCCGGGGTGGCGGCTCCGGACCTGGTGGACTTGGTGGTGGCGGCTCTCCTCGACCGTCCGATTGCGGTGATTTCGGCAATTGGATCATGTGGTGCTGCACGGGCGTGTCACCTGGTGGTTCTCAGTGGAGGTTTATGTTGAGAACACATGCCTGGGATGCCCTTGGGTGCCGTGGTGGAGTCCCGAGATAAAGATTTGCAGCGACCATGTCGGTGCCAGCAGCGGTCGAGCTCCACCATCGTCTTCCTCCTTGGAGGCGCTGACCGTGGAGCTCCATATGCACCCTTTGATGGGTTCGTAGCATGGAAAACAAAAAATTTCTACCGCAAGAACGAACAAAACCTAGATCTAATCCAGATAAAAGCCAAGATCTAATCTATTAGACATGAGCAACGAGATAGATAGGAACTAACCCTCATAGATCCGAAAGCGTTAACGAGATTAGATCTCGTGGTTGATGTAGTCGATCACTTGCCGATCTCAAGATCGTGTGCACGATCCTTCCGGCGTCGCGTTCCAGCAGCGCTTCCGCCGTCGGTCAAGTAGATGATCCTTCCGGCGCCACGTTTCGGCAGCGCTTCCGCAGTCGGTCACACGTGCGGAGTCGAAGCAGACCTTCCTCTCCCCGTTCCAGCGAGCAGCGGAGGTAGTAGATCTTCTCCACGGAATCCCAGCAGCACGACGGCGTGGTGGTGGTGGTGGAGTAGAGAATTCTGCAGGGCTTCGCCTATGCCTGTGCAGAAGAAGGTGGAGGAGAGAGGCGGCAGAGATTGGGTGTTATGGGAGCTGGCGAGGAGGGGGCGTCCCTGCCCCTCTATTTAAAGAAGGGAGGCGCCTAGGGAGGGGGAGTCCTTGTAGGACTCCCCTCCCTTGTAGGCCGGCGGATTGGAGGTGGGGGGAGGAGTCCTCCTCCCCCACGACTCCGTATCTTGACCCACCAGGACTCCTTGATCCCTATCTTGATTTTCAAGCAAACTCCAAGATATCTTCTAGAACCTTCCGGAACATTCCGAAACCTTCTAGAATCCTCATACAAACACTCCGGAACATTTCCTAACTAATAAAATGATCTCCTATATATGAATATTATTCTCTGGACCATTCCGGATCTCCTCGTGATGTCCCGAATCCAATCCGAGACTCCGAACAACATTCGGTCTCCAACGCACATTCCATATCTACTTAAAACAACTTCGAACCTTAAGTGTGTCACCCTACGGTTCGTGAATATGTAGACATGATAGAGACACATCTCCTATCAATAACCATCAGTGGGACCTGGAGATCCATAATGGCTCCCACATACTCAACGATGACTTTGCGATCGATTGAACCACTTACATACGAAACTAATTCCCTTTGTCTTGCGATACTTATACTTATCCGAGGTTTGATCGTCGGTATCTCCATACCTAGTTCTACCTCGTTACTGACAAGTACTCTTTACTCGTTCCGTGATATGTCATCCCTTGTGACCTAGTCACATGCTTGCAAGCTAACTAGATGACATTCCACCGAGAGGGCCCAGAGCATATCTATCCGTCATATGGATGGACAAATCCCAATCTTGGTTCATGCGCTTCAACACATACTTTCAGAATACCCAATGACACTTTTATAACCACCCAGTTACGAAGCGGCGTTTGATGTCATCAAAGTATCCATCCGGTGATGGTGATTAACATAACCTCATGGTCGAAGGAATAGGTTACTATGTATTTGAAAGCTTACAGCAATGTGAACTTAATGACTTGATCTTATGCCACGGTTACTATGGGTGTGTGTCCATCACATCATTCTCCTAATGATATAACCTTGTTATTAATCACATCCTAATGTCCATGATCAGGAAACCATGATCATCAATTAATCAACAAGCTAGTTCAACAAGAGGCTTACTAGGGACTCTCTTATGTTTACAAAACACACAAGTATTAGTGTTTCCTAATAATACAATTATAGCATGGGATGTAAACATTCATCATAAACACAAAGATATAATAATAATCACTTTTATTATTGCCTCTTGGGCATATCTCCAACAGCCTCCCACTTGCACTAGAGTCAATAATCTAGATTACATGGTAATATACCGAACACCCATGGCGTTTTGGTGTTGGTCATGCTTTGCCCTAGGGAGAGGTTTAGTCAACGGATCTGCCACATTCAGATCAGTGTGTACTTTGCAAATCTTTATGTCACCATCTCGGACATACTCGTGAATAGCGTGGAAACGTAGCTTGATGTGCTTCAGCTTGCTATGTGACCTTGGCTCATGCGCATTAGCTATGGCACCTGTGTTGTCACAGTAGATGGCCATCGGGTCCAACGCACTGGGAACCACGCCAAGTTCAGTAATGAATTCCTTCATCCAAATGGCTTCTTGTGCAGCCTCCGAAGCAGCTATGTATTCCGATTCAGTTGAAGATTTCGCCACAACGCTTTGCTTCGCACTCCTCCAGCTCACTGCAGCACCATTCAAAATAAATACGTATCCCGATTGAGACTTCGAGTCATCAGGATCGGTGTTTCAACTAGCATCGGTGTAACCGTTTACAACAAGCTGTTCATCACCTCCATAAGAAAGAACCATATCCTTAGTCCTATTTAGGTACTTTAGGATATTCTTGACCGCTGTCCAGTGTTCCGCTCCAGGATCACTTTGATATCTGCTAGTCAAACTAACAGCATGTGCTATATCCGGTCTAGTACACAACATGGCATACATGATAGAACCTATGGCTGAGGCATAGGGAATGTTATTCATTTTCTCTCTATCTTCTGCCGTAGCTGGACTTTGAGTTTTACTCAAGGTCTTACCTGACAACATGGGCACGAACCCTTTCTTGCTATCTTCCATTCTAAACTTCTTTAGAACTTTGTCCAAGTATGTACTTTGTGAAAGCCCTATTAGGCGTCTTGATCTATCTCTATAAATCTTGATGCCTAGAATGTATGCCGCTTCGCCAAGATCCTTCATTGAAAAACTATTATTCAAATAGGTTTTGACGCTATTAAGAAGTTCTATATCATTCCCAATCAACAATATGTCATCTACATACAGTACTAGGAATGCTACAGAGCTCCCACTCACTTTCTTGTAAATACAAGCTTCTCCATAAGTTTGTATAAATCCAAAGTTTTTGATTACTTTATCAAAACGTTGATTCCAACTCTGGGATGCTTGCTTCAGTCCATAAATGGAGCGCTGAAGTTTGCATACCTTGTCAGCATCTTTAGGATCGACAAAACCCTCGGGTTGTACCATATACAACTCTTCCTCAATGTCACCATTAAGGAACGCCGTTTTGACATCCATCTGCCAAATCTCATAATCGAAATGTGCAGCAATTGCTAACAAAATCCTCACAGACTTTAGCTTCGCTACTGGTGAGAAAGTCTCATCATAGTCAACTCCTTGAATTTGTCGGAACCCTTTCGCGACAAGTCGAGCTTTATAGACGGTAACATTACCATCACCATATGTTTTTCTCTTGAAAATCCATTTGTTCTCGACAGCCTTACGGCCATCTGGTAAGTCCACCAAAGTCCACACTTGGTTTTCGTACATGGATCCCATTTTGGATTTCATGGCTTCTAGCCATTTGTCGGAATCTGGGCTCACCATAGCTTCTTCATACGTCGCAGGGTCATCAGTGTTGTCCACCAACATGACGTTCAAGGCAGAGTCATACCAATCAGGAGTGGTACGAACCCTCGTTGACCTGCGAGGTTCAGTAGTAACTTCGTTCGAAGTTTCATGATCATTATCATTAGCTTCCTCTTCAATTGGTGCAGGCGGCACCAAAACATCTTCCGGTGCTGCGCTACTCTCAAATCCGAGAGAAGGTTCAACAACCTCATCGAGTTCTACTTTCCTTCTAGTCACCTCCTTCGAGAGAAACTCCTTCTCAAGAAAGGATCCATTCTTGGCAACGAAAACTTTGCCTTCGGATCTATGATAGAAGGTATACCCAATCGTTTCTTTAAGGTATCCTATGAAGACGCATTTCTCCGCTTTGGGTTCTAGCTTATCAGGTTGTAACTTCTTTACATATGCTTCGCAACCCCAAACTTTAAGGAACGACAACTTAGGTTTCTTACCAAACCACAATTCGTACGGTGTCGTTTCAACGGATTTAGATGGTGCCCTATTTAAAGTGAATGCGGCTGTCTCTAATGCATAGCCCCAAAATGATAATGGTAAATCTGTAAGAGACATCATAGACCGAACCATATCTAAGAGAGTTCGATTACGACGTTCGGACACACCATTACGCTGTGGTGTTCCCGGCGGTGTCAACTGTGAAAGTATTCCACATTTCTTTAAATGCATGCCAAACTCATAACTCAGATATTCACCCCCGCGATCAGAACGCAGAAACTTAATCTTCTTGTTACGATGATTCTCCACTTCACTTTGAAATTCCTTAAACTTCTCGAAAGTTTCGGACTTATGTTTCATGAAGTAGACATACCCATATCTACTCAAGTCATCCGTGAAAGTGAGAACATAACGATATCCATCACGCGATGCTACACTCATTGGACCGCACACATCAGTATGTATTATTTCCAATAAGTCTGTAGCTCGCTCCATTGTACCAGAGAATGGAGTCTTAGTCATTTTTCCCATTAGACATCCTTCGCATCTTTCAAGTGATTCAAAATCAAGTGATTCAAGAAGTCCATCAGAATGGAGTTTCTTCATACGTTTCACTCCAATGTGACTAAGACGACAGTGCCACATGTATGTAGAATTATCATTCAATTTTATTCGTTTAGCATCTATGTTGTGAACATGTGTATCACTACTATCGAGATTCAGTAAGAATAAACCATTCATCTCAGGTGCATTACCATAAAAGATATTACTCATATAAATCGAACAACCTTTATTCTCAGACTTAAAAGAGTAACCGTCTCGCAATAAACAGGATCCAGATATAATGTTCATGCTTAACGCAGGCACCAAATAACAATTATTTAAATTTAAAACTAATCCCGAAGGTAGATGTAGAGGGAGCGTGCCGACGGCGATCACATCAACCTTGGAGCCATTTCCAACGCGCATCGTCACCTCGTCTCTTGCCAGTCTTCGTTTATTCCGCAGCTCCTGTTTCGAGTTACAAATATGAGCAACCGAACCAGTATCAAATACCCAGGCACTACTACGATTACTAGTAAGATACACATCTATAACACATATATCAAATATACCTTTCTTCTTGATGTTGCCGTTCTTCAGATCCGCCAGGTACTTGGGGTAGTTACGCTTCCAGTGACCAGCTCCCTTGCAGTAGAAGCACTCAGTTTCAGGTTTAGGGCCAGCCTTGGGCTTCTTAGCAGGTGCGACAGCTTTCTTGCTGTCCTTCTTGAAGTTGCCCTTGTTCTTAGGCTTGCCCCGTTTCTTGAAATTGGTGGTCTTATTGACCATCAACACTTGTTGCTCCTTCTTGATCTCCACTTCAGCAGTTTTCAGCATGGACGACAGTTCAGGCAACGTCTTGTTCATGCAGTGCATGTTGTAGTTCATCACAAAGTTCTTGTAACTTGGTGGCAGTGATTGAAGGAGACGGTGAATCCCCAATTCATTAGGAATCGATATTCCCAACTCTTGGAGCTTCTTTGCGTACCCAGACATGGTGAGCACGTGCTCGCTAATGGAGCTTCCTTCTTCCATCTTACAGTTAAAGAACTTTTCGGAGGCCTCATAGCTCTCCATGGCCGCGCGAGTCTCAAAAATTAGCCTGAGCTCCTTAATGATCTCGAACGGGTCGTGGTGCTCAAAACGCTGTTGGAGCTCTGCTTCTAAACCGTACAGGATGGCACACTGAACTGTGGAGTAATGATTCTTCCGAGTGGCGAAAACATTCTTTTCGTCATCGGTGGCATTATCTGCAGGTGGGTCACCTAGCGGTGCATCGAGCACATAGGTCAACTGACCAGCCCTGAGGACGATCTTCAGTCCATGGAACTAGTCCGTGAAATTGCTTCCATTGTTTTTAAGCTTTTCTTTCTCTAGGAACGCATTGAAATTGATGGAGGGGTTCGCCATAATCTACAACAATTTGCAAGTAGTTTAGACTAAGTTTATGATAAATTGAGTTCAAATTTAATTCTTAAACTAACTAGGTGAACTCCCACTCAAAACAACATCCCTCACATTGTCTTAGTGATTACACGAACCAAGTCCACTACACCAAGTCCGATCTTCACGAGAGAAGATGTAGTTTCATCGTCGAACAATCTTCATGTTCATCATATCAATTATATGACTCATGCTCTACCTTTCGGTATTCCGTATTCCGAGACCATGTTTGTACATGCTAGGCTCGTCAAGATAACCTTAGTTTCCGCATGTGCAAATCTGGCTTGCACCCGTTGTATGCACACGTAGAATCTATCACATCCGATCATCACGAGATGCTTCGAAACGACGAGTCTTAGCAACGGTGCCAACTAAGGGTGAACACTTTATTACTTGATATTTAGTGAGAGGGATCATCTTATAATGCTACCGTCGCGATCTAAGCAATACAAGATGCATAAAGGATTAACATCACAGGCAATTCATAATTAGTGTGATATGATATGGCCTTTTCTTCTTGCGCCTTTGATCTCCATCTCCAAAGCACGAACATGATCTCCATCATCACCAGCATTGCGTCAAGGTCAGTGGCGCCGCTTCATGGTTGTCCATCATCACCAGCAACTATTACAACTACTTGGAATAAAGCTATTACAAGATGAATAGACACGCAGGTCTTAACAGAATTAAAGACAACCATTAGGCTCCTGCCGGTTGCCATATTACAACAAGGATCATTGCATACATCAAATACAATCACAATCACATGATGGCCATATCACATCACAAAACCCCTGCAAAAACAAGTTAGACGCCTCTAATTTTCTTTGCAAGTTTTACGTGGTTTGGGGCTTCCGCATAAGACCGATCTTACCTACGAACAAGAACCACAACGTTGATACAAGTGTTGTCAAGATGCTCATTGTAAATCGAATCTTAACTATGGTGGGAGAGACAGACACCCGCAAAGCCACTTGTGCAAAGCAAGTTGCACGTCAAGCGTGGAGCAAGTCTCATGTGCGATGACATGTAATGTTAGCCCGAGCCGCTTCATCCCACCATGCCGCAAGATGCAAAGTACACGCTAAGACACCGACAACAAAAGCATCAACGCCCACAAAAACATTGTGTTCTACTCGTGCAACAGATCTACGCATAGATACGGCTCTGATACCACTGATGGGTTCGTAGCATGGAAAACAAAAATTTTCTACCGCAAGAACGAACAAAACCTAGATCTAATCCAGATAAAAGCCAAGATCTAATCTATTAGACATGAGCAACGAGATAGATAGGAACTAACCCTCGTAGATCCGAAAGCGTTAACGAGATTAGATCTCGTGGTTGATGTAGTCGATCACTTGCCGATCTCAAGATCGTGTGGACGATCCTTCCGGCGTCGCGTTCCAGCAGCGCTTCCGCCGTCGGTCAAGTAGACGATCCTTCCGGCGCCACGTTTCGGCAGCGCTTCCGTAGTCGGTCACACGTGCGGAGTCGAAGCAGACCTTCCTCTCCCCGTTCCAGCGAGCAGCGGAGGTAGTAGATCTTCTCCACGGAATCCCAGCAGCACGACGGCGTGGTGGTGGTGGTGGAGTAGAGAATTCTGCAGGGCTTCGCCTATGCCTGTGCAGAAGAAGGTGGAAGAGAGAGGCGGCAGAGATTGGGTGTTATGGGAGCAGGCGAGGAGGGGGCGTCCCTGCCCCTCTATTTAAAGAAGGGAGGCGCCTAGGGAGGGGGAGTCCTTGTAGGACTCCCCTCCCTTGTAGGCCGGCGGATTGGAGGTGGGGGGAGGAGTCCTCCTCCCCCACGACTCCGTATCTTGACCCACCAGGACTCCTTGATCCCTATCTTGATTTTCAAGCAAACTCCAAGATATCTTCTAGAACCTTCCAGAACATTCCGAAACCTTCTAGAATCCTCATACAAACACTCCGGAACATTTCCTAACTCATAAAATGATCTCCTATATATGAATCTTATTCTCCGGACCATTCCGGATCTCCTCGTGATGTCCCGAATCCAATCCAAGACTCCGAACAACATTCGGTCTCCAACGCATATTCCATATCTACTTAAAACAACTTCGAACCTTAAGTGTGTCACCCTACGGTTCGTGAATATGTAGACATGACAGAGACACATCTCCTATCAATAACCATCAGCGGGACCTGGAGATCCATAATGGCTCCCACATACTCAACGATGACTTTGCGATCGATTGGACCATTTACATACGAAACTAATTCCCTTTGTCTCGCGATACTATACTTATCCGAGGTTTGATCGTCGGTATCTCCATACCTAGTTCTACCTCATTACTGATAAGTACTCTTTACTCGTTCCGTGATATGTCATCCCTTGTGACCCAGTCACATGCTTGCAAGCTAACTAGATGACATTCCACCGAGAGGGCCCAGAGCATATCTATCCGTTATATGGATGGAAAAATCCCAATCTTGGTTCATGCGCTTCAACACATACTTTCAGAATACCCAATGACACTTTTATAACCACCCAGTTACGAAGCGGCGTTTGATGTCATCAAAGTATCCATCCGGTGATGGTGATTAACATAACCTCATGGTCGAAGGAATAGGTTACTATGTATTTGAAAGCTTACAGCAAAACGAACTTAATGACTTGATCTTATGCTACGCTTACTATGGGTGTGTGTCCATCACATCATTCTCCTAATGATATAACCTTGTTATTAATCACACCCTAATGTCCATGATCAGGAAACCATGATCATCAATTAATCAACAAGCTAGTTCAACAAGAGGCTTACTAGGGACTCTTATATGTTTACAAAACACACATGTATTAGTGTTTCCTAATAATACAATTATAGCATGGGATGTAAACATTCATCATAAACACAAAGATATAATAATAATCACTTTTATTATTGCCTCTTGGGCATATCTCCAACACCCTTGTGTGGAACTCGTCTCTCCGGGAGAAATCCCTAGCTCCGGTTTTCTAGGTGAGCGACGATGGCGGCTAGTTCGTGGCCTTCTTGGAGGCCCTATTCAGTTGGTGTGTGCTCTCGTGTCACCAAGTTGTGGATGTCGGGGTAGTAGCTCCGAGTAGATGATGATTATGTGTCGAGGCGGCGGCCTTGGAAATCGTGGTTGGCTGAAGCTGCATGGGGTGAGGAGGTAGCTTGGCTTGGCCTGGTTGACAACCTTGTGTCGCTAGGGCAGCGAGTTTGTTGGCTTGGTCAACAAGTCTTAATGAAGGCGGTTTGACTTTTAGGTCAGGGCGACGACCCCGAATGTTGGTGGGGCGGCCATGGTCTACGAGCGGTCGGCCCTGTGCAACTTGAGATGTGGGTGTAGAAAGTATTGTTCTACTATTGTTTCATGTTTTTGTGTGTGTCCCTGTGAGGGTATATGGAGTAGAAGTAGACGTTGAATCCTAGTCTATCTCTAATCAGTGTAGTCCTCTAACATGTCCGTATACTACTCTAACAGTCCGAACTGATGGTAAGACAATAGGCAACATATTTATATTTTCAACACCCCCCTCACGTCTAGTCCGGTGCCCTTTTTTTTCACGGGCCTAATACGTGGATTCGGGCCTCCACATATATTTATTTTTAATATCGCGTTAGCCAGGATTTGGATCTGATACAATATTGAGTTGATGCCCTAGCCAATTATTTTAAAAGTCCGAACTGAAAGAAAGACGATAGGTAACATATTTATATTCTCAAGAGTGGGTAGCCGAGTCGCCTGGTTTCGTGGCTCGAGTGCGAGCGGTAGAAAGTTGGGACGACGGTCCCGAAAGGTGGTGTTGGCGGTTTATTGGGTGTAGCGGAGCAGCTGAACATCGAGGCGATGACCCCGAATCTTTGTCAGTGTTAAGGGTGTCGACTTCAATTCGTGTAGATGACGAGGTTGCCCTCAATGTTGGTTGTTGGCTTCACTTTGGTGCAGTTCCCCGGTGGGTTGGATCCTTCATCCGCGTTTGAGCGTTTGAGCGTCTCGCGTTCACTCCTCCCATAGCAGTCGTTGTGTGTTCTCTTTGATGGTGGTGAAACCATCTATCTTGATGGATCGAGGGTTCGAGAGTTTTGGTTGTTGCGTGGCTTGGCCTCGGGGACCGTGTCGGTGTGTTGTTGTATGGTTTTCACCATTTTTCCCTAATTAACTAAGCACCATCGTCTTCCTCTAAAAAAAGTAGACACCCTTCTTAATTAATAGATAAGGCAATTTTTTTTGCCTTGGCTTCGAAAACAATTATGTATGTCACTCGTACCTCATGTCAAACTCACTTCAACCATACCTTTGTTATAGAAATTCAAACTTTGTGAAATATAAACAAACGGGAAATTTTATGATAACCCCCGAGGCCATTTTGGGCCCACATGTCATAGGCAGCGTAGGGGGGTTATGATAAACATAATCACCAACTGGGGGTTATCATCAATTGTCCCTTTGCCTTATAGGTGTTTTTTCTTGAGAATTGTTCCTTTCTTTTTTGACAAACTATTAGGCTGAGTGTTTAGTAAAATAAATCAAACAGTTTCTTTAGCACCGGTGTTTATCTGCATAGGAGAGATGCCTAATTAGATATCTACCTAGTATAATTAAGCATCAGTGCTTAGTAAAACCGATTTATTTCGTTAACCACTTTTCTAAGCACCTTGGGTTTTACATGCCATAAGGTGTTCCAGACAGCTTAAAAAGAAAGACGATGACTAAGCGGGAGATTTGTTTCCGGCCGTTCGATTACTCGATCCGACGGCTCCCGTGGCAGTCAAACTTGCCTCCGGACCGAAAACCGCTGCTAGCAGGTAAAAAAAAAAAAACGCTGCTAGGGTTTTAACATTAGATAGACACGGAGAGCAGAGGCGGCTCAATCAACCATCCAGTAGACAAATCCGCGAGAAATCTGCGAGGTTAAGTTTTGCGATTTCCTTCAGCTCTTCCGATTTCTTGATGTATCTACTGCTAGAAGCAAGTGGGTAGCGATGCTTGGCCGCCGGCTGCTCCGGGAGCTACAAGCTTGCGGGGAATCGCTGCCCAAATCGGGCAATCAGCTTGCCTTTGCGGGGAACCACCAAAGAATCTGTGGATTCCCGTCGAATCTGACTAAGGATTCGCGCAACTGTCACGTTCCTCCTGTTTATTGTGGATTGCGGCCAGCTTTTAGAAGAGGGATCTTTGGTGGTTCTTGCGCCGTGAAGTTGTCCAAGAATACTTACGGCCAGCCGCCGGTTCGGTGCTTTTCCCGCGCCGCCCGCGCGGCGGCTGCGGCGGAGGCCCCAGCCTCGCCTGTGCGCCTGCCTCGGCCTGGTCTTGTCCGTGCAAGTGCGCAAGCTGCGCTATTCGAGTATCTTCATTCCACCCGGGGAATGGAGTTCACGCTTGCCGAGCACATGAGCAAGAACGCCCCGGTGTTTCTTGCCGGCCTTCTGGGCAATGTGGACACGCGCGGCGGCGGCGATGTGAGATGCTCAGTCTCTAGGTACGTCCAGTACCACCCTATCAATGAGTTTGAGCCGTTATTCGAGAGCATTGGGCTCAGGCCGTCAGAGTTGAAGAAGTTCTTGCCAAGTGATTTGATATACCTGAATGATGCAGTTGATTTGCTGGAGAATTACAAAGTACTTTGCGATTATGGCGTGCAACGGACCAAGATTGGTAAGGTGTACAAGGAGGCCAAAGAGGTGTTTGGTTATGGACACGGCGTGTTGTTCTCGAAACTGCAACAGTATGAGCAGCTTGGATTGAGCAAGTCAACAGTGGCCAAACTTGTAGTTTGTTGCCCCAAGCTCCTGATTGGTGAGGCCAACCTTGAGTTTCTGCAGGTTTTTGATAAGCTAAAAGCCTTTGGTATTATGTTGGTGTTGTTTAGACGGGGGTTGTCAGATAAGAGCATGCACAACTGGAGCCGAACTCTTAGAATGCTCGAATTTCTCGAAATGATGGGTTCAAACAACAAGGCTCTATTGGTAAGGCTGATAAAAGAACATCCAAGATTTGTGTTTGGCGAATCTGGTAAGAGGTTGTATCTGCTTGTGAGTTTGCTGTGTAAATTTGGCATTCAGATAAATAGCATGCTGCAGTTGTTCGTGCAGTGCCCATGGGTTCTAAATGTGGATTTTCCGAAGAATCTGCAGAAATCGGTGACATTTTTGGCTCATATTGGAATGGAGGCATTCGACATCACTCGAGTTGTCTCCTCTTGCCTTGAAATTCTTGGTGCTAGTTGTTGTCAGAGTGTTGCTGCTGTGTTGTCTAGCACGAACATGTCTGCCGAGAGGTTATGTGATATCATAAAGGATGACCCTATGCAGTTTGGTAATTTGGTATCGAAGAAAAAATTTGCAGCCGTGAAAAAGATAGACAGCTTTTATCTTGAAGAGAAGGCTGAATTCTTGCTGAAAATTGGCTTCGTAGAGAATTCCGACCACATGTCGAAGGCGATGTCCCAATTTCGTGGCCGAGGTGACCAGCTTCAGGATAGGTTTGATTGCTTGGTCAATGCTGGATTGGACTATGAGACTGCCTGCAGCATTATCAAAGTGGCCCCACAGATACTGAACATGTCAGTGGATATGATCAAGAAAAAGATAAGCTACCTTCTGAATGATCTTGGATACACTCTTGAATATTTTGTTGCTTTTCCAATGATTCTTGGGTACAGTTTGGAGAAGATGAAACTGAGATTCACAATGTACAAGTGGCTCACCGAAAATGGTATCAAGATCCAACCGACGAGCAAGAACAAGGTAAACAAGTCCATGGTTGCCTTGAGCACCATCATGGCACGTTCAGATGTCAGGTTTGTGAATCAATATGTGAATCTTCATCCTGGTGGACTGGATCAGTGGGAAAGGTTGAAGAATCGCGCGACAAGTATTCAGTAAGAATTACGAGACAAATATATAATATAATTTTGAATGAATGTATACATTTCAATGCACAAGCACTTTTTCTTCTTAAGCTGGACACTCGCATTATACAATAAATGGTCATGTGCAGTGCTAAAATACAAAAAGCCGTGTCCGGAAATTCAAGTTTTCATATTTAGAGGTCTGAACTTTAGATCTCAACTGAAAGACTACTGGCACCTATTTGGATGAGGAGTATCCCTTTGGAAAGCTTTGGTAGAGCTACCAGCTCAACACATGTTGTGTTCCCTCTCTGTTCTCTCTTTTGAGTAAAAGCAGAAAATGAGGGACTAGCACTACAGGAGAACACACAGAAGTTTCAGGCAACAAATGCCTTCTTCTATTAGCTTTTGTAGCAACGGATGCTACACTACTCAGCAACAAATGCCTACAGAACTTAGCAACCCATGCTTGCCCCAGCAACCTATGCTAGGACCTATTTATACTTGTACATGACCCTTTAGATTGTTGCGATGTGGCACAATCTAAACCCTCTAGACTACTCTACAAACTCTAGACATTTTATACTACTCCTAAATATCTTGAACATTACTAATTCTAGAGTTCTCCCTACATACCTTGGACACTTCATGACCTAGCTAGCTCCTTCTACAAGTCAACTACATTGACAAGATTACTTCTAACAGCAAACACACTGCAGCATGCCTATCTATTCGGTACACAACCTATGCGCATTGTTTACTCACACAGGACACAGCTCATCTGTTCACACACATCAAGCACACAGCCTATGTGTGCTCTACAATCTGCACACAACCTATGTGTGCAGATCACACCATGACAAGATTACATTCAGGCTAACAACACAAATGTATATATGTATAAACCTGATACTAACACCCATTGTGTAATTCCCTTTCGAAGAAAGGAACATCCATTGTGTAATTGACCAGTGGCATAAGTCCTATTGCCAGTCTGTTTCCAGATTACACTTTTGTAACTATAATGGCGAAATTTTTATGAAATCACCAAAGTCAATTCAAACTCTTTGGGGCCTCCTACTTTACCATTTGCAGTTCTACTGATCGTAATGGTTTACAGTTTTATTGTAACAGACATATAATTGGCAGAGACTTGCCTATTATATTAAGGCTGTGTTTTAATATTACGTGTGAATCATCATAATTCTGTTTGGTCAGACTATTTTTACATGTTTTTCCTTGGCCATGTGCCTTTGGTATAAGACCATATCTGGTGACCACCATCAGTTGTACCTCCATCTATTTTCTGGTTGCACAGCTAACAGTTAGTACATGAAAAATAACAAGCTCTTATACTAATACTGGAGTAGAGAGAAGTAGCGCTGAATGTTCCTATTTATGCTTTGTGTTTTAATATACTAACTTGTTTGTGATAATTAGTTTGTAAAAAAAGAAGTGAGCCCTCTGCCTAAACCAGGGTCCGTGCAAGTAAACATGGCGATCTTAGAAATTTGTGCTCTTGTTGATGCAATGCAACACTTCTATGTTCGCTTATCATGCCATTCACAATGAGCAGCAATGGGTACACATAGATGGTAAATTAAGACCCCTAACTCATTTATATATGGGAATCATACATTTGTAGATGATTCCAAATAGTTATAATTCATACATCAAGAATGTTCCAGGCCGGCAGTGGAACTTAAACTCTATTTGTTCAGCAGTTTGGTGGCGGCTACACAACTTGCCACTTGGCTGGGAAAACTTGAAAGCTTGATCCATTCAACCAATTGTAGAAAGAGATGCAGTAGGATGGAGGTAGTTTTATGGTTTACTTTTGGGAAGATTAAATTTAGAACTGATTGGGTTGGAAGGTGTCTCATAGCTGCAATCAGGTAGGCAGGTTATTGTTTTTCTACCAAGTCTAATGTTATGTACTGGAATAAGATGGTCTAAAGTATTGACAATGCATATGAGTAAGTGATCACTTGATTAAGAAATCATGGCGCTAATTATACGAGTTCTTCACTAATTTCTGGACAAATATCCATTTTTCAGACACTATCCTCATTTGCTATGCTAATATTTAGTTTTTTCATGCGAACAAGACACTTTATGGCTGGTAGACCAAAACTTTGAATACATAGCCATAGAATTATGGTTCTAATTAGACGATATGTTCTCTAATTTCTGATAGATTTCAACCTTGCAGGCTCCGATTTCATTTCCTGTGCTATTTGGATTTTACTGCATAAGGGAAATTACTTAATGCTAGTATCCCAGAGCTTTAACCAACTTCTCACGCTGTTAGGAAAGATGTATCTGGCATCTGTTCAGTCCTGCACATACTTTTTCCCTGTTGGAGAAATGAATTCGAATTTTCATAGTAACACATAGTCTTTGAATATTTGGTTGTGTGTTGTAGTTCATCTTTTTGTTTATTCTTTTCCACTTTGCTCAGCATTTTTTTGTAGGCTACCAGGCACATGTATACTACTTATACTCCTCCTTTATGGTTGTGCAAAACTTGATCGATATCCTCAACAAACTTTGTTGAGTGGGAGGTCTTCGTAATGGTCGCTATCTCAGTTTGCATTCTTATTATTAAAAGCTAAATGTTATGTTCTGCCATGTCTTCAGTATGTTAGTCTAGTAGTATGGACGTTCTTGAGTATAAAATCTGCATGCTGACTCATCTTTGATGTGTAGTTTAGTTTGTAGTAGCACTTCGTGTAGGCAGTTTTTGTTAAGTCTGTCCACTGTTCTATGTTTTTCTAAACAATGTTGTACTGGCAATAGTCCAAAATTTCAAGAATACTTGATGGTGTACTCTATAAGGTGAAATTTTCATTATGGAAACCAAGATAAGTATTGTTTTGTAGTACCCCGTGATATGATAATGTAAAATCGGCTTGAAAGAGAGTATGTAAACCCTTCTAACAGAATATTACAAGCTTGCAGTCCTGTTACTAACAATTTATTTTCTGTACGTAAATCATATGTTCATTTGACCAAATTTGATTACATTACGCAGAAGAAGCTGCCTGCCTTGTGTTTCTTGAAATGTTCCACACAAACAAACAATATATTTTCTGTGAGTATGCTTTATTACTTTTATCAGTTGTTGAAAATTCATCATGAGACATGCTTATTTGCAGATATTAAGATAGTTTGAGCAAGACCTTATTTGATGACTAACTGATAGAATACTTTCTAATCACATCTGCGTATGTTGAATCTTGTATATTTGCTACATCGTATTTGGAAAGTATCATGAATGGTTACAAATATTTGCTGTCAGGAAGTATCATAAAAGCTTCAAGGCTGAAGCGTAGCATGTTTTCATAGTCAGTGCACAAAATATGGACCATGCTCTGTTTAGATCACTTCTGAACTGTGATATCTGAATTTCCAGCGCTGGCTTGCAAAAATATTTACTTATCACGCATATTTGTGTAGATGGAACTACCAATACATGGTCCAATAAAACAGCCGAACATATGTAGCTCAGCGCCCTGGTTATTCCAAGTTATGTATGCTCCTCCACTGAACTTCCCATGAACTTAGCCTTGTTTATTTTGATGAACTTGGGTTTGTATATGTGTCAGAAATTCAGATTACAACAGGGTTACAAGGTAGGGAATCAATTGTGAAGTCCTCGTCTGTTGGCGGCTGGGCAAAAGTAAGGCACGGCCTTTTGTAATGCTCCCTCTACTGGTATAATTGCCAGGGTAGGAGACTTGCCCACGATAGATTTCATTCGTGTAAGCCACCTGTCCCACCTTTTCCAACACTTCAAACGGCCCAAAATATTTGTATGCTAGCTTCGGATATGGCCTGTTAACCACAGTAGTTTGTGCCTATGGTTGGAGTTTGAGCAATACCTTCTCTCCCACCTGGAACGAGCGCTCTGTTCGTTGGCGATCAGCATACTATTTCATTCGATTTTGTGCTGCTGCTAAGTGTGTCTTCAAGATCTCTATCTGCTGTGCTCTCTCATTGACCACTGCCTCCACACCTTGATCGGAGATTGGTTGGTTCACTGATAGAGCTCCCAGGTTAGGTAAAGAGCTGTGAACGGTGAACAACCAAGTGAAGTGTGTACATTTGAATTGTGCCAAAATTGAGCTTAAGCTAAGCATTTCTTTCATTTTTTTGAAAGATAATATATATTAAAAGCTAGCAAGCCGCCTCATTAAAAACCTTCCAGCCCCTTAGGTACCCTGGTAAGGAAAAGAGTGTCAGAAACTTGCAGCCCACAACTCACACCAGGTTACAATTAGCCGCAAGGCTGTGAACTAGAAAAGCAGGTGGCTCAGCATCCCAGGAAAACGACCCATCATGTAGGCTTATATATTTTGCACAAGAATGAGCCGCTTGGTTAGCCTCGCGACGAGCATGAACTAAGCTAAAATTTGTAAACAACAAACTCAGCTCACTAATCTCATCTAAGCCTTGCTTGACTATTGAAAGATCATTAGCTCTATTTTGCCAAAGTCGGACCAAATCTTCAGAGTCAACTTCAAAAACAACATTAGTGAAACCCCTGCTTCTTGCATACACAACAACATCTCTAAAAGCAAGGGACTCCACCGTCAAAGGATCAAACACACCTCGGTAAGTCTTACCCGTAGCACCACGGAAGACCACCCCCTCACGTGCAACAGCACCAGTAGCTGCCAGATTGTCATTGACATTAACAGCACCATCGGAATTAATTTTAACAACTCCATCAGGTGGTCTCTGCCACTTACATTCCGGCCTAGCAGATTTAGGAACACCCTTGTCCCTTGGTAACTCAAGAGTCTGCAAGGTTTCCTTCACCATCTCCATAGTTTTAGCAGGACTAAAACCACTCTCACCATGAGTCAGATTATTTCTCGATGACCAGATCGAGTACATGACTGAAGTTATAATAGCTTTCTCATGTTGGTTGAAAAAAGACTCGCACAGGATATCTTTTGCCCATGTCACTGGATGTAGCTTTGGCAATTTGACTAAAAGAATTTCCTTTGCGGCTTCCCAAAACAATTTCGCATGACTGCATTCAATTAAAGCATGCATCACACCCTTAGATTCTGCTTTACACAGAGCCCAGGTGTTGTTATCCATTATATGTCGCCGTGTCAAAGTCCTATAGTCAGGAAGAATTCCTCGAAGAACTCGCCACCAAAAAACATGCACCTTAGGTACTACTGGCAGTTTCCATAATCGTCTCCATAAATCAGTATCATTTTCAGACGAAGACACGGCATGTCCATTATTATTCCTAGCCTCCTCCAACTGACGCGCTTCCATCAAGGACTTGTAAGCCGACCGAACTGTATAAATTCCAGATTTTTCTTTGGTCCATGCCGGCCAGTCATCACTCCCTGTACTCCTCAATGGAATACTCAAAATGGAATCAACATCTGGAGCAAAGAAAATCCCACGGATCAAAGGCTCATTCCAATCATTACTTGCACTTAAAAGCTCGTTTACCATGACAAGATCAGTTTCCCTCAGACGACCCATTGGCCTCATTGTCGCAGAGTTAGGGAGCCAACAATCTTCCCAAATCGAAATAGACTGACCAGAGCCCATTCGCTTTATAAGACCCAATTTCAAAGCCTCCCTTCCTGCCAGAATCGCACGCCATGTTTTCGATGCTGTCCTCGGAGCATTGGCAGTCATCAACTCCTGGTTATGGAGATACCTGGTTCGAAGAACCCGGGAACACAAGGAGTCTGGCTTCATAATTATTCTCCATGCCTGTTTTCCTAGCAAAGCTACATTAAAAGCCTGCATATCTCGGAAACCCATACCCCCTTGGTTTTTTGGAATAGCCAATTTATTCCAGGCTAACCAATGCATAGACCTTCTGTCTAAATTTCCACTCCACCAAAATTGTCCCATAACAGAAGTGAATCTTTTACAAGTACTTTTGGAGAGTAAAAAACAACTCATACCATGGATCGGCTTGGCTTGGACCACTGATTTTATTAAAGCTTCTTTTCCCGGGTAAGATAGATTCTTTTCAGCCCACCCATTCACACTACTTCTTGCACTTTCAGTAATATACTCAAAGGCCTCACTTGTTAACTTGCCAACAGCGGTAGGCAGACCTAGATACTTTTCACTGAAGGCTTCAATATGAATATTCAGATGTTGTTTCACCACTTCCCTGTGAGTATCCGAAGTACAAGGACCGAAGAAAATAGCACTCTTCTCCTTATTGACTTTTTGTCCTGACGCCAAATGATATATATGCAGAATTTCGCACTAGCCCCGTTTGCATTGATAAAAATAAGACTATCATCAGCAAATAATAGATGAGAGATCCATGGAGATCTGTTGCACACACGAACTCCCCTATCAATAAAGCCTGAATTGTAGTGATGTATCAGAGCATTCAATCCTTCAGCACAAGCAAGGAACAAATATGGTGACATAGGATCTCCCTGCCTGATTCCTCGAGAAGGAGTAAAAGGTTCGAGCAGACCACCATTCACCTTAACAGAGAAACGAACTGTAGAAACACACTTCATAATTATCTGAACTAGCCTAGGTGGAAATCCGAGTTTAGTCAGTATTGACTTCACAAAAGGCCATTCCACACGGTCATAAGCTTTCATCATATCTAATTTGACTGAACAATGACCCTTTTTTCCCTTCTTCTTTCTCTTCATAGCATGAACACACTCGAAAGCCACCAAAGCGTTGTCACTAATTAACCGTCCTGGCACAAAAGCACTTTGTTCCTGGCTAATAGTGTACTCCAGTACAGGCCTCATTCTGTTCGCCACCGTTTTAGTTGCGATTTTGTAAAGAATAGTGCACAAAGAAATGGGCCTATATTGCTTAATGGATTGGGGATTTCTCACCTTTGGAATGAGAGTTATAGCAGTATCATTAATCTCCTCCGGCATTTCCCCTCCATTCAGAAAACCTAGTACCGCACCACACAGCTCCGGCCTACTAGATTCCAGTGGCGTTGGTAAAACCCTGCCGTGAAGCCATCAACACCTGGTGCCTTAGAGGGATGCATTTGGAAAAGAGCTCTCTTGACTTCCTCTTCAGTAAAATCGGCTTCAAGATTGACCTTATCCTCTTGCACCACTCTCTCATTAACTAGATCGATAAGTCCCTGCATATCAGGAGCTCCTTCTGACGTATACAAGTTTTTATAGATACCCTGTACCTCATCTTTTACCTCTTCCGCATCATCACACCATGTACCATCCTCGCGTTGGAGAGAGGATATTGAGTTCATTCTCTTGCGCTAGGAAGCAAAAGCATGGAAATAAGCAGTATTACGATCACATGATCTTAGCCAGTTAACCCGAGATCTTTGCTTAATCCAAATCTCTTCTTGGAACAGAACCTCATTAATTCTTTCCATAATTTTCTTTTCCTCAGACGAAGGACCTCTGCCCAAGGAAATTCTCCTCACCCTGTTAAGCTCCCTCCTCAAATTACTAAGATTTTTCTTGAAATCCCCAAAGGTTGCTGTACCCTAGGATGATAAACCATTCTGCATACTTGAAAGAGTTTTCACAAACCCCTCAAGACCAACGCCTCTTTCAGCCTTCTGCCAGAGATCCACAACTACTTTGTCATAATCACCATGGGTTTGCCAAACATTCTCATATTGGAAAGTTCTCCTCCCCAAGGGACGATGACTGATATGTTTCTTTAACTCCGTATGAATCATACAGTGATCAGACTGAACAACAGTAATATGTTTAACTTTAACAACCTGAAATAATTCAGAAGGCCATCATTACCGAAAGCTTGGTCAATCCTTGCCTTAACATTAGCACTACCCTCTTGTCTATTTTCCCAAGTATAAGGCAAACCAGAGAAACCAAGATCAATCAGACCACAATCTTTAGTCACTTCTCTGAAATCCCTCATCTGCCACTCATCTCTATCATGCTCACTAAAATGTTCCGTGCTGTATAGCGTTTCATTGAAATCACCACTACACAACCACGGGAGATTTCGGAGCTGGTGTAACCTCCTCATCAGAGTCCAAGTTAGATGTCTATTCTCTCTGCGAGATTCACCATAAATTCCTGTGAAACGCCATGGAGGAACAGACCCATCCTTGCACTGAATTACTGCATCAATATGATGTAAGTTATAGCTCTTAATATCAACTGTCACTGCTGATGACCAGAACAGTCCAACACCGCCACTAAGGCCATCACTATCCACTGCAAACACCCCAGAGAAACCGAAAGTGCTTTTTAACTTCTCAACTCTTTTCGCAGAAATTTTTGTCTCCATTACAAAGAGTAGAGGGGGATCCAATTGCTTCACAAAACCGCGAAGCTCTTGAACTGCAGGGTGGTTCCCCAGCCCCCTGCAGTTCGCACTAACACAATTCATTGGTCCTGGCGGGGCTGGTTCTCAGCCTCCGCCAAAGAATCAGAATCAGATTGATGCTCTTCCTCTTCTCCAGTGCCCTTAGCTCTTTTTGCCGGGACTGAAACCCCATCAATTTTACTTGGAGAATTGACTAATGCATTTCTTTTTGACCCCTCAGGATCCTCCTCGAACATGATTACATCATTTGGGCCTTTGATCACTGGAAAAGTAATGTCCAACGATGCTTTGGAAATCTCCCTCCTCCTGTACACTTGGGCAGTACCACCCTGACCACCTCCAAGAGCTTTAAAATTAAAATTTGAAACCACATTCTGCACATGGCTAGTGGAAGGATTGGTGTTCCCATTAGATCTTCTAGCACCAGCAGGCTTAGCTTTAGAACCATCCTCCTTAGCTTGATAACTCGGTTTATTAGTATCTTTTGTCACAGGCTGGTGCCATTGAGGTTCTTGCTTCCACGGTTCCTGATAGCGCAGCGAGCCATCATAAGGACACTTCCCATTCTCATCTCTTTCAGCGGGAGTTGGGCAAAAAATTTCAGAGTGGCCAATCTTCCCACACGAGAAACAGAAATACGGTAATCTCTCATATTTAATTGGGTACCATTCTACCGTCTTCCTCTTCTTGGATTCAATCGGAAAACCCCTCATAAGAGGCTCATCAAGATCAATCCAAACTCTAGCTCTCAAACTCTGTCCCCAACCAGATCGAGAACTATTTTCATGAAGATCCAGCCTAATAAATTCTCCAACTTGGTTAGCAATAGCTTTCCCCCGTGTGTCATTCATCCAGTTGAAGGGCAGATCATCACATCTGAACCACATCGGAAGTCTCCTGAATTCGATCTCCGATGGCTTCATACTCTCATCGAAATCATCCAGAACCACCGCAAGTTTTGATAATGTCCATGGTGCTCCTTCCTAGATGCGCTTCCGATCCTTCTCAAAGTCCATACTTGCTAAGAAAATATTATCCCCTTTAGCCGTGAATTTCAGACCTCTAGAGTTTCCCCATTGCGGGCGAAGAGCACTCTCAATTGTCTGGATATGAAACTTCTTGGCAGCGAGAACCTTACCCATCACTGCATACTTGACCGGAGTCTCTCCCTCATCCTGATCATCTTCCATGACCAAGACCTTTTTCTCCTTGGCCGTGAGGCCCAGCTTGGAAAGCTTGGACGTGACCCCTAGGATCACCTTCTCCCCTCCTCCATCTGCACCCGTGCTTGCACTAGTCTCCGGCATCAAACCCGCCATGGCAGATCCTGCGAGAGGTGGTCCGAAGCCCGGCGTCTTCGTCCCCGATCGTCGAGCTCGACCAGAACCTGCGAGAGGTGGTCTGAAGCCCGGCGTCACCGTTCTCGATCGTTGAGATCGACCAGATCCTGCGATCGGTGGTCCAAAGTCCGGCATCGCCGTTCCTAAACGTCGAGCGCGACCAGATCGCCTGCTGATCGCCACCCACGTCGCCAGGAGCCCCTAAACCCTAAGAAAACGGTTCGGGATTGAGGATAGATCTTACTACCATTTCTTCCATTTGCCAGGCGCTTCTGTGCCATGCATCTCAAATACATCTTGAGGCACTGGTTAACTCGCTCACTTTGTCCGTCAGTTTGTGGATGGTAAGCTATTGTGAATTGTAATTTGGTTCCTACTGTCTTGAACAGTAATTTCCACAAGTGACTAGTAAAGATACGATCATGGTCTGATGTGATAGAGTGAGGCATACCATGTAGTTTTACTACAGTCTACGAAGACTCTGGCCACTTGAGGAGCAGTGAATGGATGTTTCATTGGGATAAAGTGAGTGGCACCCTCAGACAGCGGTAGTCCCTCAACAAAATCCATAGTGATGTCCTGCCACGCACCTGCCGGAATCGGTAGCAGTTGTAGTAGGCTCTGGAGATGCGTAGTAGAGTGTTTAGCGTGTTGGCATACATCACATTGCCCAATGAACTCTGTGACAGCCACTTTAAGTCCATGCCACACAAAGAGCTTCTTGATGCGCTGATAGGTGGCCTGGATACCAGAGTGGCCACCCACGGTGCTGGTGTGCAAGGTGGCTATCAGGTCCGAAGCGCTGAGTTTGCGCCTATCCAAATCCTGCCATGTTTCCTGATGATGCCTTGGGTGAGTTTGTACCCGTGCTCGAGATAGATAGCTTCGCTAGTCTATGCTCAACATTTCGGGTCTCTGGCATAAGAGTTAGCAATTTTCTGGAGCCAAGTTGGCTGAGCTGACGAGCAAGTTTGTATGGCTAGCAGATGCTCGACGCGCGACAATGCGTCTGCGGCGTGATTGTCGGCCCCTTTCTTGTAAATGATCTTGAAATGGAGCCCATGAGGCGCGCCAGTGCCTTGCGTTGGAGTGGCGACTGCAGGTTTTGATCCTCTAGGAAGCAAGGACTGTGGTGGTCTGTCTTGATGATGAACTCGTCTCTTTGCAGGTATGGGCGCCAACGGTCCACCACCAACAAGAGCGCAAGGAACTCCTCCTCATATATCGATAGCTGCCGATGAATGGTGCTCAAAGGTTTGCTCAAGGAAGCGAGATGATGATTGTCTTGCATCAACATGGCTCTGATCTCCGAGTCGCAGGCGTCTGTTTCAACTACAAAGGGCTTGTCAAAATCTGGCAGTTGGAGTATCAGAGTGGTCATAATGGCAGATTTCAGTTGCAAGAATGTTATTGTGGCTGCTTCATCTGTTGTGGCTGCTTCATCCCACAGGAAACCCTTTTTCTTCAGCAAATTAGTCAGATGATGGCATAGTTGAGCAAGAATTTCATGTAGTAGCCCATGAGGCCCAGGAACCCTCTAAGTTATGTGATCGTTGTTGGTAAAGCCCAATCTTGCATAGCTTGTGTCTTTCGTGGATCGGTGGCCACACCAGCTGCTGATACTATATGTCCCAACTACTCTAGAGTGTCACACGTAAACGAGCACTTTCTCTCTTTGACGAATAGCTGGTGGTCGACTAACAACTAGAGAACCTCATGGAGATGCTGCATGTGTTCTTCGAGCAATGTGTTGTAGACCAATATGTCGTCCATGAACACGAGGACAGATCGCCGGAGACAGGGGCACAGTACCGTGTTCATGACACACTGGAATGTTGCTGGTGTGTTGCACAATCCGAACGACATGACCTAGAACTGGTAGTGGCTTGATGGGTTTTAAATGTTGTCTTTGCTTCGCCCTCTGGTAGCATTCTGATTTGGTGGTACCCTGCCCGGAGATCTAGCTTCGAGAAGATTTTTGCTCTGGCCAGCTCATCAATGATAGGCATGGGGAAGGCGTTTTTGATCGTGAGCTCGTTGAGATGACGATAATCTATGCAAAACCTCCACGTGTTGTCTTTCTTCTGCACTGATAGCACCGGTGAAGCGAATGGTGACATGTTCTGCTCGGCACTATTATTCCTGCTTGTAGCATCGCAACCACTTGATGCTCGATCTCATCCTTGTGAGCTGGCGAGTATTGATACGGCCTGGCGTTGAATGGTTTTGTGTCGTCCTTCAAGGGCATTGCGTGATCATATTCTCGTGGTGGTGGTAGATCAGTGGGTTCCACGAATACAACTTGAAATTATGACATCAACCTTTATATTTGTCCCAGGCATTCAGAGACAACATAAGCATCTTCTCTGTCAGTTTGGACAATTACTATAGCCCACACATCGTTCCCCTTCGTCCACTTGGCTAGCTGCTCTACTGAAACTTCTCGGATGGATGTTGCATGTGAAGTTTTCAGGCCTTGCAGCGTCATTTGAACACCATTGCAAGAGAATGAAATAAACTTCTATGCCCAATCTGTTGTCATTGGGCTGTGTTGTTTGATCCGGTCCATGCCGAGAATTGTGTCGTAGGCTCCCAAGTCCAAGACTCTCATAGAAGTGACAAAAGTAGCACCATGCCACCACCATGTAAATTCTGGCACAATCTGTGTGGAATACATGTATTCTCCGTTGGCTACTTTGACAGCAATTGGCGGTATAGTTTTAGCTTCACATTGCGTCTTGGCCAATGGATCAGAATGGATGAAAGAACTGCTGCTTCCCGAATCTAGCTGAGTAATGAATACTTGATTCCCCACCATTGCTCTAAGCCCGAGTGTTTTAGCTCCTTCCGAATCTGCCATGGCATAAATAGATAGGCTCAACAATTGTGCTTCTGCCATATCTTGCATTTCTAGCATGTTCAATACTTCTTTAGCTGGCATCACTGGGCATCCCTCCCATCTGCCACGTTCTCCACCATAACATTTAGTGTTGAAGCTTGTTTTTGACCGCATACATGTATGGGATCGAACTTCTCGCCACACTGAAGCATACTCCCTCCATCTAGTGCCCCGAGGCGAACCCCGAGGTGCCGAGTTCAGCCTGAGTTCGCCGAATGGTTTTTGGGCCCAATCCGGCTAATCTTGGGCTCCTGGGGGCATGGCTGGGGGAGATATCGCCGGAAAGAGCCAAAAATGGGCCTGGGGGCTCCGTGGGGGACTGAGTGGAGATGCTCTAAGGAAGAAGGGAAATGACGACCGACGCCCAAGACGGACGACACAGCCGCAACGCCCAAGCCGCATGATATAGAGCCATCGATCCACAAGGCTGCTAGGAGCCCCGATGAGAGGCGAGGAAGCGCGCGGGAGGGCATCCAAGATCGGATCTGGCCGAGGTGAGCAGAATATCTCGAGAGGTGGGGGAGAACAGGGAGGAAGAAACAGAATGACCAGGTGGTTCAGTAGCTTGGGAGGCGGCTAGGTCTAAAGTGAAGATGCATATCCCTTTGACAACGAGGCCATGATTGTAAGGGAATGTACAATGGTGGAGACAGCATGTCTTCTCTTATCTCCCCACATCATCTAGAGAAGACACTATATATGAGTTGTACAATGCATTATCTCTTATTTCCATCTCTAGCAATTAATGAGAATTAACTTTCTTAGTAAGAAATTGGTTTTCTAAGGGAAGACATGTGGTACAATGGAGAAAATCGCCTTCTCTTATTTCTAAGAGATCATCCTTTAGCTAAGGGAAAACAATCTTCTCTTTCTTGTTTCTGTCATCTCCAACTAAGCAAAAATCCAATGTTGACAATCGTAAGGGAAAGCTGACATCACCGCATAAGATGCATATCTATTTCACCACGAGGATACAACTGGATTACATGGTAGTGGACGGAAAATTAGGGGACGTGTGATTTTCGGTTGTGCTACACAGAAACTAAAAAGATCGGGCGGGGCAGAAAGATGGAGGGAAAGCCGGGGAATTTTGGCGCCATGTTATGCTCCTTGTTTTAGAAATAATAGTGCCGGCCATAATATATACTTCCTCCGTCCCAAAATAAGTGACTTGAATTTGTCTAAATTCGCATACACCTAGACATGTTTTAGTTTGTAGATTCATACAAATTTAGACAAATCGAAGTCACTTATTTTTGAGATGGAGGCAGTATATAGAATTAAAGCACCTAAATATGATAGTACTCTCTCTGGTCCAAATTAATAGATGCATCTAGACATGTTTTAGTGCTAGATATATCTGAATCTAGACAAACTTGAGTCAAATAATTTGGATTGGAGGGAGTACAAGCATTCACCGTATTTTTATCTCTCCTCTTATCTCGCATCCTTAGTAACATATGTTGGGTCATGTTACTCCACATGGAGGTGTGTTGACAGCCCAAAATCAATTCATGAAGTCCAACATGTTTCAACCGTTGATTGATGTTCGTATCCAACTGCTGAGGTGATCCTTGGAAGAGAAGTAGAAAAGAAAACCTAGCCACCCTTGTTGCCTGTAGTGACTCAATCAGTAAGTGTGAGAGCTGAAAAATCAAGCCATCATGGTGGATGTGTGAGAGGTAGAGCGAACACACAAGAACACCACAACCTAATGAGAAGAGAGGAAGAAGGAGAGCTAATTTCTGTCCAGATTTCTGAGTTCTGACCGGTCTATCTTCAAGCTGGTGTTTGAAGGCTCAAACGTGCTTGGATTGGCTCCAAACTTGGTGAGATTGTTCCTTATTTTGATTAATTCAATCTGATTAGTTGTTTTGAGGTTTGGGTCAATGTAGCATCAGATTTGGAAGCGGTTTTGTCAGTTCGGACTGCTGTAGTTTCAGCATAGAGTAGTTTTGGTAAATGAACTGATTGGGCAGGAAAACAGTATCCGATTGAGCTGAAATTTGGCATGTATGATGGGAACTCGTATGACTACTTTTATACCAAGTTTGGTGCTGATTGGATATGTGGTTTTAGAGTAGTTTGCTGATTACCAAAGGGGACAGAAGCTGCAATACTATGCTTTGCTATAATCTTTCTTTCAAGTTGTTGTTGTTGTTGTTGGTGCTGCTAGTGGTGGTGCTGCTGCTGGTGCTAGTGCTGGTGCTGTTGCTGTTGTTGTTGTTGTTGTTGCTGCTGCTGTTGTTGTTTCGTCGTCGTCGTCGTCGTTGTTGTCGTTGTTGTCGTTGTCGTTGTCGTTGTCGTTGTCGTTGTCGTTGTCGTTGTTGTTGTCGTCATCGTCGTTGTTGTTGTTGTTGTTGTTGTTGTTGTTGTTGTTGTTGTTGTTGTTGTTGTTGTTGTTGTTGTTGTTGTTGTGTTGTCGTCGTTGTCGTCGTTGTTGTTGTTGCTGTTGTTGCTGCTGCTGCTGCTGAGTGTGTTGTATCTCTAGATATCTAGAGAAAACTCTATACCGAGGTTATTTATAGTGAAGCTTGTGTGGACCGGTTGGTCCACAATCATGATTTGTTTCCTCCTCACCTTAAGGAGTTTTTTCCATATAAATCCTTGTGTCACTTGTGCATGTGCTCATTGTTTTATTTCTGTTGCATATGTGTTGATTGAATCTATCCTCGTGGTTCACCACAAGCAGTGTGGGGTTGTGTTTCACCTTTCCCCAACAAAGTGGTATCAGAGCTAAGGTTCAACTTGTATTCAGTTTCAAAGCAAGGTTTGTTTTGGGCTGATTGCTTTTGCTTGTGGTGAAGTATGGAAGTGAATACTAACAAAATGATTTCTTTGAATGGTACAAATGATCAAACTTAGAAGATTAAGATAAAGGACTTGTTATATGTGAAGGATTACTAGATGTCAGTGTTCTCCACTGAGATGCCTAGTGATATGAAAGAAGATCAGTGGGAGGTACTTCATATCCAAGCTTGTGGGTTCATCCGACAATGGGTAGATGATAATATTTTGAACCATATCATTGAGGATACACATGCACGTACCTTATGGTAGAAATTGGAGGAGATGTATACCTGCAAAGAAGGTACCAACAAGATGTTCTTGATCAAGAAATTGATGCGTTTGAGGTACAAGGAGGGCACTCCAATTGCATATCATCTAAATGAATTTCAGAGCATTATAAATCAGCTATCTTCAATGGGAATTACAATTGAAGATGAAGTGAGAGCCTTGCTACTACTTAGCTCATTACTAGACACTTGGGAGACCTTGAAGGTCATCGTGTGTAATTAAGCACTAATGGAGTTGTCACTTGGAACCTTGTGAAGACCAATGTACTAAATGAAGAGTCTAGAAAAATTGATGACAAGGACGGTTCTTCCTCACATTTTGAAATGTTAGTGACCGAGTCATGGGGAGAAGCAGGAGTAAAGGTCCGAGTAAGGGAGGAGAAATAAGTATAAGCAAATCAAGAGGCAAAAAAATGTATGCTGGTATTATATTCCATCACTGCCATGAGAAGGGCCACATCAAGTGGCATTGTGAACAATAGAAAAAATACAAAAAGAAAAATAATAAATTTCATAAGCAAACCGATAGTGATAGTGACAGTGATAGGAGGGAGGCCGGATTGCTGTGGTAGAGTAGATCATGTTTCTCATGCATGAAGAACATGATGACAGCGGTTGTTCCACTTTTGAGGAGAGAATCACCATAGTTTCTGATGATACCATCAGCCTTGCAGATGGTGATGAGATGACTTGGATTCCGGATAGCGGTGTTACCATACATGCTACATCTCGTAGAGAGCTCTTCACCAACTACACAAGAGGTGATTTTGGTGTTGTAAAGATGGGAGATAATGATAGAGAAAACATCATTGGAAGAGAATATGTGCACTTGAAGACTGAAAATGGTACGACACTAGTCCTCAAGTCGGTGAGGCATGTTGAGGCCCTTTGGCTCAACATTATCTCAGTTGGATTTCTTGATGGAGATGGGTACTTGAGCAGATTTGGAAATGCACAGTACAAGCTCACCATAGGAAATCTGATTGTTGCTAAAGGTAACATGGTTTCAATTTTATATCATGTTCATGCTAAGTTTTCTGTTGCTTGTGTCAATGCATTGCAGAAAAGGATGTGTGTGCCTTATAGAACAAGAGACTTGGACACATGAGTGAGAAGGGGATGACGGTGCTAGTGAAGAAAAAATTGCTAAAAGGTGTGAAGGGTGTTCATATTAAGAAATGTTCAGATTGTCAGCGGGAAAGCAATACAGAGTTGCATTCAAGAGTAAACCTCATCACAAGAAGCCTGAGGCGGCTGTGTGAGAGGGAGAGAGAAAACACAAGAACACCATAACCTAGTGAGAAGAGAGGAAGAAGAAGGAGAGGTGATTTCTGTCCAGATTTCTGAGTTCTGACCGGTGTGTATTCGAGATTGTTTTGGAGGCTCAAACATGCTTGGATTGACTCCAAACTTGGTGAGCTTGTTCCTTACTTTGAGTAATTAGATCTGGTTAGCTGGTTTGAGGTTTGGGTTAGTGTAGCACCAGATTTGGAATCGGTTTTGTCAGTTCGGACTGCCGTAGTTTCAGCACAGAGAAGTTTTGGTAGACGGACAGATCGTGCAGGCAAACAGTATCCGATTGAGCTGAAATTTGGCGTGTATGTTGGGAACTCGTATACCTACTTGTATACCAAGTTTGGTGCTGATTGGATCTGCGGTTTAAGAGCAGTTTGCTGATTACCGAAGGGGACAGAAGTTGAGATACTCTGCTTTGCTGTAATCTTTCTTTCAAGTGGTTGTTGTTGTTGTTGCTGTTGCTGTTGCTGTTGCCGGTTGGCAACATGCTGAGTGTGTTGTACATCTCTAGATGTTCTAGATAAAACTCTGTATCTAGGTTTCTCATAGTGAATCTCATGTGGACCGGTTGGTCCACAGCCATGGTTTTTTTCCTCCTCACTTTGAGGAGGTTTTCCACGTAAATCCTTGTGTCACTTGTGCATGTGCTTGTTGTTTTATTTCCATTGCATATATATTGATTGAAGCTATCCTCGCGATTCACCGCAAGTAGTATGGGGTTGTGTGTCACCTTCCCCCAACAACATACGCAATCATATGGGAATATGTGATAGTAATCACTAAACTCCACATGCTTACCAAGGCGACCATCGAAAGCATATCACGTAGTGTTAATCTCTCTTTCGGATATCTTCACTCATAACTAACGATCATCTTTGGACATCTAGTGATTGTATTAAATAGCCGAGGGTTACACTAAGACTATCAGCTACTAAAATTTCCCATCGGCCATTGCACGACATAGCCGATAATTGCAAGATGGCCATCGACTATTAAAGTTAATACATGAGAGTAAAAGGTGACTCATGGCTATTAGTATTAACCATAGGGCATGAGATCGAATAGCCGAGAGTTAGATTCTACCTGTCAGGTAATGGACTATACCGTCGATTATTAGTGGTCATAGCCGAGAGGTTGTCGTAACCATTGGCCATGGAAGCACCCGTCGGTTATAACCATAATAGCCGATGGGCCATTGGCTATTAAGTTTCACCATAGGAAATAAGGGGATTTCTGGTAGTGGATGATCCCTTATACACATATATATACTCGTCCATGAGACTCAATAATATATCCATCATATTCCGCCAATCCCTCTCTATTGTTCTACATGGTATTTGACATGGGTATACCCTACAGGTACTCGAGCTTGGCATATACGGTCCAGATACGGCAGAAGCCCACGGTGTTGCTAAGGCCCAATGCAAGATTTGGGTAACCCACAGACTCTTCGATTGCTTGCGATGAAAGAAGAATCTTAAGATAGAAAGTTCAAAGGGGCAAACCCTAATCTGTAACCGACTCGACCTGCTACCCGAGACCTAGCCTATCTATATAAAGGCTAGGAGGGGGCACCGAGGAGGACAATCGCAACCTTAGTTTCCACCACCATCGCCAGATTGCATCTACGCACCCCTGTAATCTTCGATTCCTTCGTTAATTCCAAGAGAAGACAAGCAGGAGTAGGGACCTCTATGAGGCCTGAACTTGGGTAAACCTTGCGTCCCTGTGTGCTTGTTTGCTAGCCGACTGATGCCTCCAGCGCTCCCTCCTTGTCCAAAACCCAAGTCCATAACAATGGGCATTGACGAGTTAAACTCTCATCAATTGGCACCATCTGTGGGAATTGGGAGTGCTGATGTAGCGGCTTCTTTGGCCCCATCAACCGCGATCTACAACTCTGCAACGTCGGAGATTCACCAGCTCTTCGGTGCTTTCGACTTCATCGTCCATACGCCGACCACTCGCCCGGCTTTCGAGTCCGTGGGCGATGGAATCAGCCTAGTGATCGGGAGCTTCTGCTTCCAAGTTCGTCAACTGGGTACGCTTCGCATGCCTGACCAGCCGACGGCCCCTGCGATTGCTCCAGCATCATGGTTCCCGCCGCCAATCGGAACCCTCAGCGAGCTCAACGCCCCGGCAACAGCTGGGAGCACGGTTAGCGACAGCAGTCGCAGGTTCGTTCTGGGTGACCTAGCCACAGAAGATGGAGTCTACGACTCCAAATCTGAAAGATGTGGGAACAAAAGCTTCCCTAACCACTTCATGTGCACCGCCATCAATGCAGGCGACACCGGTGTCAATCACGAAAACACCGGCTCTGGCACCGGACCGCCCAATGGCGGTATACCAAACGGTGGCTCCACCAACGACACACCCGTCAATGGCGCACCCATCAACAACGATACAAATGGGAACCCAAGCCTCACGGTGAATGAGCGCACCGAAGAACGTGTGCTGATCAAGCTCAACGCCAACGAGTGGGCCCGCTGTTGAGAAGCTCTACGGGGTAATCCTCTACCCCCGAACTCATCGTAGGACATGCTGATGGGCTACCATTGGCTGCTGAAAGAAGAATACAAGCGCCAGCAACAAGTGATCGCGCATCTTGAGGCACGTAGAAAGTCGGCGGACGAGTCGAGCCTTCGGTGAGCTAGGCTCTCCTCCCACGGAGGATCCTCCTCCAAAGGCAACGAGTACCTGGCTAACAAAAGACGATCTCGACTAGCCCACCTCACAGAACAAGAGCGCGTAGAAGCCGCGACCTCGACTTCAGTTCTATGACGGTGGATACACATGGCAACGTGCTCCCGAAGACGCCGCAAGCTGCGGTGACGGCGGCCACCATGTACCTCCTTAACAACCAGCCACTGGCTAGAGATCCGCGAGCTTCCATGCATTGATCTATGATCGCAGGGTTGGGGCTACTCGAGGCCGCCCTCGACAAAGAGCCAACAGCAGAGACGAAGAAAAGCAAGGCTCTGGCAAAACGCTACTCCTTGCCCTCGTCCAGTGATGATAGTCACGACCTGTCTCGGCGTCGCCGCTCACGGTGGCACGATCGCGACTACGACGCGCGTGATGACATCACGCAGCGCAAAGTCGACAAAATGCACGCTAGACGCGCTCGTTCGACTGACTCGGAGGACGAGGACATGGAACTCTGCGGCGCCAGATGCTTCAGCAGATCCATCAGGCAGAAGCGAATGCCTAAAGGGTTCAAACTCCCATAGGAGAACCCGAAATTCGACGGCCTACAGGACCCGAAGATATGGCTCGAGGATCACATCTCCTCTGTCAGGCTGCACAGTGGGAGTCGAAGCACAACCATGTAATGCCTACAGCTGCAGCTACAGGGTGCTGCTCGTGCATGGCTCAATAACCTCCCACGCGGATCCATTCACAGCTTGAAAGATCTGGTCTACAGCTTTGTGCGGAACTTCAAGGGAACTTACAAAAGGCCCCCGTCAATCGAAGAACTAAGAGGCTGCCACCAGAGGTCCGGCAAGTCACTGCGCTCGTACATACAAAGGTGGTCCATCATCAAGAACTCCGCAGAAAATATCTCGGAGGACCGCACAATCGACGTGTTCAACGGTGGCGTCTGTCGCATAGAGCTCAGGGAAGAGCTGGGCTGCTCGAAGCCTAAAACGATCGACCACCTGATGGAAATCATGAATCGGTGGGCGGACGGAGAAGACTCGGTGAAAAACTGCACCTACTCCGATGACGACGACCTTGGGCGCAGACGCGACCGCCGAGGAAAACATCGAATGCGTGTTTACGAGGACCGCGATGAGGTCAACATGGTCGCGGCTGGCTACGCCGACAAACACGATGACAAGTGCAATAGTAGATATCGCAGCGGGGGATACCGTGATGCTAGAAAAACCACACAGGTGTGGCAACGCCGCACTCGCGAAGAGGCACCCGCAACCTCCATCCATGACAAACTGTTCGGACCCTGCAATGTGCACTTTTGCATTGACAAGCACGATGGTAAGAAAAAGTCCAGCCACCTCCTAAAGGACTGCCGCGAGTTCCTCAAGCTCCACGAAGGCCTGGCTCAGATGAATCACGACGCGATCAATCGATGCTATGGAGCAGCCCCAGGCGCCGTGGCACATGGAGCTCCTCCACCACCACCCGGACCTCCACCACCTGCGGCTGCGCTAGTCCAGCAGCATGTAGGCGAACCATACCCACGACCTGTGGGCAACATGGGGATGATCCAAAAAGGGCGCCCCTCCAATCGCATGCAGAAGGCCATCACTCGCCAAGTCAATTTGGCAATAAATTCTCCACCTTCCACCACTGAGTACCTCAGTGGAAGCGAGTCGTGCATCACTTTCGACAAGCGCGACCACCCTCGTCAAGTTCCTCGTCCAGGCCACTGTCCCCTCGTACTCGAGGTGCATATCGGGGGCTTCAACATGAGTCACGTCTTCATGGACGGCGGAGGCGGCATTAATCTCATGTTCACAAGTACCTTGCGAGCAATGCGGATCCCGCTGACGTGTCTGGAAGTGTCAGACACAACATTCCACGACATCGTCCCAGGGAAAGGAGTGTACCCCTGGGTAAAATCAACCTCGATGTCATCTTCGGCATGCCGCAATTTTTTTGGCGAGAGCGCATCGACTTTGAAGTCGTAGACTGACCCTCACAGTACCACTGCATCCTCGGATGTGTCGCATTCGCGGGGTTCATGGCGGTACCACACTACGCCTATCTGCAGATGAAGATACTAGGACCAAAGGGCATCATCACGATCAACGGAAACTTCAAGAGGTCCGACAGCTACGACAGGGAATCCAACAGAATCTCCTAGTCCTTTGGCATGCAAGAGGAACTCGCAAAACTGAAGGAGTCGACAGACAATAGTCTGCCTCCCATGAGCAGGCCAAGTTAACCCGACCTGTCCTTCGACTCGTTGGTGCACACAAAGAAAGTCCAGGTCCATCCAATGGACCCGACAAAGATGACCCTCATCGCCAACAATTTGAGTTCCGCATAGGAACTCGCGCTCGTCGAATTCCTCCATGAGCCATGGAGAAGCCAAAGAACGTAAAAGGCATCCAACAGCTAGGTGGCCGAATCGTGGTGCTCAGTCGATTCATCAGGCGAATGGGCGAAAAGGCACTGCCCTTCTACCAACTCCTTCACAAGGCTAACAAGTTCGAGTGGACAGACGAGGCGCAAGAAGCATTCAAAGACCTCAATCGTCTACTATCTATCTCGCCAGTACTCGTGACACCTCCCAAAAAGGAACCACTACTGCTCTATATCGCCTCCACCAACTAGGTGGTCAGCACGATACTCGTGGTGGAACGAGCCGAAGAAAATAAAGTCCACGGGGTACAACGCCTAGTATACTACCTCAGCGAGGTTCTCACGCCAACAAAGCAGCGGTACCTGCACTACCAGAAGTTGGTGTACGGCGTTTGATGACCCACAAGTATAGGGGGTGTATCGCAGTATTTTCGAGGGAAGTGAAACCCAATTTATTAATTCGACACAAGGGGAGCCAAAGAATATTTATAAGCCTTAACAACTGAGTTATCAATTTAGCTGCACCTGGAAACAATCTTGCTCACAACAGTTTATCAGTAGCAACAATTTTGTATTAGGAATAGTAAAGTAGCAGCAATAGTAAAGTAGAAACAATAGTAACAATAGTAGTAAACAGTAGGATTCAAGTGAGGTAGGCATAGGGATGGATGGACGGGTGTTGCATGGACAAGACAATTCACAAAGCAATCAGAACATAGGGCAATTGCAGATAAATAAGATAAAGCATCCAAGTACTAGATAATCCTAGGCATGTGTTCTATATATAGTCATGCGTGCTCGCAATGAGAACTTGCACAACATCTTTTGTCCTGCTAGCCCTTTTGTAGCGGGGCCTCAAGGGAACTACTGGCAATTAAGGTGCTCCTTTTAATAGAGCACCGGAGCAAAACATTAACACTCCATGAACACATGTTATCCTCACATCAAAGCCATTCCCTTCGGCTATCCCGATTTCTGTCACTTCGGGGCCATTGGTTCCGGACATCAATGTGTGTATACAACTTGCAGATAAGACCATAAACAATACCATCATAATGAATCAATAACATGTTCAGATCTGAGATCATGGCACTCGGGCCTTAGTGACAAGCATTAAGCACAAGAAGTCGCAACAAAGTCATAAAGAACTAATAAAAGATACTAGGAACTGATGACCCACAAGTATAGGGGGTGTATTGCACTATTTTCGATAAGTAAGAGTGTCGAAACCAACGAGGAGCAGAAGGTGCTGGCTAGTGGTATGGATCAGGAATTCTCTGCAAATACTTAGCAAATGGATTTTTAGGGTTTTTTGATAAAGCAAGTAAACAAAGTACGAGTAAATAAAAGACAGTAGGAATAAATGCAGCAAGTGGCCCAATCCTTTATGTAGCAAAGGCAAAGCCAGTTGTATTACTTAAGATGACCAAACGTTCTCGAGGACACATGGGAAGACTGTCAAGTGCTTTCGCTTCATATAGTTGATTAATCTTCTTTAGCTTGCTAAGTGTTGTGTGGGTGAACCTGTGCTAATGTACCGACCTTCCTAGGACTAATACATACTTGTGATTATACCCCTTGCAAACATTCGTAAGTACAAGCAAGTAATTAAGGCAGAAACCTAACCACAACTTTAAACTCTAAGACCCTTACGTCCCTTGTGCAATGGTTTCCTAACGGGGGTTTAGGTTTCTGTCACTCCGGAAACCCCTACGATTAGTAGCCAAATACACAATGCATTCCCCTAGGCCCATATAGGTGAAGTGTCATGTAGTCGACGTTCACATGACACCACTAGAAGAAGTACACCACAACTTAAATATCAAACTATTGAATCTATCTCAACACAACTCCACTACTAACAACATGACTTCTCCCATGTCCTCAAGAACAAAACGAACTACTCACAAGACATCATATGGATCATGATCAGAGATGGAATAATGATGTATAACAATCTGAACATAAGCAATGATTCAATGGTTCACACAATAGCATCAACTACAAACAGTAATCAACACCGGGAAAGTTTCCCCTATGAACTATGCAAGATTCAACCCAATTGTTACAACAATATGGAGATGGTGATGAGGGTGCTGATGGTGCTGATGGTGGTGGTGATGATGATGATCTCGATGAAGTCCAGCTTGATGGTGGTGTTGATGGCGACGATCTCCCCTCTCTGGGAAGGAATTCCCCTGGCAGAAATCTGTCTACCGGAGAGATCTTTCTCTCTCGGTGTTTTCCGCCCCACTAAGGCGGCGAAATTTGTCTATGGTCGCTCCCCGTGTCTTAGGGTTTCAGGAGGATAATATACGCCAGAGGGGAGTGCCAGGGGTGGACCAGGGCAGCCACACCACCTGGTGGCGCGGCCTGGGCTGACCCACGCCAGGGGGTGGTGTGGGCCCCCTATGGCCCATCTCCAGCCCCCCTTCTGGCTTCCTTCGTCTTCTGGAAAAATAGGATTTTCCGTATATTTTCCCGGATTTTCTGATCTTCGCGAATTTTGCCTCCAAACATCACCTTTTCCATCAGAATCGTGACTGCAGTGGTCCATGCTCCAAAAGTCATCAACCATACAAAAACAGATGAAATAACATAAGTATCACCTCTCAATACGAAATATATCAATGAATAACAGTGAATTATGACATAGAATAGTGATGCAAGATGGACGTATCAACTCCCCCCAAGCTTAGACTTCGCTTGTCCCCAAGCGAAACTGAGCTCAATAACATGACCTCAGGTTTATGGAGTGAAGAGTCGATAAAAGAATACGGACAAGAAGCATCACATTCATGAATACATAGATCATAATAGAAGACAACTCACTCTTGTATTACTCAACTTGAAATGAGTAAAGGAAACACAATAAAGATACCTAAAGTAAATCATAATTGGTAATAGCAAACTTAGCTCTTGGTCGAAGAATAGTTGATAATTTGCTGGAGTTCACAAATAACTGGTTTTCAATGATAGCTTTCAAAGTAGTAAACATCAAGATAAGAGCAATGTGCAAAACAAGGAACATAAGAAACATGATTGGATAAATCATCATATGAATGAATGAAACACAACAACTCAAAATACTTGCTGAGATAGAAGGGAGTAGGTTTACTGACTCAACTAAAAAGTAAAAGAAAGGCCCTTCGCAGAGGGAAGCAGGGATTGCAAGTCTCATAAAGAGCTCCCAAAAATTATGATACTTACTAGCTTTCAGCTCTCATTGCCCCTATCATAGGCATCTTTAGGTGATTAAGGTTAAAGTGATCAAATATGAGGATATGCATTGACAAGTTGTAAGTTGAGAATCTCATATCCCTTGAACACGAGGGCCGCTCCTCATGCTACTCA
This sequence comes from Avena eriantha, assembly GCA_910589775.1. Lineage (NCBI taxonomy): Eukaryota > Viridiplantae > Streptophyta > Magnoliopsida > Poales > Poaceae > Avena > Avena eriantha. The sequence continues at coordinate 162,894,374 of OU342744.1, forward strand.
AGTTTAGTCACCAGTAAGTTCTTGTCATCATAAGCACATGTGTATCATAGAGAACCGCCAATGGGGTACCCCTTGCCCGATGATACGGAAGAATCCCCATATCAAAATGACAAGGCAAGCAGACAACAAGTATCTCAGTAATCTTCTTATTTACCATGGGAATATGGTGCTTTTTTCTCTCTTTCCTCTTTTCATAGTATCTTTTTTTTCTTTTTCTCTTTTTCTCAATCTCTCTCTCTCTTTTATAAGAAGAATGCTTCATAGATGCTCGTTATGGTTACGCACCAGGTTTCCACCATGTCAGCATGGATTAGACCAGCGGCCCAGGCGTTTCTCTAACACACATACATAACTCCATGGACTTACAAGCTCCCCTTTTATTTCACACCGACGACATCCATAGACAAAAGAACATGATATCAACTAGGTACAAAGTACCAGTGCAATGTTGAAAGCGTTCCCTATGACAACATGGTTCTGCTAATTCTCAACTCACAAAGCGCAAGCATATACGCAACATAGATGGGCACAATGGTTCAATTTTATTAAATGCAAGAATGTAAAGTGTGCCATCAAGTTCGTGAGAGCTTTAATCACTAATGTTCACATAACAAGTTTTATTTGGGAGGTAGATAAAACAAGAATTTACTTGGAATAGCAATAATGCTAATAGGTAGGTATGGTGGACAAAAATGGCAAAGGTTTTGGTTTAACGGAGTGGATGCACGAGAAGAATTCCCTCTCAGTACAGGTTTTTGGCTAGCAAGGCTGGGTAGCAAGTATAAGAGTTGAAGGAAACAAACAAACATACAAGTGATAAAAACAAACATGCAATCTTCCTTGGAAGCACAAGAGATCTTAACTACAGAATACTAGACTTATGAGCTAATCAAGAAAGAAAGATGATGAAATTATATTTCTTTAGAGTACTTTTATCTTTTCTTTCAACTCTCAAAAATAGTGTTGCTACTGACCGAGCCAGGTTTTCCAAAACCAACTAAATTAACTCAATGATCTCAAAGTGATACCAATACTAACAATAAGATCAATCATATAACCACGAATCGAAAACTAATATAAGCTATGCAAAAGAGTAAATGATAGAACTTCTCATTAATATTCCATAACGGCAACTCACACCAAGGGATACATATCTAACGAGAGAGGGGACACTTCCATAATGCAAACCATCCTACATGATAACTTCTCTATTCATGATATGACTCTACTTAAAAAGGTAAAAAGATAGAAGATAGCAATGTGATACCGCGACACTCCCCCAAGCTTGGAACAAACCAAGGGGATGCCAAACCTGATAACGAATTACTCCTTCGGTGGTGGTGGTATCCTCTCGATGAGCTCTCTGATAAGTTTCCCCAAGTCCTCAATCTAAAAGGTGAGATTATGAATCAGCTGTGAGTTTTGCTCAATGCGGCTCATGATCATGTCGGGTTGAGAATTCCAGCTCTTGCTATTCTTTCCCAACTCTTCCTCCTTGAAGTTTCTTTCCCTACATGGCTAGAACAAGGCAAATCCCAATTGGAGGCTAATTTCCCCTTGTGCATATTCTAGTATTGATGCTCATGGATAAGAGTATGGAAAGGATTCTTGGTGCGTGGAGGAAGTGACCGTGGAGCCAAACTGTGACGAGGAGCTTTCCCCCAGTCTGCATCCGTGCAGTCCTTCTAGCCCTGGCAGGTTTTGTCACCACTCCAATGCTTGCAATGGTAATGACGGTGTGCGGATGTTGGCCTTGCTCCTCTTCACCTTCACTCTTGATCTCCTTCTCCTTCCCGGGGTCTTGGAGGTCTTCCTCCATAGGATCCTTCCCTTTATCCTTGGCGGACACCATTGTGCTTCTAAACTTTCAAAGAGTATGTCCTGGCAGAAACAGATCGAAACAAAAACACGACGAAAACATGATATACGAACCTCGGGGGATCCAGGGGGTTATATATTATGAAGTTTCATATCAAAAGGAAGGTACTTGGAGAAAACGAGTCAGAGGCGGAGTCCGGGGTGGAATCACCACCTGGTGGCATGGCCAGGGGTGGGCCCGCGCCGCAGGGTGGTGTGAGCCACCCTGGGTCCGTTTCCATCCCTTTTTCCGCTTCGTAGCTGCCCTTATTGAGTGAAAACTACAAAATATAGCTGGATAGTATTTTAACGGAACTTTTCTTACCAGAACTGTTACCTATTTGAAAGCGGACTCTGCAGGTCTCTGAGTTTAGTATCTAGTAGATTCTTCCGGAGTCACCACTTGAATAACATCGATATATTCTTCTTTATACACTTATTACTTGAGTCATAAAACCCTTCTCTTCCTTATTACACCATTATCTCCACTTCCTGGAAATTTTTTTCACACAAAACTTCACACAGTTCTCATTGGCAACATTAGTATAAGTGAAGTGATAAAACCTTTTGTGTCCAACTTCAACTGAAAACCATCAAAACATAAGCTACTGTAGCAACTCCTTCCGAAACCCAGAAAGAATTCAAAAAGGAAATCGAAAGAAGCAAATGCAAGGGTGGCAAAATCGTCAAAACAGACCTGCAGGTAAATATCAATTTTTTCTAAATTCTTCTGTTGCTCAAATCAAAAATTGCAAAACTAAATAAAGTTAAATAACAACCTGGGGCAGAAGCATAAAAAATTACATCTCAATCGTACATACACAGATCTCTCACGAATGTTTACGGTGAAGCACAAAAATCTGTTTCGGGTGAGCAACTGCCCCAAATATTACTTCTCTCTCATTAGAGGTTGATCTTGACACTAAAACCAAACAAAACGGATAAGGAGAGGTTATTACCAAAGTAATAACTTCCAAGACTCAAAGAAGCAAAAACAAACTGAAAGCAAAACAAATTGGGTTGTCTCCCAAAAATCTCTTTCTTTATAGCCATTAAGATGGGCAAGATAATTTTGAAGATGCTCACATAAGAATATGAATTGAGATGAAAGAGAGCATTAAGAAGCAAAAATACACACATTTAAGTCTAACACACTTCCTATGCAAGGGAATTTTGTAAACAAACAAGTTGTTGAAACCAGAGGCTACTTGCATAGGAAGGCAAAAGAAGTGCAACATAAAAACTTTCAGCATAAAACGAGGAAACTTGATATTATTGAGATGCATAAGAACACTTTTCCCTCTCTCATAATAACTTCTAGTATCATGCATAAACTTAACAATATAACTATCACAAGGGCCATCATAGCAATGATCGCTTATTCTAACAGAAAACACATGAATACTAGCTCTCATAACACTACTATGTGAAACAATATTAGAGGTATCCTTACAAAGGATAGTGTGTCCCTCTTCTTCATATTTAGTAACAAAATCTTTCACATTTTCTATTATAGGTTCATCAACCATTTGTTTATCAGGTTCAATAGCTTTACTTGTACTTTCATTAACCATACTAGCTATCATAGAATGTTCCTTTACCTTAAATGGGAAAGGCATTTCCTCAATATAAGGTTCAGGTAAGACATGATTAGTAGTATAAACTTCAGTATTTCTTGCCGGAACACTCTTAGCAATATCTTTATAAGGTTCATGATACTTATTCCACTTCTTTTTAGGCACTTCAATGTAGGAAGCAAAAGCCTTAAAATAAGAAGCAATAGCTTGAGAGTCTAGACCATAATCTTTTTTTATATTTTGAAAGTCATCAATTCCCATAAAAGATTAAATGCATTCATAATCATAATTTATACCTGCCTTTCTACCTTTGTCATTCTCCCAAGATTTAGCATTGTCTAGAATATGGTCCAGAAGATCCCATTTAGCTTCTTCTTCCATGCGAGTGAATGATCCAGCACAAGAAGCATCCAATAAATCCTTGTCATGTAGAGGGAGCCTTGCATACAAGTTGTTGATAATTGATGGGTTCGTAGCATGGAAAACAAAAAATTTCTACCGCAAGAACGAACAAAACCCAGATCTAATCTAGATAAAAGCCAAGATCTAATCTATTAGACTGTGCAACGAGATAGATCTGTACTAACCCTCGTAGATCCGAAAGCGTTAACGAGATTGGATCTCGTGGTTGATGTAGTCGATCACTTGCCGATCTCAAGATCGTGTGGACGATCCTTCCGGCGCCGCGTTCCGGCAGCGCTTCCGCAGTCGGTCACACGTGCCGAGTCGAAGCAGACCTTCCTCTCCTCATTCCAGCGAGCAGCGGAGGTAGTAGATCTCTCCACGGAAACCCAGCAGCATGACGGCGTGGTGGTGGTGGTGGAGTAGAGAATTCTGCAGGGCTTCGCCTAAGCCTGAGCAGAAGGAAGGAGGAGGAGAGAGGCGGCTAAGGCGCAAGGGGGGTGGCGCCTCCACCCCTCTATATATAGAGGGAGGGGTGCGGCCTAGGGTTCCCACCCCTAGGCCCACCGATTAGGGCCGGCGCACCAAGGAGGTGGGGGGAGGAGTCCTCCCCCCAAGTCTCCTCTTTAAATTTCCCTTATCTTATCTTATCTTATCTTATCTTATCTTATCTTATCTTATCTTATCTTATCTTATCTTATCTTATCTTGGTTTTCAAATAAACTCCAAAATATCTTCTAGAACCTTCCGGAACATTCCGAAACCTTCTAGAATCCCCATACAAACACTCCAGAACATTTCCTAACTCAGAAAAAGATCCCCATTATATGAATCTTACTCCCCGGATAATTCCGGAGCTCCTCGTGACGTCCCGAATCCAATCCGAGACTCCGAACAACATTCAGTCTCCAACGCACATTCCATATCTACTTAAAACAACTTCGAACCTTAAGTGTGTCACCCTACGGTTCGTGAATATGTAGACATGACGGAGACACCTCTCCGATCAATAACCATCAGCGGGATCTAGAGATCCATGACGGATCCCACATACTCAACGATGACTTCGTGATCGATTGAACCATTAACATACGAAACCGATTCCCTTTGTCTCGCGATACTCTACTTATCCGAGGTTTGATCATCGGTATCTCCATACCTAGTTCTACCTCGTTACTGACAAGTACTCTTTACTCGTTCCGTGATATGTCATCCCTTGTGACCTAGTCACATGCTTGCAAGCTAACTAAATGACATTCCACCGAGAGGGCCCAGAGCATATCTATCCGTCGTATGGATGGACAAATCCCAATCTTGGTCCATGCGCTTCAACTCATACTTTCAGAATACCCAACGACACCTTTATGACCACCCAGTTACGAAGCGGTGTTTGATGTCATCAAAGTACCCATCCGGTGATGGTGATTAACACAACCTCATGGTCGAAGGATTAGGTCACTGTGCATTTAAAAGCTTATAGCAATACGAACTTAATGACATGATCTTATGCTACGCTTACTATGGGTGTGTGTCCATCATATCATTCTCCTAATGATACAACCTTGTTATTAATGACATCCAATGTCCATGACTAGGAAACCATGATCATCTATTAATCAACAAGCTAGTTCAACAAGAGGCTTACTAGGGACTCTTACATGTTTACAAAACACAGAAGTATTAGTGTTTCCTAATAATACAATTATAGCATGGGATGTAAACATTCATCATAAACACAAAGATATAATAATAACCACTTTTATTATTGCCTCTTGGGCATATCTCCAACAATAATAATATTGTTGGGGAGCTCATGAATGGGACATTTGAGCATTAGTAACTTCAATCTCCCCCAAGCTTGAGCTGTCTCTCCATCAAGAGGCCAAAAGTTGTATATTTGATTCCGATCTTTATGAATCTCACTAGGAGGATAAAACTTTGAATAAAAGAGAGGTACTATTTCCTCCCATTCTAGAGCTTGACCATTCTTCAGTAGCTTATACCATTCCTCAACTCTTCCTTTCAGTGATAATGAGAATAACTTCTTCTTCACTTGATCTGTAGCAATACCTGCACACTTGAACAACCCGCATAATTCGTGTATAAAGAGTAAATGATCACCGAGATGGACAGTTCCATCCCCAACATAGTATTTATCCATAACATGATCAATAATTCTTGTAGGTATTTTAAAAACATCATTCTCAGCATGTGGTGGCTTATCTATGACCTTAGCAGTGGTAGTAGCATTACCAAATAAGAAACTCAATGAATTATCCATAACAAAAATAAAGCAACTAGCAGAAGTAAACAATACTCACAGTAGAAGTTTCCTTTACCAGTTCCACTCTCCAATAGCGCTTCACTCCCTGGCAACAGCGCTAGAAAATAGTCTTGATGACCCACAAGTATAGGGGGTGTATCGCAGTATTTTCGATAAGTAAGAGTGTCGAACCCAACGAGGAGCAGAATGTGCTGGCTAGTGGTATGGATCAGGAATTCTCTGGAAATACTTAGCAAACGGATTTTTCGGGTTTTTTGATAAAGCAAGTAAACAAAGTAGGAGTAAATAAAAGACAGTAGGAATAAATGCAGCAAGTGGCCCAATCCTTTACGCAGCAAAGGACAAGCCGGTTGTATTACTTAAGATGACAAAATGTTCTCGAGGACACATGGGAAGACTATCAAGTGCTTTCGCTTCATATAGTTGATTAATCTTCTTTAGCTTGCTATGTGTTGTGTGGGTGAACCTATGCTAATGTACCGACCTTCCTAGGACTAATACATACTTGTGATTATACCCCTTGCAAACATCCGTAAGTAGAAGAAAGTAATTAAGGTAGAAACCTAAACACAGCTTTAAACTCTAAGACCCTTACGTCCCTTGTGCAATGGTTTCCTAACGGGCGTTCAGGTTTCTGTCACTCCGGCAACCCCTATGATTAGTAGCCAAATACACAATGCATTCCCCTAGGCCCATATAGGTGAAGTGTCATGTCGTCGATGTTCACATGACACTACTAGAAGAAGTGCACCACAACTTAAATATCAAACTATTGAATCTTTCTCAACATAACTCCACTACTAACAACATGACTTCTCCCATGTCCTCAAGAACAAAATGAAATACTCACAAGACATCATATGGATCATGATCAGAGATGGAATAATGATCTATAACAATCTGAACGTGAACAATAATTCAATGGTTCACTCAATAGCATCAACTACAAAGATTAATCAACACCGGGAAAGTTTCCCCTGTGAACTATGCAAGATTCAACCCAATTGTTACAACAATATGGAGATGGTGATGAGGGTGCTGATGGTGATGATGGTGGTGATGATGATGATCCCGATGAAGTCCAGCTTGATGGTGGTGTTGATGGCGACGATCTCCCTTCTCCGGGAAGGAATTCCCCCGGCAGAAATCTGTCTGTCGGAGAGATCTTTCTCTCTCGGTGTTTTCCGCCCCACAGAGGCGGCAGAATCTTTCTGTGGCGCTCCCCGAGTCTTAGGGTTTCGGGAGGATAATATACGCCAGAGGGGAGTGCCAGGGATGGACCAGGGCAGCCACACCACCTGGTGGCGCGGCCTGGGCTGGCCCGCGCCAGGGGGTGGTGTGGGCCCCGTGTGGCCCATCTCCAACCCCCTTCTAGCCTCCTTTGTCTTCTGGAAAAAAAGGATTTTTCGTATATTTTCCCGGATTTTCTGATCTTCGCGAATTTTGCCTCCAAACAGCACCTTTTAAATCAGAATCTTGACTGCAGCGGTCCATGCTCCAAAAGTCATCAACCATGCAAAAACAGATGAAATAACATAAGTATCACCTCTCAATATGAAATATATCAATGAATAACAGTGAATTATGACATAGAATAGTGATGCAAGATGGACGTATCAGGTACCATGCCCTAACAATCAGATGCCATTACATGAACGATCTCAGCCAATCCCTACCATGCCCATAGCCTACAACGGGGGATTACTCACTCATAGATGGGGTAAACAAGGATGGTCGATGGAGAAGCGATGGTGATGATGATGGCGATGATCTCCTCCAATTCCTCGTCCGGGCAGGGTGCCAGAACGGAGTTTCTGGTGCCGTTTCGTGGAATCTGGTGGTGGCGGCAGAGCGGAACTGCTTCTAGAAAAACGTCGACCCCCCCTGGGTTTTTAGGTCAGAAGACAACTTATTGGCGAAGAGGGAGACCGAGGGGGTGTCTGGGGTGGCGAGACCACCCCCTGGCGCGGCCTAGGCTAGCCCGTGCGGCCAGGTGGTGTGGCCTGGGCCTAGCCCCCCTCCGTCTCGTATTCTGGCTCCGGGAGTCTTTTGGTGAAATAGGATTTTTGGCATATTATCCGGGATTTTTCATGATAGTTGATTTTATGCACAAAAAGTAGACACCAAGGCAATTCTGCTGAAAACAGCGTCAGTTCGCGTTAGTTGCATCCAAATCACACAAGTTTAGAGGAGAAACAATAGCAAAAGTGTTCGGGAAAGTAGATACGTTTTGGACGTATCAACTCCCCCCAAGCTTAGCTTATTACTTGTCCTCAAGCAATTCAGTTGAAAACTGAGTGCGATAAAATAACTTTGACGAACACATTTGCTTCATATGATGTATATATTCTCAGCATGTGATCAACTACTTAGACAATTCATAATAAGGAGTATGCAACTAAGTTTACTTAATAGGCATTGCAAGCTATGAAGATATTCCAACTCAAAAATAATAAGTAGCATGAAGTATAAACATAAGTAACATTACAATGCTCATAAAAAGGTATGATAGAGTGGTATCTCGCTTGCCTTTGATTTAAGGCACCTCTGAAGTTCAGGTGAAGACTAGAAGTAAAGATGTCAAGGATACAAGCATCAAAGTCATAACACAAATAATCAAGTTTTGAGACAAGCACAAAGAATGACAACTATGCTCTCAAGAAGGTGCTAAAAGAATAAGTGGAGACTCAACAAGTAAAATAAAAGGTTTTGAATAATTTGAAAAGCTTCCAAATGCTGAAAGTATGGTACTCATTAGCTTTGAGCTCAAATTGCCCCTATCATTAGAATATTTTAATGTGGTTAAGGTTAAAGTGACACAACTAAGAGGATATGCTTGACAAGTTATAAATCAAAGTCTCATGCCCCTTACTTACGAAGACCGATCCTCATGCTACTCAACTTCAGTCACAAGTAAGCTCTTGTCATTGTAAGTATATACGTATCATAGAGAACCGCCAACGGGGTACCCCTTGCACATGACACAGGAGCTATCCCATAATCAAAATGATAAGGCAAGCAGACAATGAGCATCTCAGCGATCTTTTTATTTACTATGTGCATAGATTTTTATTGAGGATGCTTCATAGAATGCTCATTATGGTTATGCTGCAAGTTTCCACCATGATTAGGCATGGCTTAGGCTAGCGGCCCAGGCGTTTCCCTAGCACATATACAAACTCCATGCTCTTACAAGTTCCACTTTTATTTCACACCACCGGGATCCATGAGCAAAAGAACATGATATCAACGAGGTACTAAGTACCAGTGCAATGCTGAAAGCGTTCCCCATGATACATGGTTCTGCTAACTTCAACTTATAAAGCGCAAGCATATACGCAACAAAGAAGGACGCAATGGTTCAGGTTTATTAAATGCAAGAAAATAAAGTGTGCCATCAAGTTCGTGAGAGCTTTACTAACTAACTTTCTCATAACAAGCAAACATTTTATTCGGAAGAAAACAAGGCATATTGAATATGCACGGAAATAGCAAATGATGCTAATAGGTAGGTATGATGGACACTTTGGAAATATTTGGTTTTAGGGAGTTGGAAACATGAGTAAAATACTCAGTGAAAGTGAAGGCTAGCAATAGTAAGGGAGCGACAAACTAGAGAGCGATAGCTGTCATAATCATGCTTGCTACAAAATAGGACTAATCATGGCATGAAAGTGATTCAAGATCCTCAAGGCAAAATAATTCATCGAGGCTTAACTGATTATTACAGTCATGTGCATGCGTGAGCATGTGCCAAGTCAATTCAAATGAAACATTCAGAGGAGGATACCACGGTGTCATACCAAGATATGAATAGAGTAATGCAAGCAAACATTCATAAAACATGCTACAAACTATTAGCAAGCTGGAACTAATCATACGAAATCAAGAACTACTAAGCATCCAAAGATAACATACACCCTACACGAACAGACTAAGCATGCCCACAAAGATGAGTGTATGTACAAAAATGAAAACAAATAGAGTTCGTTACCAGCCTCTTACCACGAGTTGTCATTAATCCTCATTATTGCTCTTCACTTGCGTGGCTTGAATAATAATATGAAACCAATATCCACTGAGGACTGCTGAACTCTGTAGCAAACTCACAAAACCAAAGAAGAATGACAAATATTTTTGTTGTTTTCAATTTTTAAAGCAAGAACCAAAAAGGAAGAACAAGCAAAGCAAACTCTTTTTGGGTTTTTCGAATAGTTCAAACAAAACAAAAAGGGGAAAACAAACCAAGGCAAAGAGAAAAAGAAGCAAACCAAAGAGAAACAACATAAATATTTTTGGTCTTTTTGTGTTTTAGAAAGCAAAAGCAAAGAAAGAATGAAAACTAAAAAGAGAACGAAACATGAATATACAGAGTACCGACGCAACATGATAAGGAGATGAGTGTGATGTCGGCGTACCTCCCCCCAAGCTTAGGCTTTTGGCCTAAGTGGGTATCAATCCAGATACGAGTAAGGGTTCCAAGCAAGAGGATCATGGTAAGAATGGTTGTAGTTGGGCCCATGGGAAGAAGAAGCTCCCCAATCATAAGCATGCTGCTGATATGAAGACTCTCCCTCATTCGAGGGCTGGACCGAATCATCCATGACCTCCCTTCTAGTGTCTTGCTCCTGTTGGGAGAGCTCTCCCAAGTACGTGTCAAGCTCCTCCTCAGTGAGGGACCATCTTACACTGTTATCAAGGTTAAACAAAACAGGTGCAGGCAAAAGAACAACACGCTCGGACTTGCTCTTTCTCCAACCAGCTTTGAGAAAGGTTATTTCATAAGACAACTCACTCACACTAGCCCACGAGGAAACAAATTTATGTTGTATCATGGAATTAAGATCAAGCCTTTCTATGTGAAACTGTAGGTCTAGATGATGAGGCACTAAACCATGCAATGCTAATAAACGAGAAGCAATGATGCCTCCACAAATTCCACCTTTCTCACGGTTAGCAGCAAGGCGGAAAGCTATCAAAGCACCTAAGTTGTAAGACCTATCTCGTTTAAGAGCAGCGGAGATAAATGCGAGATCATATGAAGATAACTTTCTGGCAGTTTTCCTAGTAAGAACACACTTGGCAATAAAGTAGGCAAAGTAGCGAATGGAGGGAAGATGAATGTTACAGATTTTTCCATTCTCCTTCGAGAAGCTGCTCCCTTGGAAAATTTCTGCGTATAAATCCATGAGTGGTTCAGGTCGCTCCTTAATCCTTCTACATGATCCCCATTGAGGTACCTTAATAGCGGCACAAAAGTCATTGAGAGAAAGGTCGACAGCAATATTGTAAATTTTGTAGTGGACCATGGGGTTAGGCAAAGAGTGACTAAATTGAAAGTCCTGCACCACATACCTGGTTAGCTTCACAAATTGACAAGGTTCATCTTCCAAAAAGTGCTCCAACCCTGCATTAGAAACCAAAGTGTGGAAATCTTGGAGAATTCCCGCAGCTCTCATGAACTCAGAACAGGGATAAATGGAAGGAAAAAATTGCTCCTCCCGGTGGACCTTCATGACCTCAGGCACCCATAGTTCATGTTGGTTTAGTTGATGCTCATTCATCTTGTATTTTGAAATTTAAACACCTATTAAATAAATAATTGCAAAGTGAATATAATGAAGGGTACTACTCATAGGGACTTGTAAGAGGCCTAAACAGGCATCAAAACTATATCTCTAAGCATCAAACAAGCTTACTTGCTCTCATAACCTGTCACCTACAGCAGCAAAATACTCAAGATATAATCCACTAAACAGAAATCTACTTGGACAAGGGGAGGAGTCACATACCGAAGAACAAGTGCTCCAAATTTTAGCAACAAAGATGGGCTGAGCAAGGAGATCAAAAAAATCGAGAGCAAGCACAGCAAGAACGTGATTTTGAGAAATGAACTGGAGCTTACTCGGGAGAGAGAAGAAAGTGGCAGGTGAGAGAGTTAGTGGAGGGCCAGGGGTGGCCCACACCATGGCATGGCGCCACCTAGGGCAGGCCGCGCCACCAGGTGGTGAGCCTTCCTGGTGGGTCCCCCTAGCACCTTCCAGGCACTCCTTTGCCCCTTTTTTCACGTAAAATTTTAATATGAATTTTCTGGAATTTTTCGAGACACTTTATTTTTGGGCATTTTTCACGTATAGAAGAATGATTTTCTGACAGATTTTTTTTTGGAAATGATGCAATGAAAAAACAAGGCTAGAACTATAGGAGTTCTAAGACACTCTAACATGCAAGGAACTAACAAAGAAAAGAAAACTAAACGAAAGCAAAAACTAAAATGGATAGCAATAGAAGTAAACGGAGATAATCATAGTGAAAACATTGTTTTGTTCAGTGAAATCCTTTTGTTAACAAGGTTGATCAGGTCTTGTTACCAAAACAATTCCATATGAGACAAAACTTTGTATTCCACTAATGATTATGTTACCTCAACCTTGATAGCAATACTCCCAATCATAATAGTTTCAAATTTTTCTCTTGGTATGGGACAATATATTTCTCCAACTTGAATGCCCTCAACATGTTCAATTGAATTCAAACCATAAGTCCTTTCAATCTTCTTGGGGAAATAGATAGTATGTTCCTTGTCATTAATATTGAAAGTAACCTTTCCTTGATTACAATTAATAACAGCTCCTGCAGTATTAAGAAAAGGTCTCCTAAGAATAATAGACATATTATCATCTTCACGCATTTCAAGCACAACAAAATCAGTTAATATCAAGAAATTATGAGCCACTTGAACAGGTACATCCTCACATATACGAACAGGAATAGTGGTAGATTTATCAGCCATTTGCAAAGATATATCAGTTGCTATCAGTTTTTCAAGTTGAAGTCTCTTATAGAGAGAGAAAGGCATAACACTAACTCCAGCTCCCGAATCACACAAAGCAGTTCTAACATAACTGTTCTTAATAGAGCAAGGGATAGTTGGTATCCCTGGGTCTCCAAGTTTCTTTGGAACCTTACCATTAAAGGAATAATTAGCAAGCAAAGTGGAAATTTCTTCATTAGGGATCTTCCTTTTATTCGAGACAATATCCTTCATATACTTTGAGTAAGGAGGCAATTTAATAGCATCAGTTAAAGGAATTTGCAGAAAAAAAGGTTTCATCCATTCACAAAACTTATTATAGTGTTCATCTTCCTTTGACTTGTGTTTCTTATCAGGGAAAGGCATAGGTTTTTCGACCCAAGGCTCTCTTTCACTACCATGTTTCTTAGCAATAAAATCTTATTTAGTGTATTTAGTATTCTTAGTGTGGTTTTCAGGTTCTTCTTCAACTTTTTCTTCATTAGGAACTTCATTTTCTTCATTACCACTTTCAGTTTCAGCATCAGAGATAGATATACTATTAGGATCTATAGCAGGTTCAGTGGGTTGTACAATAGTTTTATGTTTCTTTTTCCTTTTCTTATGAGTAGTACCACTATTTTCAGCTTGTTGAGAATCCTGCTCAATTCTTTTGGGATGCCCCTCAGGATATAGAGGATCCTGGGTAGCAGCACCACTTCTAGTTCTAATTTCATAAGCATATTTTTCTTTAGCAGCATTAACTAGCAAGTCTTTTTGCACTTTAATGAGTTGATCTATTTGAGTTTGAACCATTTGAAAGTGTTTAACAATCATTTTAACATCATTAGAGGTTCTTTCCACAATATCTTTCAAGTCAACAATAGCTCTAGTGTTTTCCATTAGATGATTTTGCACCCTTTTATTAAAATTATCTTGCTTAACAATAAAGATATCAAATTCTTCTAAGCATTGATCAGGAGGTTTAGAGTAAGGGATATCACCTTCATCAAAGTGTTGGAGAGAGTGTACCTCGATAGTGGGTGAGTAGTGAATAGGCTTACATAATTCTTCTATAGGAGGTAAATTCTTGACATCTACAGCTTTAATTCCCTTCTCCTTAAGACATTTCTTAGCTTCCTTCATCACTTCATCATTTAATTCAATAACTCCCCTCTTCTTTGATGTTGGAATAGGCATTGGTATAGTAGGTTCAGGTACAATTACTTCAGGTATAGCTTGTTCAGGAGGAGTCCAATCTTCATAATGCTTGCTTATTTTAGCCATTAATTCCTCAGCTTCCTTGAGAGTCATGTTCTTGAAAACACAATCAGCACAACTATCTAGGTATGTCCTAGATTCTTCGGTTAGTCCATTATAAAATATATCAAGAAGCTCATTCTTAGGTAATGGACTTCTAGCATGTGCATGAATCAAAGCACAAAACCTTGCCCAAGATTCAGGCAATACCTCTTTTTCTCCCAGTTTAAAATCAAAAGTTCCTGCAAAATAGCATGTCTAGCATTAGGAGGAAAATATTTCTGCAGGAAAGTATTAATCAAGCAATCAGGGCTATCAATAGATCCAGGAGGTAAATTCCTAAACCAAGTTTTAGCTTCTCCTTTCAGTGAAAAGGGGAAAATCTTAGCAACAAAGTAAGTACGCATCTTAATATCATCAGAAAACAAGCCACTCATGGTAGAAAGTTCATTCATATGTGCTACCGCACTTTCATTCTTAGTCCCACAAAAAGGTTCTTTCTCAACAATAGCTATGTAAGATAGATCGAGAGAGAAATCATAATCTTTATCTATAATGTTTATGGGAGAGGCAGCAAACTTAGCAATAGGAGATAATTTGGGTCTAATAGTACGCCTCTCAAGGAGACTCTTAGCAGTGCTCCTATCATGGGTGTTTTTACATTCTTTAATAAATTCATCGGTCATCTCAACATAACCATCTTCAATATCATAACTTTCACTAGACTCAGGTGAACTAACAGGTGTCGTAGTGTCTTCATTAGGAGTTTCTGTATTTCCAGCTATAGTTCTAGAAATCGTAGCATCTAGGAAAGGACCTAATGAACCACTCTTATCAAGCACAGTAGAAGCAGCATCATAAGCATCAAAAGTTTCAGATTCAGCAGTAGTAGCAGTGTGTGTAGCATGTGTATGTGGTGGTGTAACGAGCTTACTTATAACAGATGGTGAATCAAGAGCAGCAGAGGTGTTTAGAACCGTACCTCTTCTTGTAGTGGATGGTAAAATAGGAACCTTTCCATCACGAGACTTACCCATGATGGATGGATAGCAGTGAACAACAAAGAATCCAAGTGAACTTAATAAATAAAGTTGTGCTCCCCGGCAACGGCGCTAGAAAATAGTCTTGATGACCCGCAAGTATAGGGGGTGCATCGCAGTATTTTCGAGGGAAGTGAAACCCAATTTATTGATTCGACACAAGGGGAGCCAAAGAATATTTATAAGCCTTAAAAACTGAGTTGTCAATTCAGCTGCACGTGGAAACAATCTTGCTCACAGCAGTTTATCAGTAGCAACAGTTTTGTAGTAGGAATAGTAAAGTAGCAGCAGTAGTAAAGTAGAGACATCAGTAACAATAGCAGTAAACAGTAGGATTCGAGTGCGGTACGCATAGGGATGGATGGACAAGCATTGCATGGACAAGACAATTCACAAAGCAATCAGAACATAGGGCAATTGCAGATAAATAAGATAAAGCATCCAAGTACTAGATAATCCTAGGCATGTGTTCCATATATAGTCATATGTGCTCGCAATGAGAACTTGCACAACATCTTTTGTCCTGCCAGCCCATTTGCAGCGGGGCCTCAAGGGAACTACTAGCAATTAAGGTGCTCCTTTTAATAGAGCACCGGAGCAAAGCATTAACACTCCATGAACACATGTGATCCTCACATCAAAGCCATTCCCTCCGGTTATCCTGATTTCTGTCACTTCGGGGCCATTGGTTCCGGACATCAACGTGTGTATACAACTTGCAGATAAGACCATAAACAACACTATCATAATGAATCAATAACATGTTCAGATCTGAGATCATGGCACTCGGGCCCTAGTGACAAGCATTAAGCACAACAAGTCGCAACAAAGTCATAAAGCACTAATAAAAGATACTTGGCACCATGCCCTAACAATCTGATGCCATTACATGAATGATCTCATCCAATCCCTACCATCCCCATAGCCTACAGCGGGGGATTACTCACTCATAGATGGGGGAAACATGGATGGCGATGGAGAAGTGATGGTGATGATGATGTCGATGATCTCCTCCAATTCCCCATCCCGGCAGGGTGCCAGAATGGAGTTTCTGGTGCTGTTTCGTGGAATCTGGTGGTGGTGGCAGAGCGGAACTCCTTCTGGAAAAACATCGACCCCCCCTGGGTTTTTAGGTCAGAAGGCAACTTATAGGCGAAGAGGGAGACCGAGGGGGTGTCTAGGGCGGCCAGACCACCCCCTGGCACGACCTGGGCTAGCCCACGCGGCCAGGTGGTGTGGCCTGGGCCTAGCCCCCTCCGTCTTGTATTCTGGCTCCGGGAGTCTTCTGGTGAAATAGGATTTTTGGCATATTTTCTGGGATTTTTCCTGATAGTTGATTTTCTGCATAAAAAGTATTATGAGAGAGGAAAATATGGTTGTAAAAGTTTTCATGGTACTGAAACACCTCTCTATTTGCTGAAAGTTTTGAAGTTACTCTCGTTTTATCTTCCTATGCCTGTCACTTTGTTCTTTGTGAGTTTATTTGCATACAAGATGCCTATGCATAGGAAGTGGGTTAGACTTAGATGTGTTTTGAATTTGCTTCTTGATGCTCTCTTTTACTTCAATTCATATTTCTTATGTGAGCATCTTCTCAAACTATTATGCCTAACTTAAAGGCATTAAAGATAAGCACTTATTGGAAGATAACCCAAAAGTTTTAGATGAGTCTTGGAAGTTATTACTTCAGTAATAAGCTCTCCTTATCCTTTTTATTTGTTTTTTGTGTCAAGAGTAACCTCTAATGAGAGAGAAGTAATGATTGGGAAAGTTGCTGTCCCGAAACAGATTTATGTGCTTCACCATAAAAGTTCGTGTAAAATCTCTGTACATCATTTTGAGGCGTGAACTTTTGTGCTTCTGCCCCATGTTGTTATCTAACTTTCGTTAGTCCAACATGTTTTGATTTGAGCAACATAAGGTCTTCGAAAAAATTGGTTTTTACCTGCTGGTCTGTTTTGACAAAATTCTGCCATTATTTGCATTTGCTTCTTGTTGGTTCCTTTTTGAGTTCCTTTGGGGAATTGAGCTTTTTGAGGGAAGTGCTACAGTAGCTTGTGTTTTAATGGAAGTTTTATTGGTGTTGAAACTGAACCTAAAGACTTATTATCTTGAATGCACTAATGTTGCTAATAAAGATTGTGTGAAGTTTTGTATGAAGGAAAAATTTCAGGTGTATGGAGGGAATGATGTAATAAGATGAAGAATGGACTAAAGCTCAAGCTTGGGGATGCCACCCGTGTCACCCCAAGAAATATCCAAGAAGTACAAGCTTCAAATCTTGGGGATGCCCAAGGCATCCCCTTCTTCATCAATAAAAATATCAGGTTCTACCAAACACTTCATTTTTATTGTTTCATGCACAGTTATGTTGTTCTTGGAGCATCTTCGTTTTAGTTTTTAGTTTTTGTTTGCTTGGTTTGCTTAGTTTGCTTGAATAAATTGGTTGGACCCCCTCTTTCATACATTAGTTTTCAAATAGTTTGGTTTGGTTTGGAAAAGAGTAGGAAAAGTTCATGCTTAAGTGGTAAAAGGAGCTTGTTTTTGACTGTGGCATATGCTTTTTCATGCCATGCTTGATATTGTTTTGGATTTATGCTTAGTGATTTTTGCTGTAGCATGACATGTTATAAACAATTGAGATTGCTTAATGTGCCTTGGAAGAATCATGTGTTGTTTTAGCATATTAAAGCATAGCATTGTGGTATTCTCCTTTGATGCTTTATTTGGGTTGACTTGGCGCATGCTCACACCATGTTATGACTATCCAAAGTCACCATAGCCTTTATTATCCTTTAGATTTTGACTTGTAATATCACTTTATGCTTTGATTAATGATGTTTTGTCGCTTTGCATGATTATGGCCATTATTGCTCTCTTAGTTGGTCGCTCCTAGTCTTTTGCTAGCCTCCATAACCAAGTATGAGTTCCACCGATGCATCCAACTCCCAAAACCAAGTTATTCCAAAGAGTCCACTATACCTACCTATTAGCATTTGCTATTCCAAGTATATTCATGTTTTTATCTACCTTCTGAATTAAACTTGTTATGAGAAAACTAGTGATTAAAGCTCTCACGAACTTGATGGCACACTTTACTTTTCTTGCCCTTAAAACTTGAACCATTGTGTCATCTATATTGTATATGCTTGCACTTATATGTTGGGGATTAGCAGAACCATGCTGTCATGGGAAACGCTTTCAACATTGCACTTGTACTTTGTACCTAGTTGATACCATGCTCTTTTGTCTATGGATGTCGTCGGTGTGAAATGAAAGGGGAGCTTGTAAGTCCATGGAGTTATGTATGTGTGTTAGAGAAACGCCTGGGCCCCTGGTCTAATCCATGCTGTCATGGTGGAAACCTGCAGCGTAACCATAACGAGCAGTCTATGAAGCATTCTTCTTATAAAAAAAGAGTCAGATATTGAGAAAAAAGAGAAAAAAGAGAAATGAGAAAAGAGGAAAGAGAGAAAAAAGCACCATTTTCCCATGGTAAATAAGAAGATTGCTGAGATGCTCGTTGTCTTCTTGCCTTGTCATTTTGATATGGGGATTCTTCCATATCATTGGGCACGGGGTACCCCGTTGATGGTTCTCTATGATACACATGTACTTACTATGACAAGAACTTACCAGTAACTAAACTTGAGTAGCATGAGGAGCGGCCCTCGTATTCAAGGGACATGGGATTTCCAGCTTATACTTCATCAAGCATATACACCATAGTTTGTTCACTTTAACCTTAATCACTTCAAGATGCTTATGATAGGGGGCAATGAGAGCTGAAAGCTAAAAAGTACCATAATTTTTGGAAACTCTTTATGAAACTAGAATCCCTACTTCCTTCTATGAAGGCCCTTCTTTTACTTTAATATTGAGTCTCCACCTTCTATCTTTATGCACCTATTGAGAGAGCATAGTGGCCATTCTTAGTTCTATGTGCATTGTCCCAAGACTTGTTGATTGATGCATAACTTTGATATTGCTTGTTCTTAAACTATTTGTATCTAGTCACTCTTATGAACTTTGAAGGTGTCTTATGCATTTTTGTTTGCTACTCTCTTAGGGACAAGCTGAATGCCACTATGCTATGTTTTCTTTATGTGAAACAAGCAAACGTCTTGCAAAGCATTGTTATTCATGAATCTTTTGTTTGTGCCTTTTCATGTTGCAACAATAGTTGCTTTGTCTTATTGTTAGAACTTTGTCTTTCATGCTATGATTGAAGTACTATGATCCCAGTTATCAATGTTTTACAAATACTTTGATCAAATTTATGATGGTGCATGTCACCTAAAAAAAATTCTTTCTTTTTATCACTTACCTACTCGAGGACGAGCAGGAGTTAAGCTTGGGGATGTTGATACGTTGCTAACGTATCCATAATTTTTGATGTTCCATGCTTGGTTTTATCTACTTTCTTATGTTTTGTCCACACTTTGGAGTACTTTTTATAGACTTTCTTGGACTAACCTATTAACAAGAGCCATAGTGCCAGCTACCTGTTTTCTACTGTTTTTGGTTCCAGGAAAGTCATAAAATGAATATTGTCGGAATTGGACTGGACAAAAGACAAAGTCAGTTTTTCACCGAGGGGGACACGGAGCCAGAATATGAGACGGAGAGGGGCCAGAGGGCGGACACACCACCTGGCCGCGCGGCCAGGCCTGGCCCTCGCCAGGGGGTGGTGCGGCCACCCAGGGCACCCCCTCGGCCTCCCCTTTCGCCTAAAAGATGCCTCCGATACAGAAACCCTAAGTACCCGATCAAAATTCCACGAAAGACTTTGTAGCCGCCGTCATCTCTATCCCTAGATCGGGAGGGATCTGAAGCTTTTGCCAGCACCCTGCCGGAGGGGAGAATTCACCCTGGAGGCCTTCTTCATCATCATGCAAGCCTCCGGTGTGATGCGTGAGTAGTTCATCCTTGGACTACGGGTCCATGTAGTAGCTAGATGGCTGGTTCTTCTCCTTTGTGCTATCATGTTTAGATCTTGTGAGCTCCGTTCATGATCAAGATCATCTATTTGTAATCCTACATGTTGTATTTGCGGGGATTCGATGGATATTAAGATGCTATTTCAGATTGATTATTGATTCTATCATGTCATTGTTATTTTTGATCTTGCATGCTTTCCGTTGTTAGTAGCTATCTTGGCCAAGTAGATGCTAGCAACTCCAAGAGTTAGTATTTATGCTAGATAGTGGGTTCATGCCTCTAGTAATCTGGGGAAGTGATAGAAATCTCTAAGGTACTAGATGTGTTGTTGCTACTAGGGAGAAAACAATAATCCTTTGTTCATAGAACAATCGTATTGTTTACTTTACACGCAATGCGTAATGCAATTATCTGTTGCTTGCAACTTAATACTAGAGGGGGTTTGGATGATAACCTGAAGGTGGATTATTAGTCATAGATGCAGTTGGATTACGGTCTATGTATAATATTGTAATGCCCAATCGAATCTCAAAGGAGTCAAGATGAGTAGTATATGCATCTATTGCTTTCTCGATGTTTGTCAATTACCCTGCTGTAATTTGTTCACCCAACATGTCATCTATCTTAAGGAGAGCCACCACTAGTGAACTATGGATCCCGGTCCTTTGTTTTATCATCAATCTACAACTGTTTACTGTTTTCTGTTTACTTTCTGCAAATTATTACTTTCTTCCACACAATACGTTTAATCCTTTGTTTTCAGCAAAACCGATGAGATTGACAACCTCACTGTAAGTTGGGGGCAAAGTTGTGTGGTTGTGTTGTGCAGGTTTCCACGTTGCTGCTAGCACCGGTAGTGCGCCCTGCCAAAGACTAGCTAGCAACACCTTAGAGGTGTTTCCTTGCTCCTACTAGATTGATAACCTTGGTTTCATAACTGAGGGAAAACTTACTGCTATGCTCATCATACCTTCCTCTTGGGGTTCCCCAACGAGCTCGATATTTTGGGCCATCAGCACTTGCGGGGATCATGCTGGCAGTCGCGACCTCGTTGCCAAAGCTCTGCGAGCTGGATTCTACTGGCCCACGACCATGCGCGATGCCAAGGACATCGTCCAGCGCTGCAACGCTTACCAGCGATTCGCGGATAAACCTCATGCACCTGACACGGAACTCAGGCCAATACCATTGGCTTGGCCCTTTGCACAGTGGGGTCTCGACATGGTCGACAAGCTCCCAAGGTCCTTGCGACGAGGATATGTCTAACTCTTAGTTGTGGTTAACTAGTTCACCAAGTGGATCGAGGCTATGTCGGTGACGAACTAGTTAGGAGCTAGCACTGTCAAGTTCTTCGAGTCTATTGTCTACCATTTTTGAGTGCCGCATAGCATCATCACGAACAATGGGATGAACTTCACCTCCAACGATTTCCATGAATTCTACGAAAACCTGGGAACCAACATAAGCTACGCCTCGGTGGCTCACCCGCAGACCAACAGTTGATGTCTACGCACTTCTATTCTTGTAGACAGTTGTTGGGCCTCCAAGTGCAGAGGTTTGTAGAACAGCAGCAAGTTTTCCCTTAAGTAGACCACCCAAGGTTTATCAAACTCAGGGAGGAAGTGGTCAAAGGTATCCCCTCTCAAGCAACCCTGCAATCAAGATACAAGAAGTATCTTGTGTCCCCAACACACCCAATACACTTGTCAGGTGTATAGGTGCACTAGTTCGACGAAGAGATAGTGAAATACAAGTGGTATGGATTATTATAAGTGGTAACAGTGCTAGAAAATAACTTGATGGTGTGGAAAAGACTAAAGGAAACTGAAATAAAGATGGAAGCAAGCAAACATGTATCCGATCTAATAGCAAACGGTGTTTGGTGCTTAGAAACAAGGCCTAGGGATCATACTTTCACTAGTGAACACTCTCATATAAATATCTTCTCTTTATGATACTACTCTTAACTACTCTCCGGTTGAACACTCTAATCGATGGTAGGGCTATAACAACAAACCTCAAAGTAAGCCTTTCCCATCTAGATAACCCCACACTGTCACCTTGAGTACTAGATGAGTCCAACAAACACCACAATTTCATAGAAACATCCAACTCCAAATATAACTCATAACAAGTATTTGTAATCTCTAGCCTAAGTGGCACCATGGTGAGCACGCTATCACTTTCACACACATGGGGAGAGCAGAGATCTATTAAGCACTTGAGTAGCAAGGTAGATCTACTAGATTACAAAGCTCATGATCACAATATGATCATGCATAGAGAGAGAGAGAGAGATGAACACATAGCTACCGGTAGAACCCTTAGCCTCGAGAGAGAACTACTCCCTCCTCATCATGGGAATCAGCAACGGTGATGGAGATGGTGGTGGAGATCGATGGAGATGGCTCCGGGGGCACTTCCCCGTCCCGACAGGGTGCCGGAACAGAGACTTTCTGTCCCCCAAATCTCCCCTTCGGTGGCGGCGGCGCTGTGGAACTTTTCGTGGCTGGAGGCTTGATTCTTTTGGGTTTATGCCTCGGGAGGCTTCTTATAGGAAAAGAGGCAAGGTCGGTGGGCGGCCAGGGGGCCACACCACCTGGTGGCGCGGCCAGGGCTAGCTCGCGCCACCACATGGTGTGGACGCCCTGTGGCCCCTCTCCGTCTCGTCTTCTGGATCCGTGAGTCTTCCGGGAAAATATCAACTTTGGCTTTTGTCCGGTCCAATTCCGAGAATATTG
This sequence comes from Avena eriantha, assembly GCA_910589775.1. Lineage (NCBI taxonomy): Eukaryota > Viridiplantae > Streptophyta > Magnoliopsida > Poales > Poaceae > Avena > Avena eriantha. The sequence goes on from OU342744.1 coordinate 162,917,269, forward strand.
ATTTTTTGACTTTCCTGGAACCAAAAACAGCAGAAAACAGTCAACTGGCACTGTGGCACTTTCTAATAGGTTAGTCCAAGAAATCATATGAAAAGTACTCCAAAGTTTGGACAAAACACAAGAAAGTAGATAAAACCAAGCATGGAACATCAAAAATTATAGATACATTTGCAATGTATCAACGGTCAAGTCGAAAAGGCCAATAGCCTCGTCTGCGGTGGAATCAAGAAACGACTCCTTCTGCCACTCGAAAAAGTAGCTAGATCCTGGCCAGGCGAGCTCAATCCGTACTTTGGAGCCTACACACAACTCCAAACAGCGCCACGGGATACACTCCGTTCTTCATGGTGCACGGTGCTGAAGCGGTGCTACCTGCGAAAGTACGCTACAAAGCCCCACGGGTGGTTGCATATAGCTAGAAGGAGTCAACTCTTGCACTCGAAGACTCCATCGACCTCCTTGACGAGGCACGCGAGATTGAAGCAGAGAGATCAATGATCTACCAACAAAGCCTCCTCAACTACCACAGTAGAAGGCTACGCCCTAGATCCTTCGTCGAAGGAGACCTGGTCCTGCGACTGAAGCAGCAAGGGCATCTCAAGCTCGAGTCCCCTTGGGAAGGAGCCTATGTGATTACAGAAGTTATCCCAGGTGGCGCCTATCACCTTAAATATTTCAAGAGCAGAGTCGCAAACTCCAACCCTTGGAACGTCGCGCAACTGCATCGTTTCTATGCCTAGTTGTTTTTACATTACAAATAAGGATATTCAGCCAGGCTACTTAGCCACACATTGTACCTCGTACTATTCTGCGAATAAATAAAGCTAATTAAGTGCCCCGAAACTCTGTGTCTTTTTCTACTTTCTCGCAATTTCATCACTCGGAGGCTGTGCCACCCTTTACACTTCCGTTCTACGAACAAATCGCAGTATCCTGAGTAGCTGACGCACCACCAATCGAACCCTTGATAAACACCAACCCAGTTGCAACGCACCTAATAGGTTGGCAAGGTGCTGAGATGAACACAAGTCAGGCTAACGAAAAGGAACTACATAGTACAATACACTTGAAAAATATACAAGCTAACAAGCTCTTCACATATCAATGGGTATTAAATACACCCAACATAACCATATGAACTTTATAACACTTTTACACCTATGTGCAGGATACAAAATTACGCTACTGCTGCAAAAGAAGAACGTTCGTTTGTTCCTCGAAGAAATCAACGATGTCCTCTGCTGGCCGATCAACCGCTTGATAATGCGGAACCATGTTCCAAATCATTCCTTCTAGCGGAGGTGGTGGCCCAGCAGCAACAGACGCAACATCTACATCTGGCCTGTGTAGTTGCACCAACGACAATGCAGCCTTAGCACCAGCTACTAACTGCTGTCGCACACACTCGCGGACCACGCTCATATCCTGGAACTTAGGTAGAAGAGCCATCAGGCTTGAAGGCACCACGTCGAGAGGAAACATTGCTTGATAAATGTGCCTAAGGCACGACTGCGCCTTCTTCAAGCATTGAAGCACTCGCGAGGCACGATCCTGCAGGGTCGCCAACGTGACTGCATGGTCGTGGTCCACCCAAAAATACCCACTAGCCTGCAGCTGCTCCTGGGTCAAGTTATTCATCCAAATGGCGACCCGGTCCTTCTCATCTTATGGATGACGATCGCTAACAATTACACCAAGCAAGCAACAACATGTAAGGACAAAGAACCGCCGCGACCAACTACAAAGACAAGGGGAGAAGATAGAGAGCTAACGTTTAAACTGCTCATTCAATTGCGCCACTTCCTCCAAGAGATACTTCTCGCGGGCGGTGGCCTTCTCAGCTTTCGACTTCCAAACATCCGCGCTACCGCGGACGATGGGCAACTCACGCTCCAACTGCTTAATGCGGTCACGTAGTCACGAAAGCAACAACAACTTCTCCACTTTTGAACACGTCTGCGCCGTGGTTTCATTGGTAGGAGGAGAATCACGAGGACCACTCGAAGGACCCTAGGTACAATCAAGCAAGAGGCAAAATGAGACTCATCACACATCAAGAAACAGAGGACTACATTCAAAAGTTGCTAAAATGTCAAGGGAACACTCCCCAAAAAAGCACGGTTTACACAAAAGGCTAGCTACAGATATTACACATGACGACTAAGGAGCATTCTGCTTCTTCGACTTCGACTTCGACTTTGGGGGCTTCATCGCATCCGTGGCAGTCTTCGACGCCACGGACTTGCCGGTGGTAGCCCCAGATGCCGTGGTCTTCGCGTCCTTCACTCGCTGCTGCTCCTTAGAGTACTTGGCGACTGTCTCGATAAGTTGAGGCCAGCGCAGCTACTAGCGAAAGGAGCAAACACTACCTGCTAGCCTCCGGCGTCGACAGGCATCACCTCGGATATCGCGGCGGGGTCCAACTCCACGCCATGGGCTTGCACCATCGTGAGTGCCATGGTGACGCCAACAGACCGCTGGGAGTTCCTGAATTCCATGGAATACCTCCTGCGAGGGATTCCACCAGGTCATCAAGATTGTCGATTAGTCCGGCCTTGGGGGTCAGGTCCTCACGGAGGCGGCTGAGCACACCTTTGGCCTTCCCCAACGTCTCCTGAAGGGAAACGCTGCGGTCCTCGACTACGGCAATGGCGCCAACCAAAGCATCCGCGCGACGCAGGGACTGGGCGTCAAAGCTCAGGCCAGCAGAATCTGCGTACACAGAGTGTTATCACAACAACATGACAACACACAAGAAGCAACGCAAATCAAACATAAAATTACCTGAAAGAGCCTTGGCAATCGAAAAAAGTTGTTCTTCGAACAACTTCTCCCTCTCAGCATTGGAAGAGCGCAGCTCTTCCTCACGCTTCTGCGACTCTTCCAGAGCCGCGACTGCCTCATCACGCCTTTTCTCCGCCGCGGCAAGCCCCTTCTCGAGGGATGTAACGCAAAAAATAAGTTCATTGTGTTCACCTATAAAAGGGCAAGACATATCAACACTTGAACTGACAAATCTCCATGAAGACAGAGACAAGGTCAAATGCTCACCTTCGACTGCGCGATGGCAATTATCCAGCAGGGCGTGCTGTCGACGCATAGCAAGGACTTGCTCCGCAAGGCGAGTAATGAGCTAAAACAAGGAAAACAAAGACTCAGTGTCAGCCCAATATACAAATTTGACTGCCAAACAGCAAAAGGACACTCACATGTTCCTCCAGGGACTCCGAAGATGACTATCACGCAGTCGTCCATGCAACCATCTGGTGCTCCCCAGCATGTGGGGAACTCGAATAATTGGCGCCGGAGTGGGCCGCCACTAGAGGAGAAGGAGACCGTTCGACCACCTGCTTGGCCTTGGGGTCTATGACTCCGGATTCTTTCACAAATTGGATGTCATCAGATGACGATGATGCCACTTAACTACAAAAAACGGCCAATACTACTTCAGAAAAAGCAACTCCAAAAGACAGCAAGACGAATTCACGAAGACAAACTAACCAGTTAAAATTATCGAGGTCGAAGTATTCTTCCGACGACTCCTTCGACAGTCGCAGCTTCTTTTGAGCGGGAGGAGCCACGACGCGAATAGGAATGGCGGGGAAGGGCTCCTCTGCAATAGCAGCAGGAAAATTCTCTAGCGTTGACGGCAAGGGCGCATCCGAGTCCTCACTGCGGGAACTCTTGTGAGTCTCGCGATTAGCAGACTCAGGGGCTTCCTCTTCTTCCTCCATGGGGAATGTAGACCCCGACTCGTCCTCCTCCTCCACTTCACGAGGGATAACCCCTAAAGGACGAGGAGGCAAACTGGCAGCTACGCTCCAGTCCTGCAATCAGAAGATACAACATTATATATCAAGTACTTGGTGGCAATCGAGAAAGAAAACTACTCCGTAGAAAACTCTACCTTAGGTGGAGGGTTGGTGGCATCGAAAGGGGGCACGACTGATTCGCCTGGGAGGTCCTCCTTGGCGGTGTACTTGGTCACCAGTCGCAACCTCCTATCTACCTCACCTGCAGAAATGCCCTTCGCGGAAATGCGAGTGACATCGTCAGCACCGACCCAGTGGTACATCAGGTGGACTCTAGCCTGAAGAGGCTGGATGCGGCGGCGCAACCACATGTGAATGAGAGCGGAACCACCCTCTTCTTTGCCTATGCGGCCTTCGAGGTCACAAACACGCTGATACAGCACCTCCGTTTCCCCGGACTTGCCATGCATCACGACGTTCTTCTAGGAATGCCTCCTCTTGCAAGTCGCCACGGGATCAAAGGGTGCGAGTCTGAAGTGTTCTCATTTGGCCTTCTGGTCGTGGATGGAGAACCACTTGTCTCTCCACCCTTGGATAGATGCGGTGAGCTTGATATCAAAGTAGGTCGAGGAAGAGTCAACTTAGATCCCGCAGCCTCCTACATCATAGACTACCGAACCCGACCCCGACTAACGCTTAAGCTTAAAAAGCTTCTTGAAGAGACCAAAGTGTGGCTCGATTCCGAGCCAGCACTCGCACAAAGTGATGAAGCAGGCAATGTGGAGAATAGAATTTGGGGACAGCTGGTGCAACTGGAGCCCATAGAAACAAAGGAGACCCCTGGCAAAGGGATGCAGGGGAAGAGAGAGACCTCGAATGATGAATGCAATGAACATCACTCAGAAACCTGGAGGAGGACGCAGGATTACGTCATTGCCAGGCACTCACGAATCATCTTCCACAGGTGGAAGAGCTCCATCTTGATGAAGAAGGTGTAGCTCAGAGGGCTTGATGACAGACGCGCGCCAGGAGCCGTTGGTGACACAGGTACCCGCACCCTTCTTCTTCCTGGCGGTGGCAGCGCTGGTGCCCGCGGTGGTGGTGCCTCCCTTCTACTTGGTGGCGGCAATGGTGGCTGCAGATCCAGCGGCGGCGACTCCCTTTTTCTTGCCCATCTTGCGATGGTGATGCGAGTAGAGAAAGTAACTGTGGAAAACGCGGAACTGGTCCAGTGCCGCGAAGAGGAAGCGCGCAAGGAAGCAGAGATCACAACAATGGCGAAGGAGGCACGAGCAAGAAGAGAGATGAGGAAAAATTACCGTAGCTGCGCTACTACTTAACCTCCTCGCGGATGTCATCCAACGGCCAGCAAAAACCCTACTGAACGCATGGCGTACATCATCATCGACACGTGGCGAAGGTGAAGCACGAACCATCCCCCACTATTCCCATTACACGCGGAAATTGAGGAGTCGCAGTTAAAACATATGATTACGCATGCCCAATCAAATCAAAGTCAAGAAGTGGGAACCACCGATCGTCACGTCCCGTCAAAACCGCTCACGCGGGCAACTGAAGTCATCACATCATCAACATTGACGTCATCGATTCAAGCAGAAGACGATTTTGACTACTTTAGTCCTTGCTCGAGTCTTCAACTCAACCAAGCACTCGGGGGCTACTCCTAACAGGAGCGCTGGCCGTGCACCCAAAAGAATTTTTTTTATGTTTATGTTTTTATGCAGGTGAGCAAACTTCACAAAAACCCATCACTCGAATTAACGATTCGACTGTGAGTTACGGGTTACTCCCATAGGGAGCGCTGGAAGCACAATTTGACTAAAACAAGCAATAAAAGACGACAGCAGTTGCACAAAGATTTTAGTCCCCACTCGAGTCTACGACTCGAATAGGCACTCGGGGGCTACTCTCATAGGGAGCGCTAGTCGCACACCCTATGATTATTTTTCCTTTTACATTGTATTGTGGGTCTATAACATCCACAATCGATTGCTATGGAGACTCTGCCTCATAAACTTCCCTGCAAAGAGACTGTGTCTCCTGGGTTACCTAAATCATCTCCGCGATGACAAAAATTCGGATGTCGCGCTTACAGCGTGAAGATAAGACCTGAATAAGGCCTGGCAGCGCATCTGCTGCGCACTACCAGAAATATATCCATGCCTACAGGTACGATGAACATGCCTTGATAGACGCGTTGAGTGCTCACATTTATACACTGGAATTCGACTCTTGTAAGACCTCTGTGGCCTGAGTCGAATTACGCAAGCACTTTTCCGAATTCGAGTCCGGGGACTTGAGTTTGAGTAGATTGTGTTGTTTTGCCCTAAGGCAGTTAACTCATACCGATACATTAGATAAATCAGGCACGTATATCAACAATCCCTATGACATAAACAGAACACTCGAAAAATGCTTAGTCATGCACTCGAAAGACTTCATAAAGTCTCTAGTCGAATCTGTGATTCCACTGGACACTCGGGGGCTACTGACATGGGTATACCCTACAGGTACTCGAGCTTGGCATATACGGTCCAGATACGCAGAAGCGCATGTCGTTGCTAAGGCCCAATGCAAGATTCGGGTAACCCACGAACTCTTCGATTTCTTGCAATGCAAGACGAAGCTTAAGATAGAAAGTTCAAAGGGGCAAACCCTAATCTGTAACCGACTCGACCTGCTACCCGAGACCTAGCCTATCTATATAAAGGATAGGAGGGGGCAGTGAGGAGGACAATCACAACCGTAGTTTCCACCACCATCGCTAGATTGCATCTGCGCACCCCTGTAATCTTTGATTCCTTCGTTAATTCCAAGAGCAGGCAAGCAGGAGTAGGGACCTCTACGAGGCCTAAACCTAGGTAAACCTTGCGTCCCTGTGTGCTTGTTTCCTAGCCGACTGATGCCTCCAGCGCTCCCTCCTTCTCCAAAACCCAAGTCCATAACAATGGGCATTGACGAGTTAAACCCTCGTCAGTATTAGACTAATTTTGGTCCAAACCCTAGCTGCCACCGATATGCTTCCGCCGTGCTACCCCAGGGGGATTGATCTCCATGATCTCCACCGGGGGCTGTGCAACCCATAGCAGGGCTTGTCCGCCGATCCGTGATCGGCTTCCCTGGTGAGTCTTTTTTCCGACCCCAAGATCGGTTTTTCTCTCCAACGGTCATTCGATCGGTGTTTTATTTTTTGGTTTACCGATCATAGATCAGATTAACTCACCCACTCCCATCGTCCTCTCGATGCCTCTACTCCGACCATCAGCATCGGTGATCTACACCGTGCCCATGCGCCTACCTCCTTCGCTGCTGCGCCTGCCTCGGCAGGCTATGGTGGCTTCACGGCTGGCCACCGTGCACCTCGGCCAGCTGCTATGCCTTCCTCGGTAGGATGCCGTGGCCGTCCCCCTCGGACTGTCTTTGTTGTCATCGCCCGTGACTTCACCGACAACACTACCATTGACTCTGATATTTGCGTCGTCCATGTCATGTTGCATATGGCACACCGTTGGTTTGATCAACCGATCCCGCGCCTGTCTACGCTAAGCACGTCCCTGAGCACGCGCCTACCATCGATCGAGCTACGGGATCTCGATGTGTTGCCTCTTCGGGCTATAGCGCCGCCGCCTTGTTCCTCGGATACTAAATGCCAACACACCTCACAAGCATGATGCACTGGTGGACTCCAGCCGCTGCATCGACTTGTGCCATGAAGCTATGCTGCCCTATCAGGTCATAGCATCGATGCACGTAGTCTACATCGTCATTCCCACTCACCGATGACCCTGCTATCTCTGTGCCACCTCCTATGGTGCAGATCGCCTACGTCCATGCATGATCTTCATCACGCTAGATTCTTCTTCGCCTACATCGAGTACCGCCGCCACACGTCTCTAGGCGTCCAGCATGACCACTCTGGGCCACCGGTGGTTTCTCCACCTTCTACATATTCGTCCACAACGACCTCGTGGCCATCGTCATCTCTTCCCCTACGACACTGGTACATAGGGTCATGATGGTCCCCGCCCTCGCACGTCCGGTATTGGCAACATCGGTACGTGCCTTTGTCCCTGACGCATTCTTGAGTCTAGCAAACTCGGATCGGCGCCTCGTCTACATCATCATTGACAACGTCTTCTTTGGCATCAACCTGTAAGACTACCTCGACCGCATCACTGACAAGTTCTTCTTTGCATCCTTGGTTAGGGAAAAACCAATGGATGCATTCGTTTTCGATGTGTGCCTAGTTATAGCAAATCTATGGTTGCACCTCATCCTCAACGACTCGTACTGCATCGGCTCCGGTGTCGCGACCTTCAATGACTTCCTCGACGTGTCTCTATCATCATCCTCAGGCACTATGCGCATGCATCTACCTCGACACTGGCAACTCCGACCATGACCTCGACCACGGCGACCCCTCACATGGCTACATTGACCACGACACGTGCCCAATGCTCTGGGCTTCCTCGACATCGGCACAAAGGGGTACCACCTCGGTTGTGTAGGGGTTCCATGTATGAAAACAATAAAATTTTACCCTACGCCCCTGAACCCCTGGAGCTACCAGGACCTATCTATTAGTAATACAGTAACGGGAGGGGCTTTTCGCGAACTTACCCTTGAAGGCCAAAAAGCATTGTCAATGCTCAGGAGAGCGTGGTTGATGTAGACGAGCCGAAGCTAACCTCAAGGTCGTGATGAAGTCCTTGCGCTCCAATGGCTCCAACGAATTGAGTGCCTCAAGTGCGACACCTCGCGGGGAGTTACACACATCCGGTGCCCGACGATGACTCCCGCTTCCCCGATCTAGCAGCAGTTGCGGAAGTATCTGAATCCCGTAGCATGACAGCGCTCCGAGGTGAAGATATCTCTCGTTCGCACAGTCTAGACTTGGGACCACGGTCACGAGAGAGAGAGAGGGGGAGAGCGAAAATATCAATTAGAGGTCCTCCCAAAAGTGAGAAGACCTTTATTGATTATTGGTGTATTTTATTTGGCCAAATACCCCACTATATATAGGGGAGGGGAGGTACTACCTCCCTCAAAGTCTTGGGGTGGGACTAAAGGAGAGGGGGGGGGGGGGGGGGGGGGGGGCTGGCCCCCTAGGGCACCGACCACCCCCTTGGCCCCCTTCTCCCTCTCTCCTTTCCCTAATGGGCCCTCTCCCCTCCAGGAATTGGCCCATTAAGCCTTTGACCATTTAAATTGATTTTTCTCTTTATTAAATAATTATGAATAAATGATTAAATCAATATTTAACATTCATTCACATATTATTCAACCTCCGTGGCTATGGAACACTTCCACCTCCACTCCGGACATCCTCCAGACTTACCAAAACCCTTCCGGTTTTCTCTCTACTATTCTTCGGCGATTTTACCGATCCTATAAACACTCTCTAAGCATCATCAAGACCTTAAGCGTGATACCCCACGGTTCGGGAACACTCCAGACATGGTCGGGACACTCCCCCACCAATGATCGATAGAGGGACCTGGATGGCCATGTGACCCCTGTGCGTTCCACGAAGATCTTTCGTCATTTGAACCGGGACAGTCGTGTCTTATTCCCTTTGTCACTCGATACTTGCATTGCCTGAGATCTGATCAATGACATCAGCATGTCGTGTTCAACCTCGTTGCCGAACAATGCTACTTCACTTGTTCCGACAAGTGATATCCCTGTGATCAAATCACACGCTGCGCAGCTATTGGATATAACTTCTCCGAGTGGGCCCTTGAGTATCTTCCCATCACATGGACGGACAAATCCTGCTCTTGATATATATTGCCTCTACGGTTTCCTCCGAGTACCTGAACACACCTTTATAACCACTGTATTACCAAGTGGCGCTTGATGCTATCTAAGCACTCTCGGGAGACAGTGATTGATATAGCCTCACAGTCTAAGGAATAGTCTATGAGGATCCATTTCTTATCATCGTAACTTCAACTTCGTGGCATGATCGGGTCACGATGTTTAGGTTGGGTATTGGTTCATCATCTCATTCTCGAAATGAGATGACTCCATTTCCAACTGGCATAAATGCCACATGATCAGGAAACATGATCATATGTTGACCAATGAACCAGTGACTAGAGTTTCACTGGGAACCCCAGGTTGTTTGTATATCACACGTGTATTCATGTTCCACTCAATACAGTTATAACATGATATAAAACTTAATCATAAACTATATGAAATATGATAATAGTCCTTACTACTATTTGTCTTTAGGGCATATTTCCAACAATATTATATGTACAGTTATAGCATGGTATATTCTGGAGTTGGCGCGTTGCTATAATCTAGCTCTTTAGGTTTTTCATCATTGGTTACCACCCTCATCATGTTGAGGTCTTCTACCGGATTTGGCTCGGGTTTGCTAGCAAACTTTGCTAGTATGACAGCTTGGCTCTCGGCTACCTTACCCAGCTGAGCCTCCACGGTCTTTGTTCTTTCCTGTAGATCCTGCACATCATTTCTAATTGCAATGCCTGATTAGATAATCTTCCTATACTACTTTCATGGTTCTCTGTAATCTTAATAAGCATATTGTTTTGTTCAGTTTGAGCTTGCATAAATGTTCTAACAGTTTTCTCAAACGGGAGATTGCCATGATTTTCTCCATTAGTATTATCATAATTATTGTAAGGAGCTCCCGCAGGATTTGTATGATATTTTTGAACATTAGAAGCATAATTATTTTTCCGTGAAGGATTAAAAGGAGTGTGAGCTATAAAAATTAACATCATTAACATCGGTAGTGATAACATTAACTTGGGTATCTTCCTTACCCTTTACTAAGCTAAGTAACTCATCTACCTTAGATGTAAGCTCCTCATTGTTTACCTCGGTAATTGAACTTACTCTCTTCGAGGTTCTTTCCACATTCCATTGGACATGGTTATTTTGCATATCAGTAAGTAACTTCTTTGCAACACTCACATGCTTTCCCATGATTGTTCCTCCTGCTGCAGTATCTAGCATAGACTTAGACATTGGGTTAAGACCATTATAAAAAAAATGTAATACAAGCCACTCTTCCATCCCATGATTAGGATAGTTCATTACGGCTTCTTTCATTCTTTCCCACGCAAGAGCTAGTGACTCACGGTCTCTTGTCTAAATCTTGTAATGTTGGATCTTAGCTGGGGGGAAAATTTAGTGCATTCCTCCCAAGATTTAATAGTGCCCTTTGGTAGAGCTAACAACCAATCCTTAGTCTTTCCTCTAAGAGATAAAGGGAATAATCTTAGCTTAACAACATTTGGATCTACATCCTTAATACGCATCATGTCACAAATTTCAGTAAAAGTATTTAAGTGCAATCCCGAATCCTCAGAAGATGAACCCCCAAACTGGTTTTGCTGAACCAAACTTAAAAGGTTAGGCTTTATCTCATATGTTTCCGCATCAACTGCGGGTTGAGTGATGGGTGCACGAATAAAATCATCAGTGGGAGTAGCATACTCCCCTAATATCTTTTGAGCCATGGCTGTTATCTTTTTTGGTAATCTCCTAAGCAATGAAAACGAATAACAAGTAACTAATTTTTTTGGGTTTTCAAATAGATAACAAGAAAGTAAACTTATAACAAGAAATGAACTACAACCAATAATAAAACTAAAAATAAGGTCTCTAATGACCTCACCAGGATAGCAAAATTGCTTCCCCAACAATGGCGCCAGAAAAAGGGTTGATACTTTTGATCCGGATTCACATATGTAGTATAATAGCTTTTTCCCTAGAAGACCTAGGTTTAATCGAACCTCGGAAAGCACTGCTAAAAGGTAATAAAAAGGACACGTCTACAAGACTTTGTTTGTTTGTTTTACCTTAGTTGACCGGACCAATCTAGTTTATTTTATAACAGGTTTGAATCAATGGATGGAGATAGGCTAGGGTTAAAGATCCACCTGGAACTGCACATCAAATGGGATAAAAGATAATAATAAGCATAGTCATGTATAATGTTTGTATTGAGGTAATGTCTTGTGGGGAAAACATCCTAATATTCTAGAGCCTCTATGATGCAGCGGGCCTAGCAATAGACTTTTAATCCAACCGAGAGTACACCTAAGCCACGGGTTACAAACAATTATTGTTGATGTTGTTGTGGATCCCGAATGGGGCGCTAAGCAAAGACCGTACTACCCTTTCTGTCACTGAGGTTCCTATGAGATCGCCGCTAGCCAAGTATCTCACCTCAAGCCTTTATCAATCTATGGGATCTTGGGTACCTACAGGTACACAGATCGAGACAAGAGACCAAGAAACAAAAGATACAAATCACGAATCCAAACAAAATACAATTCTCCCATGATCTAGATGCACATAATTGCTGTGAGGTTTCTCCCCAACCCGCAGCCCGTTGATTATTTGCTCAACACGTATCGAGCTCGTTGGGGAACCCCAAGAGGAAGGTATGATGAGCACAACAGCAAGTTTTTCCCTCAGTTATGAAACCAAGGTTAGCAAACTAGTAGGAGCAAGTAAACACCTCCAAGGTGTTGTTTCCAACTTGGAATCCTGCATAACACAACCACAGAACTTTGCCCCCAACTTACAGTGAGGTTGTCAATCTCACCGGTTTTGCTGAAAACAAAGGATTAAACGTATTGTGTGGAAGATAGTAATTGCTTGCAGAAAGTAAAGAGTAAATAGTAAATAGCTTGTAGATTGATGGTAAAAGAATGGACCAGGGTCCATAGTTCACTAGAGGTGATTCTCCTTAAGATAGTTGACATGTTGGGTGAACAAATTACAGCGGGGCAATTGACAGACACCGAGAAAGCATACATGCATATACTAATCATCTTGACTCCTATGAGATTTGATTGGGCACATTATACATAGACCGTAATCCAGCCGCATCTATGACTAATAATCCACCTTTAGGTTATCATCCGAACCCCCTCTAGTATTAAGTTGCCAGCATTAGATAATTGCATTAAGCAAAGTGTGTAAAGTAAATAATACGATTGTTCTATGAACAAAGGATTGATGTTTTCTCCCTAGTACCAACAACACATCTAGTACCTTAGAGATTTCTATCACTTCCCCAGATTCCTAGAGGCATGAATCCACTATCGAGCATAAATACTCCCTCTTGGAGTTGCTAGCATCTACTCGGCCAAGATAGCTACTAACAACGGAAAGCATGCAATATCACAAATAACATAGACATGATATAATCAATAATCAATCTGAAATAGGATCTCAATATCCATCGGATCCCCGCAAACACAACATGTAAGATTACAAATAGATAATCTTGATCATGAATGGAGCTCACAAGATCTAAACATGGTAGCACAAAGGAGAAGAACCAACCATCTAGCTACTACATGGACCCGTAGTCCAGGGATGAACTACTCACGCATCACACCAGAGGCAGGCATGGTGATGAAGAAGGCTTCCAGGGTGACCTCTCCCCTCCGGCACGGTGCAGGGAAGAGCTTCAGATCCCTCCCTATCTAGGGATGGAGATGACAACGGCTATAGACTCTTTCGTGGAATTTTGATCATGTCCTTAGGGTTTTCGTCCCGGAGGCAATATATAGGCGAAGGGGCAAGGTCGGTGGAGCGCTACGGGGCCCACACCCCCTGGTAGCGCCCCCAGGCCGTGTCGCCACCAGGTGTGGCTGCCCTGGTGCGCCACTTTGTCTCCCCTCCGGACTCCGTGTTCCTTCTGGTTAAATATTGACTTGGGCTTTTGTCCGGTCCAATTCCGAGAATATTTCCTTACTAGCTTTTCTGAAACCAAAAACAGCAGAAAACAGGCAACTGGCAGTGTGGCATCTTATTAATAGGTTAGTTCCAGAAAATGTGTAAAAATACTCCAAAGTGTGGACAAAACATAAGAAAGTAGATATAAAACAAGAATGGAACATCAAAAATTATAGATACGTTTGCAACGTATCAACATCCCCAAGCTTAACTCCTGCTCATCCTCGAGTAGGTAAGTGATAAAAAGAATATCTTTTGAGGTGACATGCACCATCATAATCTTAATCAAGGTATTTGTAAAACATTGATAGCTAGGATCATAGTACTTTAACATAGCATGAAAGATATACTTCTAACAATAAGACATAACAACTATGATGTAACATGAAAAGGTACAAACAAAAGATTCATGAATAACAATTCTTTGAAAGACGTTTGTTTGTTTCACATATAGAAAACATAATGAGAATGGTATTCAGCTTGTCCATCATAGTGTAGCAAAACATAAATTCATAGGACACCTTCAAAGTTCATAAGGGTGACTAGATACAAATAGTTAAAGAACAAGCAATATCAAAGTTATGAATCAATCAACAAGTTGTGGGACAATGCACATTAAACTAAGAATGACCACTATGGTCTCTCAATAGGTGCATAAAGACAGAAGATGGAGACTCAACATAAAAGTAAAAGAAAGGCCCTTCATAGAAGGAAGCAGTGATTCAAGTTTCATAAAGAGCTTCCAAAAATTATGGTACTTATTAGCTTTTAGCTCTCATAGCCCCTATCATAAGCATCTTTAGGTGATTAAGGTTAAAGTGAACAAATATGAGGATATGCTTGACAAGATATAAGTTGAAATATCATGCCCCTTACTTATGAAGACCGAACCTCATGCTACTCAACTTTAGTCACGAGTAAGTTCTTGTCATTGTAAGTGCATGTGTATCATAGAGAACCGCCAACGGGGTACCCCTTGCCCGATGATACGGAAGCATTCCCATATCAAAATGGCAAGGAAAGCAGACAATGAGCATCTCAGCGATATTTTTATTTGCTATTTGCATAGGTTTTTATTAAGGATGCTTCACATATTGCTCATTATGGTTATGCTGCAAGTTTCCACCATGATTAGGCATGGCTTAGGCTAGCGGCCCAGGTGTTTCTCTAACACATATACAAACTCCGTGACTTACAAGCTCCCCTTTTATTTCACACCGTCGGGATCCATAAGCTAAAGAACATGATGTCAACCAAATAAAGTGCAATGTTGAAAGTGTTCCCCATGGTAACATGGTTCTGCTAATTCACAAATTATAAAGCGCAAGCACATATGCAACATAGATGGGCACAATGGTTCAAGTTTCTTAAGTGCAATAAAATTAAAGTGTGTCATCAAGTTTGTGAGAGCTTTAATCACTAATTTTCACATAACAAGTTTAATTCGGAAGGTAGATAAAAACATGAATATACTTGGAATAGCAAATGCTAATAGGTATGTATGGTGGACTCTTTGGAATAATTTGGTTTTATTTGGAGTTGGGTGCATGAGTGGAACTCATACTTGGTATGGAGGCTAGCAAAAGACTGGGAGTGACCAACTAAGAGAGCAATAATGGCCATAATCATGCAAAGCGACAAAACATAATTAATTAAAGCATAAAGTGATATTACAAGTCGAAAACTAAATGACCATAGACGCTATGGTGACTTGGTGTAGTCTTAACATGGTGTGAGCATGCGACAAGCAACCCAAATAAAGCATCAAAGGAGAATACCACAATAATATGCTTTTATATGCTAAAACAACGCATGATTCTTTCAAGGCACATTAAGCAATCTCAATTGTTTGTAACAAGTCATGCTACAGCAATAATCACTAAGCATAAAGTTAAAACAATATCAAGCATGACATGATAAAGTCTAAGTCATAGTCAAAAACAAGCTCCTATTATACCACTTAAGCATGAACTTTCCTACTCTTTTCCAATCCAAATCAACCTATTTGAAAACCATCATATATGAATGTGGGGGTCCAACCAATTTATTCAAGCAAACTAAGCAAATGAAAACTAAAAACAAAACGAAGACGCTCCAAGAACAACACAATTGTGCATGAAACAATAAAAATGAAGTGTTTGGAAGAAACCTGAGATTTTTATTGATGAAGAAGGGGATGCCTTGGGCATCCCCAAGCTTTGACGCTTGTACTTCTTGAATATTTCTTGGGGTGACACGGGTGGCATCCCCAAGCTTGAGCTTTTTTCCATACTTCATCTTATCACATTAGTCTTCCGCACACTTAAAATTTCCTTCATACAAAACTTCACACAATCTTTATTAGCAACATTAGTCCACTCAAGATAATAAGTCTTTTGGTTCAGTTTCAACACAAGTAAAACTTCCATTAAAACACAAGCTAATGTAGCACTTACTTTAAAAAGTTCAAATGATCAAAGAGAACTCAAAGAGAAAGAGATTAAGAGGCAAATACAAATAATGGCAGAAATCTGTCAAAACAGACCAGCAGGTAAAAACTAATTTTTGCGAAGACCTTCTGTTGCTCAAATTGAAAAGTGTTGAACTAACGAAAGTTAGATAACAACCTGGGGTAGAAGCACAAAAAATTACAGCTCAAACCGACATACAGAGATTTTCACGAATTTTTACAAAGAAGCGCAAAAATATGTTTCACGACAGCAACCTTCCCAAGCATTACTTCTCTCTCATTAGAGGTTACTCTTGACACAAAAACCACACAAAATGATAAGGAGAGGTTATTACTGAATTAATAACTTCCAATACTAGACAAAAGACTCCTAACTAAATTTGGGTGATCTCCCAATAAGTGCTTTTCTTTAACGCCTTTGAGCTAGGCATAAAAAGTAAGAAAAGAATCAAGTATTCTTAAATGAAGAAGCATTAAGATCAATACCAGAAATATCTTCAACAAGGCATCATCCGAATAAGTTCTAGAGGATCCCCTCTCACTACTCTTGGGTTCACTATTTTCATCAAACGGGTTTTCAGAAACAACCCAATCAAAATACTTTTCTAAAGTTTCATGCATTCCTACAAGTTTAAAAGGTATTGGTATTTTAAGTTCCTTTCCATCTTTAGGTTTGGTTTTATCCATCCTTTATCATGTACCAATAACATCTACACATGAGCCTAACATATTAAAATGATCAAAGACTTTTCTAGCTTCCTTAACAACATCATAGAATTCTTTAAACAAAGTTTCTAGAATGAAATCTCTCTTTTCAGTATCCTCAATATCTTTAATTTTAAGGAACATTACTTGCATTATGGGGTTAAGGTTAACAAACCTAGCTTCCAACATGTGAACTAAAGAAGCTGCAGCAATTTCATAATTTGGAGCAAGTTCTGCAAGGGATCTATCTTCAATATCCTCATGCTTGCTAACATAATTAAAAAATTCTTCAATATTATCTTTCCCAATTATAGAGCCACTACCTATTAAAAGGTCTTTCAGGGTGAACTTAGGGATCAACATGGTGAGCTAAGAACGAGGTAACAACTATAGAAAGAACTAATTATTTTGTGTTTTTGATATAAAGAAGCAGACTAGTATAACTATTTTTGTGTGTTTTTGATAAAGAAACAAGAAAAGAAAGCAGAAATAAACTAAGCAAAACAAATAAAAAAATTAAAGAGATTGGTTATGAGATATAACACCCTCGAATCGGCCCTATGCAAGTTTCAGCCCTTTCCGCCAAACCCGCATAGAAACGATTCAAGGACGCCCACCAGGCACTTTCGTGCGGGTGGAAAACAAAGTAATACCATTACACAACAGTCCTCGATGGGACCCACATAATAGATATATATACAGCACGACTCCAAGAGTCAAGAATACAGATATACACTACAAAGATCCAAATCACCTTGAAAACGATACAGCGTCCGAGTACGGACAAGATGCAAATAGGGCTAAGAGCCCTGAAGAATAACCAATGGCGTCCATAACCCTGCCCAGGCCAAGCCGGAAGGGTAACCCTGCTAACAACATCGATCTCAAACCTGCTAAAACAAAAGGGGTGCCGACAAAGGGAAAAGGAAAAAGAGGAGCGTCAGTACTAAGGCCAGTACACGGCGAGTCTAGAATTCGGAGGCTCTCGCCTACGTAGGTATGGTGGACTGAAGCGGCAGCGCAGCAGCACTAAACAACCTATAGAGACTCAGTAAAACTGGCGGCTATTAGAGAGGGATAAGAAAGACCTATTCGGATCCTACCTGATACTAACACCAAACATACCCATCCTGGTATTTCCCCCTCGAGACCAAACGAGGAAGTCAGACCAAGGAACTCACACGGTTGGCAATTTTACTGATTCCGTTATAGTTGCAGCACTTACTAGTCAGATATAGATAGCATGAGTCATCCTGAAGCAGAAGTAGTGGGCAGTTTTAATCACCATTCCGTTGTAGTTGGAACATTTACTAGTCAGATATAGTTGTCCTGAGGAATCCCAAAACCCAGCAGTTGTTGGCACTTTTATCACATTCCATTGGAGTTGCAATACTTACTAGGCAGGTATAGTATGACACAGATCAACACAGATCCACCAGTTGTTGGCATTTTTATTATCCATTCCATTGTAGTAAAGCTGATTACTAGTCACATATTAAGTCAAATTTATAGCACTACTTTAGTTATGCTTGTCTATGATCGAGATACTGTGCTCCAAGTCGTCCATAACCGCGGACACGGCTTTCAGAAAGTTTTACCCTGCAGGGGTGCACAAATAGCAACACACACTCGATCAACCTCAGAAAAACCAACTCAAAACCCAACGAGGCTTTCACGGCAAAGCGATCACAGGATTCAGAAATATTTCAGGGGGCCACCCTACTAATCTACCCGCAACGAAGTTGGCCGGCTCCGGAACGGGCCCAGGGTTTGCGACGACGGTTGTAAACGACTGGAAACCCGAAAGTGTGACCGGGCTTGTCGATACCGCGAAAACATGGCACGATCCAAAACAGTACAGGTGCTCCACACACAATCTTAAATAAAGCAGTAACATGGCATAAGTACAGGATAGTAATAAAGCCCCAAACTACTTTGTGGCCCCAAGAAATATAAATGAATCAAGCTCTGGCTCAGGGGGATCCCATAGGGTCTCCCGGATGTGGATAGTGCGAATAGTCAAGGAACAGGTATCAAGTACTCGGGGTCCTACAGGACACAAGTGAGCGTGGAAGAACCAAATAACATCTATTGCCCACCGATGCCTCTGCATTAGTTATATCTAGCAATTTAATAGTTGTAGTTAAAGTCATGATCAACTCCCCCATAAACATCTGCCAGCATTCCAACAACTGTGGTACTTGACAACACGAGATCGCACCTGAGCAAGCAACTACGACTCGCAAGGCCAGCTATCTACCAAACATAGGTAATAGGAGGTGTCCAAGGCAATATAGAGGCTGCACGAGGTATAACTGGTGTACGGAAACTAAAGCATCGGAACACGGATAGCAATAGAACAATATGAGGAAATAAAGACTATAAATGCAAAATAGGTAGAAGGGGGAGAGATGCTCGCCTTGGAAACACTGCCGAAGGTTCATATCTGGAGAACTTGTCGATACTCGCATCAACTCATCGGCCTAATCCGCGAAGAAGCAAACACTAAAAGAAACACCGGATGCAATATTTAATACTACAGCAGAAGAATCAGCATGTTCATGGTATGATGCATGGCATGGCACAGATGCGGTGCAATTAGGCAATATTAAGCGGAACCGGGGTCCCGACAATTAATTATATGGTTCATGCTATTTAGATACCCCGCAATTTAAATGTTGTATTAACAAGGCAAAACATGGTATCAGTTCGCTACACAAATTTAAATGGAGCCAATTAAGACTAGAAAAGCCCGCATATAGCCTCCATATTTAATTTAGGTGAACTAACCCGAACCCACAAAATATGTATGCATGTGTGAACAATTTAATATGCAACAGATGAATGTCATATTTTATAAAAATAAGGGGGGTCTCGGATAGGGGTCACACATCGGGGTTCGAAGATCTTGGGTGCCGAGGGTCTTGGGGTTCGGGCGCGCCTGGATCGGTCTTCAGATCCTCGGGATCGGGGCATGGCATTTGGATCCATGACGAAGATCTTGATGGCCCAACGGGGTTCAGACTCGGACTCCGGGATCGGTCTTCGGATCTAGGAAGGAGAACTTGATGATCCGTGAGGGAGTTGTTGTCAATGATTCTTCGAGCACCTCCGGGTCGGCACAGTATTGTCAAGCTTGGCGATCTTGTTCGTCGAGGTGGATCGAAGACCTTGTCGAAAGTCGGGATCGAGGTTGATCTTGGTGAATCCTTATGTTCAATTCTCGCAGGTTCCAACTTGCATCTTAGAATATCCACCCAACAACATCGAACGCCACAACAAATCCTCGTAAACATCTATAGCAGTGAAACACACTGCAGGTATCAGGCATGTCGTCAGTGGATTTGGGTTAGAACAACAGAGACACCCGGGGCTTGGGCTCCTAAAGCTGCGCGTGACAGAGAACATTGGCTAGTGTCCATGGCGTCGAGGCCAACACGGCTGCAAGAGGACGGAGCCAAGCAGAGAGGGCAGCAGCACTCTACAGCTTGCAGGTTCGAGATGGTGGGCAGCAGTGCAGGCTCGAGGCGGTGTCGTACGGCGACGTCGCCGCAGATCTTGAGGCCGATGGGGCCCCAGGCGGACAAGGCGGTGGTTGCGTGGAGGGGAGCCACGGGGCGAGGTCGAGGCAGAGGGTCGCGTCGGCGGCGAGTTCTCGCGGCACTGGGGCAGGGCTCCACCGAGAGGTGCACGAGGCCCTGGCCGGTGGCGGGCTCCAAGGAGGACGCAACCTGCATGGCAGCGTCGCGCACAGGTGGAGGTCGAGCGGGCGGCTCGGGGCAGAGAGGTGAAGCGGTAGCGCGCTCGAGGGCCCGCGCGGGTCGATGGCGGCCGGAGAGGTGGCATTGGGCGACCTTGCACAGGGCAGCGAGCTCAACGGGCTCGCAGGGGCACGAGGCTCGACGGGGTGAAGGCTCCCGCGGCGGCGTGGCGGTTGCTGGCGAGCTTGGCGATGGGGAAGCTCGGGAGCGGCGGCAACGGTCGACGCAGGAGCTTGGGAAGGAGAACACAGGGGTGGCTGCGCCTGGTTCGCAGACGGAGGCGGCGATGCACGGGGTCCGGTGATGGGGAGCCGCGGGGTCGGTGGCAGGGAGAACTCGAGGTCGACGGAGACCTTGGGGGAAGAGGGTCGCGCTGGGTCGAGCGGGGCAGAAGGGGGTGCGACGGCGAGGTCGGCCGACGACGGGCAGAGCCCGCTGGCGCGGGGCGAGGGAGAAGGACGGCAGGGAGGTCTCGCGAGGCGGTGGTGGAGAAGAGGGTCCGAGTGGAGGAGGGGCGGTGCCTGGGCGAGCCCGGGGGAGGCGGTTGGGTGAACAAATTACAGCGGGGCAATTGACAGACACCGAGAAAGCATACATGCATATACTAATCATCTTGACTCCTATGAGATTTGATTGGGCATTACAACATTATACATAGACCGTAATCCAACTGCATCTATGACTAATAATCCACCTTTAGGTTATCATCCGAACCCCCTCCAGTATTAAGTTGCAAGCAACAGATAATTGCATTAAGCAAAGTTTGTAAAGTAAACAATACGATTGTTCTATGAACAAAGGATTGCCGTTTTCTCCCTAGTAGCAACAACACATCTAGTACCTTAGAGATTTCTGTCACTTCCCCAGATTCCTAGAGGCATGAACCCACTATCGAGCATAAATACTCCCTCTTGGAGTTGCTAGCATCTACTCGGCCAAGATAGCTACTAACAACGGAAAGCATGCAAGATCACAAATAACATAGACATGATAGAATCAATAATCAATCTGAAATAGCATCTCAATATCCATCGGATCCCCGCAAACACAACATGTAAGATTACAAATAGATGATCTTGATCATGAACGGAGCTCACAAGATCTAAACATGGTAGCACAAAGGAGAAGAACCAACCATCTAGCTACTACATGGACCCGTAGTCCAGGGATGAACTACTCACGCATCACACCAGAGGCAGGCATGGTGATGAAGAAGGCCTCCAGGGTGATCTCTCCCCTCCAGTAGGGTGCTAGGAAGAGCTTCAGATCCCGCCTGATCTAGGGATGGAGATGACGGCGGCTACAGATTTTTTCGTGGAATTTTGATCGGGTCCTTAAGGTTTTCATCCTGGAGGCAATATATATACGAAGGGGCAAGGTCGATGCAGCGCCAGGGGGCCACACCCCTGGTGGCGCGCCCCCCAGGCCGCGCTGCCACCAAGTGTGGCCGCCCTGGTGTGCCACTTCGTCTCCCCTCTAGACTCCGTGTTCCTTCTCGTGAAATATTGACTTGGGCTTTTGTCCGGTCCAATTCCGAGAATATTTCCTTACTAGCTTTTCTGAAACCAAAAACAGCAGAAAACAGGCAACTGGCAGTGTGGCATCTTGTTAATAGGTTAGTTCCAGAAAATGTGTAAAAATACTCCAAAGTGTGGACAAAACATAAGAAAGTAGATATAAAACAAGCATGGAACATCAAAAATTATAGATACGTTTGCAACGTATCACCCGTGAGGACTACTCACTCATAACAAATAGATAGGAGATAGAAACATCATGCAAATACTTAGACTGAAATCAAATATTCTTATAATGGTCGCCAAATCACAAGGAGATCTAAAGTACAAAGAAATGTCTATGGCTAGTGGAGGGATGGATGATGGAAGATGAACAATGGATGAACTATGGATGAAAAATGGTGTGGATCTCCTTTGGTGGTGTTGTGATGCAATCTGAGAATGGTGGATCTATGGCCGGCGGCTGGAGCCTCAAATATATATGTGTCTTCACGAAAGTTGTAGGGTTTGACGAGATGAAGCCATCGCTACCTGGTACGGATGGGCGGTACGGGTGGATCACGCTCGTACCAGTGGTTGTTAAGACTTCAGGTGCCTTGGAACGCCTCTCCAATTACTTGTCTGTGTGTACTGTCATGGTGGTGGCACGGCAGATGCCATGGATAGGCTAAAGATGGGCCAATGAGTGCTAGGGGAATCCAGGGAGGGATAACGTGGTGATTCCATGAACAGATGCTTTTGCGATCTCTCTATCCATGGTGTTTACAAGTACTCTGCAAGCTCTTGGTAGGGAGGAGACTATGTCTCTTACTCCCTACAAACTAGCTCTAGAGTTCTACCTTAGACAGAGAAAATGATCGATCCCTCTCTATGGAGGCCCCGGTGCTCCTTATATAGGGGATCCCGGGTTACAATATTAGGGCACACGTGGCAGCATATTCTCCAAATATGCTCCTCGCCTAAAGCTAGATGATTATTTATTCTCTTTAACGGCTTGTCCGGGCTTTGTACGTAACCCACGGCATAATATTTGTCTTTAAGCGTCACCAGACACGTGCTTCGTCAGCCGACCTTGCCCGCATCACCTTGGTCGCCCCTGGCCCGCTGGTCCTCCTCTCTGCTTTGCTTCGCTCATGCTATATCTAATAAAAGCCACCTTTTGACCAGCGGGAGATTCCTTCCTTCTCTTGGAAGCCATATGATAGTCTGGCTAGCACGTGGCTAATCCAGCAACTGAGATACCTGCAAAACAGATAGACAAACATGGTCGGCATATTCTTTATGCTGGCCAGGCTACGGTTAACGAGATGCTCCACAGGCCGGGTCACTCCGTGGTTCGGCCTACCTTGAGGTGACCCGGCCAGCACTTGCTTTGACTGTGTCGTACCCCGGCTAACTCGGCCTTTATTCCCTGGCGTTACCCTACCCGGGGGTATCCCCCCAACATTAGTCCCCGAAGCTGGTGCGGTCTTAGCAACTTTTAGTTGTTAAGGCCACAGCAGGTTCCCATATCCGGATCTCTGCCTATTTGGCCGAGTTATCCTGTTACCCAGGGCTTTTCCTCTGGCGATCCCTTGGCTCATTCCGAGTTATTCCTCGTTGGCCGGGTTTTTTGCCTGCTTATCTGGGTTACTGTGCCTTCTCTTTTACGCTTCCCCACATCCTACGTGGAGGGTAATCATCATTTCGCCTCATTTTAAGGGCTACGCGCATTTAATGCGCCAGTTACTATCGCAATGTCAAGAATAACTAATGCGCACGTCCCTTCACTACAGCGCCTCGTTAACTATAACATTACACCATGTCGTGGGATCCTCTGCCCATGTGGTCCTCGATGTGGCCATGCTCTGATTGGCTGACTCGGCCGTGTACACACCCGTTGCACGTGGTGTGGTAACCGCAAAGGATCCCACTGCACACCCATTGCGCGGTTAAGTAGAGGGCCTAGGGCAATCTCAGGGGAAGTTCCCCATTTTCTCCGCGCTTCCCAACCTCCTTTCTCTCTCACTAAAACCTCACCGCCGCTGTTCCCGCTCAAGAGCTTCATCACGGGGCCTTGCGCTTCCTGTTTCCCCTCCTCTGGTTATTTCTATTCCGATTTCCTTCTCGAAGACCTTGAGTCCACCATGACTGAGGAGGAGGCAGCCGTGCTGGCGCAACAAAAGGAAGAAGCAGAAGGCCGCGAGCGTGGCTGCTGGGACGACGCGTTCATCTGTGAGGATGACTTGGAATGGCTCCGTGCCACGCGTCACATCCCCGCCGGCGTCGCCTGTCGTCTTGCCGCCGACGAGATTTCCCCCTCTCCCAATCCAGGGAGTATGTTGTTTTTCTTTCTCATTTCTAGCGTGCCTTCGGCCTTCCTACCTCATATTTTTTTTAATTTCATTTCTACGTATAAACTGCAACCGCATCATCTTCTTGCCAATGCCATCACTTCTTTGTCCTCTTTTGCCTCTGGCATTGAGGGATATATCAGCCTCTAGCCAACCAAGGAGATGTGGATCAAATTCTTCAGTCTCCAGAGGAATGTGGTTCCGGACAAGGAGCTTTCTCTGGAGGATAAGCACCTGACCCAATGCGGCGCTATATCTCCCCGCAAGAACTCTGCATTTCCCCGGGTCACTGGGCTCGAGTCCTGCAAAGGCTGGGCCTGGACTTTCTTCTATGTCTGGAACACCACCGAGGAAGACTTGATCCGGCTCCTCCCCTTCAAGCTTGGCCCTCTAGTTACCTCTCTTTGGGAGAGCATTCCCAAGTGACTCACGACCCTAGTGAATCAGGTGGAGCGCCGGATCAAGGAGCTGCTCAAGGAGAAGCTTCGAGGGGGAGGACATCATGACCACTTTTATCAGCAGCTGGGTCTCCCCCTTTAGAAGCGTGCCTACAAGATTTGTTACTTGAGTGGCCTCCTCGACCCCCACCGGACTTCATCTTTTGAGCTCGATAACTTGGCAGTTTACCGTCGGGTTAAGGCCATTTTCAATGTGGAGAAGGAATTCTCCGAAGATTGGGAATGGGGGCTCGAGCCCTTCACCCGGGACAACCCTCCTCCAAAGGTAAACTTACTTCTTACTGTTTTCCGGACCTTCTCTGTATGTCGGTTTACTTTCATAACTTGGCAATTGTTGTCTTGTTCTCAACGATTCCTCCAGCAGCCACTAGAGGATGGCGAGGTGCTGGCGAGCAAGTGGGAACCGGACCGCGCCGAGGAGGAAGAGGAGGAGCCTGATCCAGAGACCTTTCTGCCTACTCCGGACGTCATCAAACGCAGTGCTGGTAAGGCCTGTTCTCTAAGGGATTGGCCAGATGACGATGACTCGGACGTTGAGGTCCTAGAGGTACTTGATCTGGTTCTCATCTCTTACGCGCATCTAGTTATGTCTGAATCTTCAGCTAACCCGGCCGGTCAGGTCCACAAGGTTCCTCCCCTCGCCACTAGTGGTCCGGTCCTTGCTTCTTCCTAGAAGCGCACGGCTGCCTCGGTCGCAGCTTCGGAGGTGCCGCCGCCCAAGAAGAGGCAGAAGAAGTCCAAGGTGAAAACCTCGACTAAGCCGGCCGCCAAGAGCATGGTCTGGAGGATGCTCAAACCTCGGGCTCCCCCAACCTCTGATGAGTAAGTCTCTTTGCGTTTTCCCTTTAAATTTTTCCCTTTCTGTGTTTGCTCTTGTCTCTTATTGGTCCTTTTTCTCATTTTGACTTGGTTCTTTTCTGCTTCTCAGAGCTCCTAGGGTCATTCCCCAGAGTGGCTCCGGCATAGCATCTCCAATCCGGAGCAGCCCTTCTCCCTCCTGTGATGACGATACTCGTTCGCTCAGCCCTATCCAACAGGGCTCCGTGGCTGCGCCTGATCAGAGCCCAGCTCGTCATGAGGAGGGCAATGTCAGCGCGGGGGTAGTGGGCGGCTTTGGATATGGCCATGCCGGATCTCCCTAGTTCCTCTTCGGCACCAGCGCCAAGTTTTGAGGTGCCGGCTTCATCGGTACCGCCCCAAACAAGTTCTCCTCTAGTTCAAGTTTCCTCTGAACCAGCAGTACCAGCACCAACAGCACCAGCACCAGCAACAGCACCAGCAGTAGCAACAGCACCAACAACTGTAGGGGTTCCGCGCATAAAAACAATAAATTTTACTCTATGCCCCTGAACCCCTGAAGCTGCCAGGACCTATCTATTAGTAATACAGTAATGGGAGGGGCTTTTCACGAACTTACCCTTGAAGACCGAAAAGCGTTGTCAACGCTCAGGAGAGTGTGGTTGATGTAGACGAGCCGAAGCCGACCTCAAGGTCGTGATGAAGTCCTTGCGCTCCTTCTGGCTCCAACGACTTGAGTGCCTCAAGTGCGACACCTCGCGGGGAGTTACACACGTCCGGTGCCTGACGATAACTCCCGCTTCCCCGATCTAGCAGCAGTTGCGGAAGTAGAGCTCTCGGATCCGAATCCCGCAGCACGACGGCACTTCACGGTGAAGATGTCTCTCGCTCGCGCAGTCTAGACTTGGGACCACGGACACAAGAGAGAGAGAGGGGGAGAGAGAAAGTATCAATTAGAGGTCCTCCCAAAAGTGGGGAGACCTTTATTGATTATTGGTGTAGTTATCTAGGCCAAATACCCCACTATATATAGGGGGAGGAGGGGGTACACCCTCCCTCAAAGTCTCGGGGTGGGACTAAACATGGGAGAGGGGTGGGGTGGCGCGCCGGCCAGCCCCCACCATGGGCCCCACGTGGGGGAAGGCCCACTAGGGC
Organism: Avena eriantha; assembly: GCA_910589775.1. Taxonomy (NCBI): domain Eukaryota; kingdom Viridiplantae; phylum Streptophyta; class Magnoliopsida; order Poales; family Poaceae; genus Avena; species Avena eriantha. The sequence continues at coordinate 162,943,953 of OU342744.1, forward strand.
CGCCGGCCACCCCCTAGGCCCTTCCTAGGGGTGGGATCCCCTCTTGGGCCTTTTCCCCTCTAGGAATTGGCCCATTAAACCTTTGACCTTTTAATTGATTTTCTCTTTATTAAATAAAAATGAATAAATGATTAAATCAATATTTAACATTCATTCACATATTATTCAACCTACGTGGCTATGGAACACCTTCCACCTCCACTCCGGACATCCTCCGGACTTATCGAAACCCTTCAAGTTTTCTCCCTTCTCTTCTTCGGTGATTCTACCGATCCTATAAATGCTCTCTAAGCATCATCAAGCCCTTAAGCGTGATACCCCACGGTTCGGGAACACTCTAGACATGGTCGGGACACTCCCGCACCAATGATCGACAGAGGGACCTGGATGGCCATGTGACCCCTATGCGTTCCACGAAGATCTTTCGTCGTTTGAACCGGGACAGTCGTGTCTTATTCCCTTTGTCACTTGATACTTGCATTGCCCGAGATCTGATCAATGACATCATCATGTCGTGTTCAATCTCGTTACTGAACAGTGCTACTTTACTTGTTCCGACAAGTGATATCCCCGTGATCTAATCACACGTTGCGCAGCTATTGGATATAACTTCTCCGAGTGGGCCCTTGAGTATCTTCCCATCACATGGACGGACAAATCCTGCTCTTGATATATATTGCCTCTACGGTTTCCTCCGAGTACCTGAACACACCTTTATAACCACTGTATTACCAAGTGGCGCTTGATGATATCAAAGCACTCTCGGGAGACAGTGATTGATATAGCCTCACGGTGTAAGGAATAGTCTACGAGGATCCATTTGTAATCATCGTAACTTGAACTTCGTGATGTGATCGGGTCATGATGTTTAGGTTCGGTATTGGTTCATCATCTCATTCTCAGAATGAGATGACTCCATTTCCAACTAGCATAAATGCCACATGATCATGAAACTTGATCATCTGTTGACCAATGAACCAATGACTAGAGTTTCATTAGGAACCCCTTGTTGTTTATATATCACACGTGTATTGATGTTTCCACTCAATACAGTTATAGCATGATATAAAACTTAATCATAGACTATATGAAATATGATAATAGTCCTTACTACTATTTGTCTCTAGGGCATATTTCCAACAGTCTCCCATTTGCACTAGCGTACAAATACACTAGCTGCATTTGTTCTCAATCATTGGCACCATATATCCGGGACCCTGAACATGCTTCCTCATGGAAGAGGTTGAGTCTTGGGTCTGTACTTTATAGTTCCAAATCCTTTGCAACTTACTAATGTCACCTTGATTGATATCAATACTTTATCATCACATGATAACATCCATGTGTATGCATCGTCGCTATGGCAGCAGAACGAGGCCTGATTCTAGGAGCCTATAGTGACTTTAGATCAACCTCGAGGGCTTTCTCATGGGCACTGTGCCCTGGGACACATCATTCTACGTTAAAAGCAAACTAGCCCCGCCATAACATTATACAACACTTTAGATGGTACCCTTATCTATTATTATAAATGTATTCATCGAAACACGAGTGCACTCTGTGCAACTTTCGATGTTTTTGTTCACCTCGCTTCCTACTTGACTTCAATCAGTATTTACAGGAGTTTCCAACATATTCCCTTATAACATAACCCTTTATGTTTTAAGATATGTCATCCTTTATGGATTTGGAAAACATGTCTGCATTTCTCTACTAGACACTGCGGACAAACTCAGCTCAACGTTCCGTGATTCAAACTTAATCACTTTTAAACGTTCCTTATTTGGATCACATATTGTGCTAAGTTATCATCATGGTTTACTAAGATAGAACCTATGTCTCAACATAGTGGATGATGATCATCCTTTTCTTTCTTTCAACCATTGGTGTTCAACTTAATACTATTCCTAATTTGAGTTATTAAGGACCAGTTCCTTAATTAACTTTTATTCTGAAACCCCTTTCAGAATCCCTTAAGGAATACTTCATAATATCATAATACACCTATTATCAACTTCTACATCTTATAAATCATTATTTATAATTATTTGCGCTTTCATTCTTAACTGTCGTGGTGGTGTCATGGCAGATGCCATGGATAGGCTAAAGGTGGGGACTAATACATGCTAGGGGAATCCAGGGAGGGATAGTGAAGTGATTCTCCACACAGTTGCTTGTATTGCTTTTCTTCCAAGATTACAAGTGCTCCTAGAGCTGTGTTGGTGAGAGGAGGAAGAAGGAGCTCTGTTACTCTCACATACAGATCACCCTCAAAACCCTAGCCAAAACAGAATAGCGGAACCCCTTCTACTGAAACGCTAGCACCCCTTATATAGAGGGAGCTCGGTCTCTGCCTAGGGCATACGTGGAGGCATGTTCCTAAGAATATGCCTCCTCCCAAAGTAGTAAGCCGACCGGGGTGCTTTTCCCCCGCGTCACACATGCTTTGGCTACGTGAGCCTCTGCGGCGCCCGCGTCAGCCGACATGGCGTTGTCACCCTTGTCGGCCACGCCCCGGTGGTCCTGCCCTTGCTTGCTTCGCTCAGGTAGTGCGTACTGGGGCTTCTTTTGACCAGCAACATTCCTTCATTCTCCTAGAAGCTAGACGTGACCCGGATCATAGTTGATCCGGCCACACCTGTTCCTGCATACAAGTAAAATGTGCACTTCCGACTTACTGCTTAAGTCAGATGAGACTTAGTTAGGCGAACGCCCCTGGTCCAGGTTACCCCGTGATTCGGCCTGCCTTGAGGTGACCCGGCTAGCATCCGCTTTGGCCTTGCCGAACCTCGGGTAACTCAGCCTTATACCCCGGCGTGACCCTACCCGGGTGTATCCCCCCAACATTAGTCCCCGAAGCTGGTGCGGTCTTAGCTGCCTTGGCCGCTAAGGCCACATCAGGTTCCATTTCGAGCTCCGGTCGTTATTGCCGAGTTACCTCTTTACCTCGGATTATATGGATTTACGTTCCCTTCGCACATTCCAAGTTTTCACTTGCCGGCCGGGTTACCACTTTAATTTGGACCTCATGGTTTCACTTTCCCTCTGCACATTCCAAGTTTTTACTTGCTGGCCGGGTTACCACGGTTCCATCCGGGTCTTGTTTCCTTCTCTCGTACGCCAACCCATGTGTAGGGTAATCATGATGTTGTCTTATTTTAAGGGCTAGCACAGTAACCGCCGCAGTAATTTGTCAGTTATCACTGTGCGTGTGTCACGTCATGCCTGCCTCCTCGTTTACCGCATCACAGCATCACGTCATGGGATCACCTCCGCTCTGTGGCCCTCCATGTGGCTCCCCACTGATAGGCCGAGGCAGGTGATACACGGCCACTGCGTGTGGCAGATCTGCAGGATGTGATCCCACTCACCCCTTGAGGGAGTGGTTAAATAGCAGAGGGGCGCACCCCTTAGGAGTTTTCCCCTTCCGCGCCCCTCTGCTCCTCGCTCTTCCTCTTCGTCTTCCTCGCGACAGCGCTGCCGCCAGTGCTTCTTCGTAGCAGCGCCGCCGCCACACTGCTTCCCCGTGCCTCTGCGTCGCTACCACCGCTACACATCTCCCTCGCCACGGGTCCTCGCCAATCCAGGCCTCTGCCCCCCGCCGCCGCTAGCGCTAGCGAGGGCAGCGAAGACCAGAAGACGGAGGAGGAGCTCATCGTCGCTGAGCAAGAAATGGAGGAGGACGCCGTGGCGGCGGACCGCGGTGCGTGGGCTGGATCTTGGGTCTGCGAAGACGACCTAGATTGGCTCTACCGCACCAGGCGCATCCCCGCCGGCGTTTCGGCTCGTCTTGCCTCCTCCGAATTGGCCCCCTCACCCAATCCGGGTGAATACGTCGTGTTCTTGTCCCACTTCCAACGGGGCTTCGGTTTGCCGGTGAGCGACTTTTTCCAGGACTGGCTTAGTACCTACCAACTCCAGCCGCACCATCTTTCTGCCAACGCCATCACTTCTCTTTCCGCCTTTGCTTCCACGATCAAAGGCTATGCCGGACTGTGGCCCACAAAGGAGTTATGGATCCGGTTTTCGGCCTTCGTCGCAACGTCATCCCAAACATCCACATCGATCTGGAGGACAAGCAGCTCACTCAATTCAGAGCTGCTTCCATCTCACCCCGGAGGTTTTCCGTTTTCCCCTAGGTCACCGGGTTAGAATCCTGCAAAGGGTGGGCCCGGACTTTCTTTTACGTCCGGAATACCGACACCGAAGACTTAATCCGGCTGCTTCCCTACACTCCAGGTCCACCTAACCCGGAACTATGGGATGCCGTTCCCAAGAAGCCCACAGCCTTGGCCAACCAGGTCAACAAAAGGTTCGCGGAGCTGAAGAAGCTGGGGCTGCGCAACGAGGACGCTATGATCACGTTCGCGCGCAACCGAATTTCCCCTCTCCAGAAGCGCACCCACAAGGTGTGCCACATGAGCTTCGGCTGTGACCCCAACCGGACCTCATCCTTCGAGCTGAGCAACACGGAGATATATCGCCGGGTTAATGCTGTCTTCACCACCCACAAGGACTTCTCCTCTGAGTGGACTTGGGGAATTGAGCATTATTGCCGGGATAGGCTTCCTCCCGCGGTAAGCTTCATGTTGCAAACTTACCCCAGACTAATTACATGTCGGTTGTTGTGGCATTTTTCATTCCATTGTTCCTTTTGTCAGCAATTCCTTCAGCAGACCCTCGAGGACGGCACGGATCCGACCCTTAAGTGGGCGCCGGACCGGGAGACCCGGATGAGGAAGAGCCGGACCAGGAGATGTTCCTCCCGATGACCGACGCTACAAAGCGACCCACGGGTAAATCCTCTTCTATTAGAGATTGGCGCGATGATGAAGATGACTCGGATGTCGAGGTGATTGAACCTGTTGAGGCTGTCCCCCTTTCTTTTGCTTTTCCGGCATCAGCTCACCCCGGTGGTCATATCCACGAGGATCCTCCCCTCGCTACGGGCGAACCTATTTCGGTAGCACCGAAGAAGAAGCACGGGGCTGCTCCAAGTTCCTCCTCCGGACCTCCTCAGCCCGCTAAAAGGCGAAAGAAGTCCGGGGACAAGACTGCCTCCAAGCCAGCAGGCAAGGCCCCAGCACGAAGGGCTCGGAAACCCAAGGAGGCCCAAACCTCGGATGCGTAAGTCATTTTTCCTTCTGTAATTTGTTCTTCCTTGCTTTGTTGTAATTTCTCTTCTGACATTATTCTCTTTTGCAGGGCTCCGGTGGAGGTCCCTCAGAGTGGATCTAGCATCTCTTCACCGCTCCGACCTAGCCCTTCTCCCCGTCGTGACGACGAGTCACGTCCGCTGAGCCCTATTCCAGAGGGTTTTGCGGCTGCTCCGGGTTCTGCTACACCTCGTCAAGAGGAGGGCAACCTCGGAGCGGGGGAGACCGGTCCAGCCGAGGCGATGGCATCCACAACTTTGGCTTTGCCGCAACCAGCAACCACCAAAACTACCTCGGCACCAGCACCAGCTCCAGTACCAACAACTAAACTAGCACCAATACCAACTCCGGCATCAGCACCCACTCTGGCTGCAAAAACATCAGCAGCGACACCAAGTCCAGCAACAAGAACACTAGCGCCTAGCTCCTCTGCCTCGTCCGAGTCTTCTCAACCTCGGCGAGGAACTATCCCGACAGCTCCTAAGGAGAAATCCGCTGCAACGACTTCCTCTTCCCAGCAAGCCAAGGGCAAGAAGGCTCCGGACGCTACCAAGCCAACATTCGTCGAGGCTGGGCAGCGTACCCTCACATCAACGCTTCCCAAGAAAGCTCCAGCAGCGAAGGACGCCCCTGCCGAGCCAACTGATGCACAACAGATGGTTCTGCACACCAGCCTAGCCCTTGCCTTGATTGAAAGGAAAGAAGCGCACGCGAAGGGCTTGGTGGCGCCCCATATGCCCACCGGTGAACGGTACCCTCCGAGCTTGATTGAATTTGTCATGAATTGGAACAAGGCGGAGTTCGTCCAGAACGACAATCTTCTAGAAAAATTCGGCCCCGCCGAGTTTTCCGCCCAAATGAACACAGCCGCTAAGGCAATTAACCTCGCCGGGCGGATGATGGAGGTACGACGCTTCCCCTTTACATGCTGTAGATAATAACCATTAGTCCCCGAGCCTCCGGGGGAGTAAGTTGTTACTCGGCCGGATGCTCTTTAGAAAACTAACGTAGCTCCATGAGAACTTCGAATATGCACACACCTAGAGCCGGGTTAAGTTCCACTTGGCCCGGATTTTAGTACACTTCGCACACCTAGAGCCGGGTTAAGTTCCACTTGGCCCGGATTCTAGTACACTTCGAATATGCACACACCTAGAGCCGGGTTAAGTTCCACTTGGCCCGGATTTTAGTACACTTCGAATATGCACACACCTAGAGCCGGGTTAAGTTCCACTTGGCCGGGATTTTAGTACACTTTGAATATGCACACACCTAGAGCCGGGTTAAGTTCCACTTGGCCCGGATTCTAGTACACTTCGAATATGCACACACCTAGAGCCGGGTTAAGTTCCACTTGGCCCGGATTTTAGTACACTTCGAATATGCACACACCTAGAGCCGGGTTAAGTTCCACTTGGCCCGGATTTTAGTACACTTCGAATATGCACCAAGCTAACTTATGTTTCTGTATCCCTTTCAGGTGACCACCAATCGCCGGAGTGCTGAATCCCAACGCTTGCTGGATACCCACAAGATGCTACGTGCAAAGCAGGCTACACTTATCGTGGAATATGAGAAAAGGGGTAAGTTTCTTCCTTATCGCTTCTTTGTTTTTCTTCATCTTCTTCTGCCGAACTAATCTTATCATTCGGTTTCCGCAGCTGGGGTGGAGGCTGAGAACACGATTATGCGGAAAAATCTGGAGCAGATCAAGGGTAAGTCATTTCTGTCCGACCTTGCAGTGCTTTCCACTTCCTTTTCTCCTTGGATCGGCAAACATTCATACCTCGGCTCTGCCGGGCCAACACACTATTTCAACATCGCTTGAAGATAGTGTGCCCGTGCCTGATATGATGCTGCATTTTCTCGAACAAGCAGGGCAGCACCAAGCCGAGCTTAAGAAGAAAGATTACGAGATCGCCCTCCTCCGGACCAAGGACGATGAGGTTGCCAAGCTCAAGGCTGAGATGGAGAATATGAAGGCCCAGCACTAATCCGAGCTCAAAAAGGTTGGCCAGGATTACACAGAAGAGCGCGAGCACCTCAATCTCCAGATTGCCAAGGACCAGGATCTACTCAAGGAGTCCGGCATCCAGCTTGGGTTGGCGAATGCTGAGCTTGAGCAGCTTTGGAAGAGACGTGATGAATGCACGAGGGAGTTGACCCGGATCCTGAGCCATATATCACATAAGTTCCTTTCCCTTTTCTGACCTACTTCTCCGGGTTAATTCATAAGTCTTTTCTTGACCTTCCTCCTTTGCATCGTTTCCAGGCAAATTTCCAGAGGGCACTGCTATTGCTAGCGTAGCAGTTGCCAACTTCTGCTGAGAAAGGGGTACTCCGGCCGCTCCTGATGGTGAAGGGATTCCTTATGACCTGGAGGACCTGTTGGTCAGCTCGTCATCTCGCGTGGAGCTCATCAAAAATTATGGCAAGTACATCCTCGACGTTGTAGCTCGCATCTTCAACACGTTCTGGCCCGGCGAAGATGCCCCGGAGACCACCGCAATGCTCGTTGAGAAGCTAATGGAAACCGAGACCCAGCTCGACCTCTGGAGAGAGTCCGCTGGATGTGCCGCAGCTGATACCATTCTTCACCACATACTCACGTGGTATGAGAAGATCGATCTCAACCTCCTGACACGTCTGCGCACAGGATCCAGATGGACCAATGACCCAGAGTGGGTAGCTCGGCGCCAAGCTTGCGCCCATAGTCTCATCGAATATTCTCCCATTCATGAACGGGTTCAAGGACCGAGCTTCCTGGAAACCGCTGGTGATGAAAATGCTGAGAACGTTGAAGACGGGTCGGACGAGGATGAGGAAGGCGATGCCTCAGACATTGAAGACAGCGAGGATGACGTTGAACTTCCTCCTCCTGTTGCTCCTTAAGTGAAAAACTTGAAAATTTATCAGATCCCCGGTATGCCGGGTGGAGTTGTATTCTATATACATGTGATATTTTGCTACTAAGTTCTTATGACGGATTAACTTGGGCGTAGTCCCCGAGTTTCTTTTTCTTGTTCGTCCAATCTCTTGGCTCGGTTCGTGTCTACCTTGATTCGGTTTTACGACTTACGAATCCGAGCTTCAAAAATTGTCTTAACAATACTGGGAAACTTTTAGACTTAGCTCAAAAATAAAACTGCATAATAACTTGAAAATAAATACAGGGTTAGTCCAAAAAACAAACATCGGCTCGAATAAATTCTCTTCCTTAGTCGTTTTTCATGTGCTACGCAATTCCAAACTTGTTCTCTTGCTTGCCATGAAGCCAATTCTTGTTGGACAGCAGCAAGTCGAAGAGTTAGGTTCTTGGTGCTCACACATTACTAATCCGAGTTAAGTAGAATAACTTATTCCAGCTAACACACAAAAAACAACAAACATTATTAAGGCAGTCCCCGAGTTACTGCTCGAGGTGCCAACCCTTCATTGATAAGCTCACTGCCGACATACATACCGACATATGAGACGACTCGGATACATACACTTCTTATCTAAGTGTAGAAAGGACGAAGTAAAGCTATATTCCATGGTCGCTTTGATTCCTCTCCGGACCTGTCTGCCTTGTTCTTTTCCTGTGGCTTTGCATCTATAAGATAGTAAGAATCATTGTGCAATGCCCTGCTTACGATGAATGGTCCTTCCCATGGGGGGGATAATTTATGCATGCCAGTAGTATGTTGTACCAACCGGAGCACCAGATCGCCTTCCCGAAAGACTCGGGGGCACACTTTCCGGCTATGATAGCGTCAGAAGTTTTGCTGATATATGGCGGATCTGGACAATGCCAGTTCTCTCGCTTCTTCCAGCAGATCAACATCATTTTGCCGGGCTTCTTGCACTTCGGCTTCTCTGTATTGGGTGACCCTAGGCGAATCATGCTCTATGTCGCCTGGTAATACAGCTTCTGCCCCATATACCAGAAAGAACGGCGTATAGCCTGTTGATCGATTCGGAGTTGTTCTTAAACTCCATAGTACCGCTGGTAGTTCTTCTATCTAGCACCCCGCTGATCTTTGCAGCGGCTCAATGAGCCGGGGTTTTATCCCGGATAATACTAATCCGTTGGATCTTTCCACTTGTCCGTTCGATGCGGGGTGGGCTACTGAGGCTACGTCCAGCCGGATCTTCTTATCCTGGTAGAAACGCGCAAATGCTCCTTCTGCAAAATTTGTGCCATTATCAGTAATGATACCGTGAGGATAACCGTACCTCAAGATGATATCTTTGAGAAACGTTACGGCCGTAGCTCCATCACATTTTCTTATAGGCTTTACCTCAATCCACTTCGTAAACTTGTCCACCATTACAAGAATGTGAGTCATATTTCCCCTTGCTGGTTTGAACGGGCCAACCATATCCAAGCACCATACGGCAAATGGCCAAGTAATTGGTATGGTCTTGAGTTCCGACATTGGCATGTGTGTCTTGGTAGCGTACCTATGACAACCATTACATTTCCTCACCAGATCTTCCACTTGCTCTAAAGCATTTGGCCAGTAGAATCCGTGCCGGAAAGCTTTTGCTACCAAGGCTCGAGATGAGGCATGATGCCCGCATTCCCGCTGATGTATATCTCGGATGATTTCAAGCCCTTCTTCCGGGTCAACACATCACTGGAGGACATTGGTCACACTTCTTTTGTATAGTTCGGAATTGATGATCGTGTACGCCTTTGCCCTCCTCTGTGTTTGCCTGGACAATACTTCCTCAATGGGTAACGTTCCATCTTCCAGGAATTGAAATATAGGTAGTGCCCAAGCTGGTATTGCTCGCACAGGGAACACATCCTCATCAATCACCATCTGATCCACCGTCATAACTTCAACCAGATCATGCTGAGCAGTCCCCGGGTCTTGCAAAGCAGTCCCCGAGTTCAGTGAAGCAGCCCCCGGGTTTGCTGAGGCAGTCCCCGGGTTTCGCGCACCACTTCCCATGTCAATGTCCATGGGCACAGCTCCGGATTCTGTGTCCTCCGGGACATAGATTGAGTTGGTTTCTAGGGAGGGCCTGATGGATGGTTTCCTGAGGTACTCTAATGCTACACCCGGTAGAATTGCTTGTCGGGTTGACCCGAGCTTCGACAGCATGTCGGCAGCCTCATTTTCCACCCGGGGTACATGGTGAAATTCGCATCCCTCAAAGTAACCAGATATCTTCTGCACATGAAATCTGTATAGTGCCATGTTTGGATCTAGGGCATCCCACCCTCCCGACACTTGCTGCACCACCAAATCCGAGTCACCAAAGCATACGATCCGACGTATCCCAATCTCTTTTGCCACCTTGAGCCCGTGCACAAGTGCTTCATACTCAGCGACATTGTTTGATGCCGCGAAATGGATCTGCAACACGTATTTTAGCTGGTCCTTCTTTGGCGAGGTAAGTACAACTCTGGCACCTAGCCCGGTTTTGGTTTTTGATCCATCAAAATGCATCTGCCAATAGTTCGGATCTAGGAGTGCCGGTTCGTATTGCACCTCGACCCAATCCACGAAAAAGTCCGCCACAACTTGCGATTTGATGGCCTCTCTTCTGTCATATTGCGGCGCATAAGGAGCTAGCTCAATTGCCCATTTTGCGATCCTGCCGCTCGCATCCTTATTACTCATTATCTCGGATATGGGGGCCTCACATATGACCCTGATGGGATGCTCCTCAAAGTAATGCTTCAGCTTCTTGGCTGCCATGTACACCCCATACACCACCTTTTGATAGTGTGGATAGTTCTGCTTTGAGGCTGACAACACCTCGCTCAAGTAATACAATGGCCTTTGCACCGACTTACCTTCCTCGTCACGCTCCACCACTATCACTGCACTTACAACTCGGTTGGTTGCGGCTATATGGAGCAACATTGGCTCCTTTGATAGTGGTGAGGCTAGCACTGGTGCCGTGGCTAACATCTTCTTCAGGTGGGTAAAGGCTTCATCGGCCAGTGGTGTCCAAACGAACTTATCCGACTTTTTCATGAGTTGGTAAAGAGGCAATGCCTTCTCTCCCAACCGACATACAAACCGACTTAACGATGCCAGGCAACCTGTGAACTTCTGGACATTGTTAAGAAACTTCGGCAGTTCCATTCATTCGATGTCCTGGATTTTGGTTGGATTAACCTCGATACCTCGGCTGGAAACAATAAAATCGAGCAATTTCCCAGCCGAGACACCGAAGGTGCATTTTTCCGGGTTAATTTTCATCCGGAACCTCCTTAGGTTCACAAACGTTTGCCTGATATCGTCAAGGAGCATTTTGGTTTCCTTGGCCTTGATAACCACATCATCCACGTACACTTGTACATTTTGACCTATTTGGTCATGCAAACATTTTTGCATACATCTTTGGTACGTTGCTCCTTCATTACGTAAACCAAACGGTATGGTGCGATAGCAATAAGCCCCATACGGGGTAATAAATGCAGTCTTTACTTGATCATCCGGATTCAGAGGTATCTAGTGGAAACCAGAATATGCATCAATTAATGACAACAATTCACATCCAGCAGTTGAGTCTATGACCTGATCTATTCTTGGCAGCGGAAATGGATCTTTTGGACACGCCTTGTTCAGGTTCGTGTAATCGATACACATGCGCCAAACAACTGCCACATTCGGGTCATCCTTCTTCTTCTCCACCAGCACCGGATTAGATAGCCAATCCGGGTAAAGAACTTCCATGATAAATGCTGCAGCTAGCAACTGAGCTATCTCATCCCCAATGACTTTCCTCCTATCTTCGGTGAAGCGGCGGAGTGGTTGCTTCACCGGCTTAGCTCCGGGTCTCACATTCAAAGAGTGCTCGGCCAGCTCCCTCGGAACACCTTGCAAGTCCTGTGTGGACCAAGCAAAAATGTCCCGATTCTCACGGAGGAAGCTGACGAGCTCGCTTTACTATTTATCACTTAACCCGGCACCAATTGTTACGGTGCGCTCCGGGAAAATGTTATCAACAGGCACCTTCTTAGTATCTTTCGTGGCCTGGAAAGAGACACTTCCATGCGGGTTACTCAGCGCCGGCATATACTGCTGCACGGACTGAGCCAATGCCGCCACCTCCTGAATTTTCCTTTTCTCCAGCGCAATCACAAGTGACTCGGCTAAGTTAGACCCGGCCGACGCGCACTCCATGGAACGTCGAAAATCCCCAGCAATGGTAATCACCCCATTTGGTCCGGGCAACTTCATCTTCAAGTAGCTAATGTGACCGCTTGCCATGAACTTGTTCAGCACTGGCCTTCCGAGTAGCGCATGGTACGCACTTTCCAAGTTCACCACCTCGAACTCCAAATTCTCAGTTCAGCAATTATCCCTTGTGCCAAACAATACATCAACCCGGATCTTGCCTATGGGCTCACAAGAAATGCCGGGCACAATACCATGGAAAGTTGTCCTCGTGGCCTGTAGCATGTTCTCCGAGATACCCAACTTGCATATTGTGTCCGCATACATGATGTTAATGCTACTGCCATTGTCGATCAGTACCTTTGAGAACCTTACGTTAATGCTAGGTCCAACGAATGTCGGATCCAGCACCAACGCATATGAACTAGGGCTTGGCATAAGCTTGGGATGATCCCTGATGCTCCAGGTGATTTCCTGATTGGACCAAGGCATGTACCTCGTCACTGCAGGCATCACCGCATTCACCTCCATATGCCTACGCTGCAAGCTCTTTCTATCTATTTCCTCAGTGGTGAACACACAATAGCTTTGATGATGCTCCCTATACTCATTTCTCTCTTCATTTCCGGGGTATCTCTGATCCGGCTGATGCTGATTTTCCACTTGATGGACCACATCCCTTCTCTCATTGTTATCATACCTCGGCGGAGGGGGAGGCAACATTAGCTGTTGCGTGTTTGCTCCGGAGAGCAATTGCTGCCGGGGTAACTCCTGCCGAGGCTGATCATTCTGGGGTGCCTGAGCATTCCCCGAACCACCTTGTTCAATCTTGCGCATCCACTCACATTGCCTCGTCGTATGACCCGCTGGGTTACTCGGATTTGGCATGTGAAACTTACACGGCTAGTCCAACATCGACTCATAAGTATACCTCAGACGATCTTTCTTTTCTTGCCACTATCTCTTTTGCTCTGGCGTCCAAGTTTTCTTGCCTTCGTTTCTCGGAGTCCACTGCCCTCTAGTTTTTTGGCGTTGACTGCCCCCTGCTCCGGGCTAATCTTGATTCACAGCTGCAACTTGGTGCGAACTGTATCGATGATCCGGTCTATCATCTCTCCTTTTCCCTCTGTAGTCATTCCTCCGGGATGACCCGGCTCCATCTCTCTGGTAATACTCATCGTTTGACTCGTTTGATACGAGCCTAGGTTGGGTCGGATCACCCAAAGCATATGAATCTGCAATCCGGATCATCTCTGCCAGCATAGTTGGCATTTTCCTTTGCAACTTCTGCCACAGCTCGCTTGCGTATCTACACCCTTGTGCAAACCATGCTATGGCATGTGATTCTATCACGCCCTCGCACGAGTTTCTTACAGTACACCACCGGGTTAGAAACTCCCGATCCGTCTCATTTGGTCTTTGCTTGCACATAGCTAGGGTTTGCGGCCTATTTGACCTCTGATACGTACTCGAGAAATTGCTGATGAACATTTCCTCAAAATCTATCCAGTTGTTGATGCTTCTGGGCGGCAAATTGTTCAGCCATACCCTTGCTGGCCCCTCCAACATCGGGGGTACATATCATATAGCCCATCTCAAGTTGCCAGTGGCAATTTTCACAGCCGTAGCATAGTTTATCAACCAATCCTCTGGCTTGGTACTGCCGTCATACGTCTTCGGGCCCCTGGGTAACTGGAAGTTGGGTACCGGTGGCTCCTTCATGATCCGGGGTCCAAAACACGCAGGACCCGGTGGACCTTGACATTCAATTTGTTCCAACCTATACAGTCGATCCAGTTTCAACCTGGCATCATCCAGCATCAAATCCCTGCTTCCCAATCTTGACCCTATGACATGATAGTCCGGTCTTGGGTATCCCGCATTTGCCGTTTCCAAATCTCCATCATTATACCTGTCTTGCTCTCATGGAGCACCTTTCTGTTGCATACCTCGGCCGGCACTCTGCTCTTGCCTTGGTATATTCCGCTGCTGCGGTTGTCCTGCGCCTGCCGAGTTTTGCTGTCTGGCATTGCCGTTGACGGCGTTCCATTGACAGGCATTGCCTTGGTCGCGGTTACCTCGGCCGGCTTCACCTTGGCTCACACTCCGTCGATCATCATTTTTCTGAGCTTCTTTTCCTTTCCCTGCCCGCGTCGGGTCATACGGGACGATCTATTTGTTCCGTCTGGGCAAGGTTACTACCTCTTCTCTCCTTGGACCACCATGAGGAGACGAAGCGGCTCCAGCGGATTTCTCCGGGTTACCCATCGCCGAATGGACGATCTTGGAGGCTCCAGCTCTCTCTGGGTTAGCTCTGAGTAGTTCTTCGTTTTGCCTGTTCACAATCCGAACAAGCTCATTAACCCTATCTTGTTGTCTTTGACGGGCTTCACCCGTCAGACCCTCTAACTCGGATGCAGCTGCATCCACTGCTCTGAGGTTCTTAGCCGGGGTACTATACCTCGGCAGCCCCACGGACAAACAGTTTTCTGATTCCTCAATCCCAGTATCACCCTCTCTGTTCATCTCGCTCATGAGATTTCTCCCCTTCATTTTTACAGCGTCAACCTTGTTTGCCTTTGCGTACTCACGCAGCGTCATACTCAATGACTGCTGAGCCGCGACTATTTTCTTTGCGCCCTCTAGTATCTTTTGCCTAGTTTCCTCTAGTTCGGCCTGCGCTCGAGTCGGATCTACTGCTGCTACCACAGGGTTTGCCAAGCTATCCATCGCTTCCCTCAACACATTTTCCAGCCTCTCTAGTGGAGGACCTCTACCTTTCCTTGGTGCCTTAGGCGTTACCTCCGGATCTGGCGCCGGATCCTTGCTCGCGCCTGCACCAGGCGCAGTCATCATCACCTCTGCGCGGTCCGGGGAGCGAGTGATACGCGCCCCGCGAGCCACGGTGAGGGATGGCTCCCCTGCCTCGAAGACGTGGCGCGGGTGAACGCATGACACATCAACAGCAACGTAGACCTTGTGCGCGCCGAGCTTGACGAAGAGGCCATTGCGCGGAAGAGGGCGCGTGCCGAAGCAGCCAGCGTTGTCGCTGGCGAAGTCTAGCGCTCCAAAGCACTGAACGAGCCCGGAGACGATGCGTTCTCCGGTGCTGATGAGGATTCCCGTCCGGATCTTGACCCCTGCTAGCGTAGCCCCACGGTGGGCACCAACTGTCGTGGTGGTGTCACGGCAAATGCCATGGATAGGCTAAAGGTGGGGACTAATACACGCTAGGGGAATCCAGGGAGGGATAGTGAAGTGATTCTCCACACAGTTGCTTGTATTGCTTTTCTTCCAAGATTACAAGTGCTCCTAGAGCTGTGTTGGTGAGAGGAGGAAGAAGGAGCTCTCTTACTCTCACATACAGATCACCCTCAAAACCCTAGCCAAAACAGAATAGCGGAACCCCTTCTACTAAAACCCTAGCACCCCTTATATAGAGGGAGCTCGGTCTCTGCCTAGGGCATACGTGGAGGCATATTCCTAAGAATATGCCTCCTCCCAAAGTAGTAAGCCGACCGGGGTGCTTTTCCCCCGCGTCACACATGATTTGGCTACGTGAGCGTCTGCGGCGCCCGCGTCAGCCGACATGGCGTCGTCACCCTTGTCGGCCATGCCCCGATGGTCCTGCCCTTGCTTGCTTCGCTCAGGTAGTGCGTACCGGGGCTTCTTTTGACCAGCAAGATTCCTTCCTTCTCCTAGAAGCTAGACATGACCCGGATCATAGTTGATCTGGCCACACCTGTTCCTGCATACAAGTAAAACGTGCACTTCCGACTTACTGCTTAAGTCGGATGAGACTTAGTTAGGCGAACGCCCCTGGTCCGGGTTACCCCATGATTCGGCCTGCCTTGAGGTGACCCAACCAACATCCGCTTTGGCCTTGCCGAACCTCGGCTAACTCGGCCTTATACCCTGGCGTGACCCTACCCGGGGGTATCCCCCCAACATTAACACACTTAAGAATTACTCCTATAAGCTCCCACTCAAAAATATGTCAATCACATATTGTTTCAGGAAGACTTTCATAGCTCCCACTCAATTTCATGCAAATTGCATATCCACTCACTATTTTGACTGACTTCAAAATCCTTTGATCGTTTATCAAACTGGGAGTTTTACTATGAGATACTAGTACCATTACTAGTTTTAAATCCACTAGACATTCAGCACACTTGAATCAAATTCATTTGAATTTGTCCAATACTTGAAAAATTGTGCTTTTGTCATTCACCCCTTTTCCACTATGGCTTTGCAGTCATTTGGGAAAATTCAAGTAACCTCTTTTACTTGTTAGATTGAGCAACTAATTGCTTTCTAATCTCAAGGGAATTTTGCTATGGGGATTCCTCATAACTTTAGCTTACCATTATTTCCTTAGTAGTTCGTAGGTATGTCATATTCCCAGAATCATGATAAATGATTCATAAATGTCTCCATACAAGATATGGGTTACATTTTTGAATCCTACTTTATGTAGTGAAAACACTAGTGGGGAAAACATAATGATCAATATCATTGATTCTTTCCTTTGTGAAGAGAATCGTTCAGGAACGTTGTCCATTGCGCTTCTCAACACCCTAATGCAGGGATATTAATCCTCATCGTGTTTTTCACTATCTTCGATTTGCTCCATAATTGAGAAATATCACTAAAAGTGAGCTTTCTCAAGAATGCACCAAAATCCAAGCAATACAAGTTTTGCTTCTCTTTTGGTTTAGCTATGGATTTCATATTCAAAGTTTCCAATGAATACTCTACAAGGACTTATTCACCATTGTTTTGGTTATATCGAATAACCCCAAAACTTTTACGACGATCCATACTAGGTATGGAGCCGCTTTCACGAATTCAAATGGTTCACTATATTTTCTAATTGAGTGCTAATTATTTCTAACTAATGGTCTCTACATCTACACTACAATGATTTATTTGGTGCCATCTATTTACCCAATTTGATATCTAATATCATATTGTGATGCTTTGCATTTTGACACTTCAAAACGCTTTGCATTCCACAATTCTTCTATGCCATTCTTATAAAGTCGAATTTCATTACTATTGATCAAATCATAGTAATTAGATTCTCTTTCATATTTATACCCTTTTATTAATGAAACACTTTGATTAAATCAAATAGTTTCATATTCATGTTTCCTTTGGTAAACTTCTTTACACATTTAAGCAATCATATAATGATAATTACCATTTTCGTTAAAACACAATACATCGAATATGTATTTTTAACAATTCATTGAACACTTTGTATTCAAGTAATACACGATGTTCAAGTTATTTTGCCGAACTTAGGCATGATTTATATGTGATAAGAAATCAAATGACTTTCACATATTATCAATATAACTTTTGAATTCAAACAATGGTTTCATTCACTAATGAAATATCATTAAGTTGAGTATTTTAAAGGCATTTCAATGTTTTACAAATGTTCGTGCATTATCAATTAGTTTCAAACAACAAGGATAATTCACACATAATCAAACAAGGTATGAACATGAATAGAAATCATTCATAAAAGTGGAACAACTATTTGTTACAAACTCATATGAATAACCGTCTCACAAAGTGTGAGACACACTAAAGAAGTTCACAATCTTTTGATTACAATAATCATCCTAAAACATAAAATAAGTGATAAATGTCGAGGGAGAGGGTCGTCGGACATCGTCATCATGCTTGCCATCAACAAGCAACGTCACCTCCTCTCCAGAAAGCACCTCTCATGCAGAAGGACTTGTTTTCAGCAAAACAGAACAAGTATCAAATATACTTAACACTACAAATGTGTTTGCAAGATTATAACATTTATAAAATTGTATATCAAATATATACCTTTGTCATTGATGACCTCAGCGACATTTGGTTCAACCAACACATTCCTGAGATGTGTTACGAACCAGTGGAACTCCATCGATTCCGCATCGCCTCTCATAATGCAAGTCCTGACTTGTGCTTGGTAGCTTGGTGGCAGCGACCGCAGCACAACGCCATTTGCAAAAGAGCCCATCATCCAGCTATCCAGGAAGTATGCAGGCCTCATGTACACATCATGCATGTGCTCCAAGTGGTCGTCAAGTGATGAGTTCTCCTCCATCTTAATGGAGAGGAAGTCTCCCATCAGCTCATGCTCCCATATGCGTGCTTGTTCCATGAAATGCGTCGTAAGCTGTAGCATCATCGAACGAGGGTTGACATCACCCACGAAAGGCCACAACTCATCCACCATTCCGAAACGCATAGTAACTGAAATGAAGGAGGTCATCTCCCGACGGAGATAGCGGTCTTCCCGCTGCTCTGTGGTCTCTAAGTCAATGGGCTGATCCAAATCCATCCCGCCGAGTATGTAGTCGACCACGTCATTCTTGCTAAGGAGAACGTGGAGACGCGCAACCCATATAGAGAAGTTTGATTCATCTAATCTGAGCTTCTCTACTTCTAACCAATCAATCATCAACAGGAAAGGTGGCATCTACATTTACAATTGCAAGAAGGAATTTAGACTAAGTTTATAATTAAATGAGTTAATAATAACTCCACTCAGAAACACCTATCCCCATAAGGGTTCCTAGTGATAACACGACCCCTATCAGCCACATCTCCCCCGATTAACACGGCCATCAATGTGGGTTCAAAGGTGGACGCTAAATGTCGATCACATCATTCATGCGACGCGTGCTCGATCTTTCGACCATCCGTGATCTGAGGCCACGCTTCTATGGCGTGCTAGGCTCGCCAACTCAACCTTAGTGTATTCGCTGTGCAACATGGCTTACACCCACTATATGCGAACGTAGATATGTCTGACACCCAGCCACCCTGGGTCCCCTCATACCGAAGAACTTTCTTGGTGCTGCACACTAAGGGGGAACACAATTGTTGGTAATTTTAACATGGATCATCTTATTGGGCTACCGTCGAGTATCTAATACTAGCACACAATAAGATATACAAACAATAACATTGAATGTAAATGTGATGTGATATGGCCCTTCCCGTTGTGATCTCCATCCGTCGTCACCGGATTCCGGCACCAGGTTTTCGACGCCGTGGACACCAGGGTACCGGTGTCATTCCGGCGTGGTAGTCCGTCACCTCCGTGACTATCTACTACTACATAACAAAAAAGGTAATCACTTTACCTTTGCCACAACCATATCACAAAGCAACGCCCTCCTGCAATTCAAAGTTAGACGCCTCTACTTTATCTTTGCATGTTTTACGTGGCTGAATGGGCTTTCGCACAAGAACCGTTCTTACCTACGAACTTTCAGCACAACGCTGATCAAGAAGTTGTCTCTACTACACCCCTTTCGGGGCCCTCCGTTGTAAATGGCATACCAAGTAATGCGAGAGAGACAGACACCCCCCTAAGCCACTTTATACGGTACAAGCCGTATGTCAAGCGTGGACCAGTCTCGCGAATGAACGCGTAAAGTCGGTTGGGGGCTGCTTCATCAAGCATTACTGCGGTATACACAAGTACACGTGGGAGGGTAACAACTAAAAGATCAACGCCCACACGCTACATCTCATGTGTTCTACCCGTACTAGCATTACTACGCATAGATCTAGCTCTGATACCACTGTAGGGGTTCCGCGTAGGAAAACAATAAAATTTTACCCTACGCCCCTAAACCCCTGAAGCTGCTAGGACCTATCGATTAGTAATACAGTAATGGGAGGGGCTTTTGACGAACTTACCCTTGAAGACCAAAAAGCATTGTCAACGCTCAGGAGAACGTGGTTGATGTAGACGAGCCGAAGCCGACCTGAAGGTCGTGATGAAGTCCTTGCGCTCCAATGGCTCCAATGACTTGAGTGCCTCAAGTGCGACACTTCGCGGGGAGTTACACACGTCCGGTGCCTGATGATGACTCCCGCTTCCCCGATGTAGCAGCAATTGCGGAAGTGGAGCTCCCGGATCCGAATCCCGCAGTGCGACGGCGCTCCGCGGTGAAGATGTCTCTCGTTCGTGCAGTCTAGACTTGGGACCACGGTCACAAGAGAGAGAGGGGGAGAGAGAAAATATCAATTAGAGGTCCTCCCAAAAGTGAGAAGAACTTTATTGATTGTTGGTGTATTTTATTTGGCCAAATACCCCCACTATATATAGGGAGAGGGGAGGTACTACCTCCCTCAAAGTCCCGGGGTGGGACTAAAGGAGAGGAGGGGGAGGGGTGGCACCGCCGGCCACTCCCATGGGCCCCACGTGAGGGGGCTGGCCCACTAGGGCGCCGGCCACCCCGTGGCCCCCTTCTCCCTCTCTCCTTTCCCTAATGGTCCCTCTCCCCTCCGGGAATTGGCCCATTAAGTCTTTGACCATTTAAATTGATTTTTCTCTTTATTAAATAATTATGAATAAATGATTAAATCAATATTTAACATTCATTCGCATATTATTCAACCTCCGTGGCTATGGAGCACTTCCACCTCCACTCCGGACATCCTCCGGACTTACCGAAACCCTTCTGGTTTTCTCTCTACTATTCTTCGGCAATTCTACCGATCCTATAAACACTCTCTAAGCATCATCAAGCCCTTAAGCGTGATACCCCATGGTTCGGGAACACTGTAGATATGATCGGGACACTCCTGCACCAATGATCGACAAAGGGACCTGGATGGCCATGTGACCCCTGTGCGTTCCACAAAGATCTTTCGTTGTTTGAATCGGGACAGTCGTGTCTTATTCCCTTTGTCTCTCGATACTTGCACTGCCCGAGATCTGATCAATGATAGCACCATGTCGTGTTCAATCTCGTTACTGAACAATGCTACTTGACTCGTTCTAACAAGTGATATCCCTGTGATCAAATCACACGCTGCATAGCTATTGGATATAACTTCTCCGAGTGGGCCCTTGAGTATCTTCTCGTCACATGGACGGACAAATCCTACTCTTGACATATATTGCCTCAACGGTTTCCTCCGAGTACCTGAACACACGTTTATAATGACTATATTACCAAGTGGCGCTTGATGCTATCAAAGCACTCTCGGGAGACAGTGATTGATATAGCCTCACGGTCTAAGGAATAGTCTACGAGGATCCATTTCTAATCATCGTAACTTGAACTTCGTGACATGATCGGGTCACGATGTTTAGGTTGGGTATTGGTTCATCATCTCATTCTCGGAATGAGATGACTCCATTTCCAACTGGCATAAATGCCACATGATCAAGAAACTTGATCATTTGTTGACCAATGAACCAGTGACTAGAGTTTCACTAGGAACCCCTGGTTGTTTATATATCACACGTGTATTGATGTTTCCACTCAATATAATTATAGCATGATATAAAACTTAATCATAAACTATATGAAATATGATAATAGTCCTTACTACTGTTTGTCACTAGAGCATATTTCCAATAGGTTGAGCTTCCCATCAACTTCGTGCATAGTCCAAGTTACCGCGCTGCGACACCATCTATGATGTTCCCGCTCGAACTATGGGGGATGTCAGCCTACTGGATGCTACTTCGGTTTATCTCTAGCCTGACCATCCATGATGCTCTAGTTGTTCACGACGCTACCTCTACGACTGCGGAGGGTTGTTAGAGTATGGAGTATAAGTTTATTATGTCAGTATAGGATAAAGATAGGATACATCCCCATACAGTACTAACTTGACTTGTACTCTAAGATGATCCACTGTACGCCTATATATACTCACCCATTAGGCTCAATAATACATCCATCATATTCCACCAATCCCTCTCTGTCGTTCTACATTTTTGCCAACTGTTACCTCTGCGCGACCCTATTGGCGTTGCCATTTCTTTGGAGTATCATCCATTAAATCCTTCTGCACTTTTACTATCAAATAGGGTCTCTCCAATGTGTCTGGAATGTGTGACTCCACAACACCTCCTAGCTCAAACTTGAGTCCCTGCATGAAATGAGAGATGAAGAATTAACTATCGTAATTGGTGTTGAACATAGCCACCTAGTACACCAATCTCTAAAACTCCACAATATATTCAGTAACTGTGTCGATTTGCTTCAGTTGTAGTAATGCTTTCATGAATTTGCGTTGATCGTCTCCCACAGATTCTTTCTCCACAACGGTGATAAACCGAGGCCAACTTGTGAGATCATGGTGTTACTTATAGGCTTGCAGGCACACCATGGCGTTGCCATCTAGCTGCAGGGTCGCCATGGTAAGCCATAACATGGGGCTAATGTCAAACACATGGAAGTAGTCTAGACATTGATCGTGCCAAATCTGAGGGTGCTCACAAGTGAAACATGGGAAGTTCATCTTCAGCATCTGCGAGCGGCCGCCATGATCTGTGTTGGTTTGGTGTTGTCTACCGCCTCACGCACCGCCTTGTCCATCGCCGCCTGCGCCTCCCATTCTACTACAGCCAACACTGTTGGAAACATGCCCTAGAGACAAATAATAATATGGATTATTATCATATTTCATGAAGTTTATAATTAGGTTTTATATCATGCCATAACTGTATTGAAAGGAAACATCAATACACATGTGATATATAAACAACTAGGAGTTCCTAGTGAATATCTGTTCACTGGTTCATTGGTTAACAGATAATCGAGGTTTCCTAATCATGTGGCATTTATGCCAATTGAAAATGGAGTGGGTTTATTGGGAGAATGAGATGATGAGCATACCCAATCTAAGCATCGTAACATGATCATGTCACAAAGTTCAAGTTGCAATAATTAGGAAACGTGGTGACTTGTTCCTCAGACCGTGAGACCATATTTAATCATTGTCACCTGAGAGTGCCTTGTTCACATCAAACGTCACACGGTAAAATGGTGATCATAAAGGTGTGTTTAGACACATCAAAGGGGCATGTAGAGGCATATGTGTCAAGAGAGGAATTTTTCCATCCGCGTGACAGAAAGATACTCTGGGCCCACTCAGAGAAGTTATATCCATAGGCTGCGCAGCGTGTGACTAGGTCACAAGGATATCACTTGTCGGAGCAAGTTAAGTAGTATTTGTCGAGAACAAGATTGAACCTGACATGGTGATGTCCTTGATCAGATATCGGACAGTGCAAGTATCACAGAGGTAAAATGAATAGGACACAACATTGATGGTTGAACAACAAAGATTTCGTGGAATGCCTAGGGGTCATTATGGGCATCCATGTCCCGCTGATGATCATTGGTTCAAGAGGGGTCTCAACCATGTCTGGAGTGTTCCTAAACTATAGGGTAGCATGCTTAAGGGTTTGACGGTGCTCAGAGATCCTTTTGGTATCATTGAAATCAATGAAGAAAAGAGAGGGAGAAACCGGGAAGGTCCGGAGGATGTCCAGAGTGGAATGGAAGGAGTTCCATAGCCATAGGTATGGTTGAGCACAAAAATCGAAACCGAAGACCGAACCCAAAAAACTAGGATCGAAACCAAATTCTCGGGTAATTCGGTCTTCGGTTAGTTGTTTAGTCCTGGGAATCAAATGACCGCTTTAATTACGGGTTGTTCGGTCTTCGGTAGCTGGAGAACGATTCGACCTTAGCGACCGGAATTTCCACTTACGCGTGAGTAGAATATGTCTAGCTTAGCCCATAGAGGCCCCAGGCCCGTCCCTCTTGCTTCCCCATTTACCTCGTGACCTCGTTCAACATACACCTAGACTGTAATTGCTCCTGAGTCCTGATCTGGGGCTGCCACCCGCCGCCACACAACAGCGACCTAGCGACAGGCGTTGCGGCCTGCTCCCACTGCATCTCCAAATGCTGACCTCGCGCATCTCCGTCGGCATCGCCGTATCTCTACCGTCCCCACCGCATCTCCGGCCACGGTGCATCGCCGCATCTCCACCGTCCCCACCACATCTCCACCGTCATTGCCACAGAGGCCACAACAGTGGTCAGCAAGGAGAGAGCTAGCTAGGAGCTACCCATGTTGCCTGCTGCCAGGATACCTACCCCAAGCTCAAGTGCTCCTCCGACATCCCCAACTTCCCCGCCACATCTTCGACCTCTCCAGTACCCCGACGTGGCGAGATCTCTAGTAGCCAGACAAGGCGACGAAGACAGCAGCCTCCAATCTTTTTCCTGTGCTTCACCAACCCGTGGGCGTCGCCCCGCTGCTACGTCTCCGACCCCCAAGGCCAAGGTAAGAAATCTGCAACTCCCCTCTTTATTTCTAGACTCTTATACACGTATTCCCTGGAGATAATTTTTTGGAGCCTCATAGAACACTACTAGACTGGGGATTTGGGGCAGATGTTTCATCTGCTAGTTGTAACTTGGAAATACGGGTGATTTGGGGCAAATGTTTGATCTTCTGTAATTATATTTGGATACTTCATGTATATGTTAGTTGTAACTGGTAAATAAAGGTGATTTGGGGTTAATGTTTGATCTACTAGGATGTAAATAAGGGTGATATTGGTGCTGTAATGTGTTGTTTTGCTAGATTTTTGTTTCTAGAGATGAGATGTACTTGTCCAATGATGAATGTCTATTGAATAAGATTTTTTCAGCTGTTTTTGTATATGGCATCAGAATTTGAGGATGAGTAGGAACAATATGTTCTTGAGGATGAGTTGAACACATATGTACTTGCCCTTGCAGATGCAGAAGTAGATGAAGCAATAGTTGCAACAATGGAACGGAAACCCATGGTGAAAAAGGAAGATGTAGGGGTGATTCAAATTGACGACGATGAGGACCATTGCAAACGATTGACGGCGACACATATTGTCAACCTTATTGTACTAGATGGAATAAAAGAAATGGATGTTTCATTCAAGGGTGTGCGTGGTGATGGTGCTGTGAAGTACATCAAGAATGGGACTCTGCAGTTGTGCACTTGTGTGTGTGGCCAGACTTGTGTTCTTGTTATTTGTGAAGTTGTTATTTGGTTCAGTTGGATGTGCCACATGTAAACGTCCAGCAAGTTGTTATCTGTAAGTTGTCATTTGCTTTGAACTATCAACTATGAAAATGCTGCCATATTTTGTCTATTTGGGTAATTTTGTCATGACCGAAGACCGGACCGAAAAAACCGAAGACCAAATACAGGAAGACCGAAAAGACCAAAGGTAATTCGGGTAGCATTTCTGGATGACCAAAAATTTCAATGACCGAATAGACCGGACCGAACAGACCGAACGCCCAGCCATAGCCACGGGAATTAAATAATATGTAAATAGATATTAAATATTCATTTAATTATTTATTTAATAAAAGAAAAGGAATTAAAATGGTTAAATTCCCTATTGGGCCAATTCCCTAAGGGGAAGGGCCCATGAGGGGTAACACCAAAGGGAGGAGAGGGAGGAGGTGGCCGGCTGGGCCCTAGGGCACCCATGTGGGTCCCACAAGGGCCTTGGCTGGCGGCCAAGCCCCCCTCTCCTCGCCTTTGTTTAGTCCCACATGGCTAGGCCAAAGGGTTTTGGGGTCCCCTGTCCCCAATATATGAGTCATATGGGGACAATTAAATCATCACAAAATAATAAAAGGCTTCCTAGCTTCCAGCCACCTCCCTCTCCCATCTCTCTCCCATGACCATGGTCCCAAGTCTGGACTACACGAACACAAACTTCTTCACCGTGGAGCACCATTGTGCTGCGGGGTTCGTGATCCAGAAGATCTACTAATGAAATCTCTGCTGGATCGGAGGAGCGGGAGTCATCGTCAAGCACCGGACGTGTGTGTCTCCCTCGGTGGTGCTGCACTTGCGGCTCTAGGAGTTGTAGGAGCCGTCAGAGCCATCGGAGTTCAGAACAACCATGAGGCCGGCTTCGGTAAGACTACATCACCAACACTCTCCCTAGTGATAGAGCTTTTTGTAACGATAAGTTTTCTAAAATCCCCTCTCGTTACTTCATTACTAATAGATATATCCTGTCATTAGGGTTCTTGCATTGGTGTAGGAAAAATTATTGTTTTCAGGCGCACAGCCCCAACAGTGGTATTAGAGCTAGATCTATGTGTAGTATTGCTAGTACGGGTAGATTACACGAGTTATAGCGTGTGGGCATTGATTTTATAATTGTTGCCCTCCCACGTGTACTTGTGCATACCGCAACAATGCTTGATGAAGCGCCCCCAACCAATATTACACGTTAATTTGCGAGACTGGTCCACAAGTGTAAGTGGGTTTGGGAGGTGTCTCTCTCTCTCGCATTAGTTGGTACGCCATTGACAATGGAGGGTCCGGACAGGGGTGTAGTAGAGAAAATTATTAAATCAACATTGTGGTTGAAGTTCGTAGGTAAGAACGGTTCTTGCACAAAATCCCTAACAACCACGTAAAACATGCAAAGATAAAGTAAAAACATCTAACTTTATTTTCCAGGGGTGTTGTGATGTGATATGGTCATAGTCAAGGTAAAGTAGTTTATTTTCTGTTGCTAAGTAGTAGTAACGGTCATCATGGTGGTGGACTACAATCCGGTACCCTGGTGCCCACAGCGCCGAAACCCTAGTGCCGGATCCGGAGGCATAGGATGGAGATCATGGCGCGAAGGACCATATAACATTGCATTTACATCTGATGTTTATTGTTTATGCATCTTGTTATGTGCTAGTATTAGATACTCCACAGTAGAATATATAAGATGATCCCTAAAACATAATACCAACAAAAGTGTTCTTCCTTAGTGTGCACCACCAAGAAAGTTCTCTTATGAGGCACGCTGTGACGATCAGGTGTCAGATATATCTGCATTTGCATACGGTGGGTGTAAGACATGTTGCACAACTATACACATAAGGTTGAGTTGGTGAGCCTAGCATGTACATACATGGCCTCGGAACATGAGATGATCGAAAGATCAATCACGAGTCGCAAGAATGATGTGATCAATGTTTCGACGTCCACCTTTGCAAATGTATCACCGGTCATGATGATCAGGGGAGGTGTAGTGAATGGGAATCATGTAATCCCTAAAACGTTTTTAGGGATAATAGTTTTAGTGGAGTTCTTTTATAAACACCTTTTAAATTGAACTCACATAATTATAAACTTAGTATAAATCCTTAGCAATTCTGAATGTAGAATATGGCCGTGAAGTTTCTTTTGAGATTGTTGAATGGGTAGATGCTGGGAAGCTCAAAATAGATGGATCCAACTTTCTTGAGTGGCTTGTGCGTCTGAATGTCCTCCTTAGTGAGAACGACATGGTTTACTACATACTCTACACGATAGGTTTGAATCCGTCCGATTACTTTGAGACCCCACATCAGTGGGAAGAGCGCGAATATCATCGTGAGATGTCCTCCTTCATTCAAGTGATAATGCGCTATGGGATGGTGGATAAACTGCATCTGCTCATGGGTGATCATGACCCATATGCAATGGTGGATCATCTGAGATCGGAGTTCATGGACTAGGTGTGCATGTGGAAGCACGAGCTTCTTGGAGATTTCCTTTCGATGAAGATGGAGGAACATACTTCCCTAGAGAGTCATTTGGAGCGCATGCATGATGCGCACATGAGTCTGGTTCATTTCATGGACTACTGCATGAATGATTCCTTTCCGATAAGCGTATTGCTACGATTGCTGCCTCCCAGCTACCAAGGGCATGTCCGGAGCTGCGTCATGAGAGGTGATGGGGAAACACAGGATTTCCATGAGTTCCTATCACATTCTAGACATGCGAAGGTTGAACCCATTGCCGGAGAGGTCATCAACGATGAAGGCATATGTGATATACAGTTTTATAAATGTTATAATGTTGCAAACACTTATTGCAACATTGAAGTATCTGATACTTGTTATGTTTCATGAAAACATGTCCTTCTGCATGAGAGCTTCTTGCTAGAGAGGAGGTGACATTGCGTGTTGATGGCAAGCATGATGATGATGGCCAACGACACTCGCCCTCGACATTTATCATTTAGTTTATCGGTTTTGGATAATTATTGTAATAAATTGATTATGAACTTTGTTACTGTGTCTTGCACTTCGTGATACGGTTATTCATATGAGTTTGTAACAAAACAGTTGTTCTGCTTTTATGAATAATTTATATTCGTGTTCATATGTTTTTCGATTATGTGTGAATTATTCATGTTGTAAAACTAATTGATAATGCATGAACATTTGTAAAACATTTAAATTCCTTGAAAATACCCAACTTAATGATATATTCATTTTGGATGAAACCATTGTTTGAAATTCAAAGGTTATGTTGATAGTATGTGAAAATTGTACATATTTGATCTCTTGTCACATACGAATTAGGCACATGTTTGGCAAGATAACTAAAACACCGCGTATTATAAAATACAAAGTGTTTGATGAATTGTTGAAAGAAAATACATATTCAATGTACCGTATTTCAACGAAGTGGTGATTATTATTTTGTAATTGTTGATTTAAGTAAAAGAGTTTACCAAATGAAACATGAGTGTGAAACTATTTGATGTGATCAAAGAATTTCAGCATCAAAGGGTATTGAAAACAAAAGAGAACTAAATTACCATGATTTGATCAATAGTAATGACATTTGATGTTATAAGATTGGCATGAGAACTTGTGAAATGAATTTTCGAAAATTGTGATGCATTTAGCTTTTCAAAATGTTGAATTGCAGAATCATCATAATGTAACATTTGATATTAAATGGGCAATAGGTGGCACTAGATAAATCGATTTAGTGTTAGTATAAAGATCATTAATTGGAAGTAGCAAACACTCATTTAGAACAAAGTGAACCATCTGAAATTCGTGAAATCGGCACCATATCTTATATGGATTGTTGTATAAGTTTTGGAGTTATTTGATATCGCTGAAACAACATCGAACAAGTCTTTGTAGTGTATTCATTGAATACAAAATCCATAACTAAAACCAAAAGAAGGCAAAACCAGCATTGCTAAAAGTTTGGTGTGTTCTCAAGAAAGTGTATTATGGAGAATATGGTTAATGGAACAAAGTGAGAGCATGATCAAGGTCCATGAACCTGCATCAGAGTGTTGAGAAGCGCAACAGAACATGTTCCAGAATGCAACTCTTCACATAAAAGAAAGAAATCAATGATAATGATCATTGGGTTTTCAATAGTGCTTTTACTAAATGAAGTAGGATTCACAAATATGGCCTACACCTTGTGTGGAGACATTTGTGAATCACCTGTCATGAACATGACATACCTACGAACTACAAAGGAATTGATAAACTAAAATTACGAGAAATCCTAGAAGTAAATTTCACTTGAGATTAGAAAGTAAAATGTTACCGAATCTTGTCAAGTAAAAGAGTTACTTGAAATTTCTGAAGGAGCGCAAGGTCATATGGAAAAGGTGGAAGACAAAGCATGATTCTCCACAAAAATGTCTTGGGCCAATTCAAATGAATTTGATTCAGTAGTGCTAAAGTCTAGTGTACTTAATACTAGTAATGTACTAAAGTCTCGTAAAAGAAGTTCTCAATTTGATAAATGATCAAGGGATTTTTAAGTCATTCAAAATATTGAGAAGATATGTGATGAGTGCATATTTGCATCATGTTTTATATTATTATTTTGCATTGTAGATGTAGGATCTTGGTATTTTACGGTGCTTGCGCGCACATTTTATGTCTGTTTTCACCAGGATCTGGATAGGTGATGGATCCAATGGATACAATTATTGAAGAAGTTGTACTGTGGCGAAAAGGAGTCAAAACAACGTAAATCGCTTATTTGGGAAATATTAATAATACCAGAAGAAAACCAGAAGCGAACAAAGGAGGCAGAGAGCGCAACGACCAACTATATGGCAGGAGCATTTCTTCCGCCCGTATAGCTCCGGTCGTATAGTTAGCGCCACCTCTGCCTCGTCAAATAGTTTGACCCCGTGCAATTGGTTCGAGGAGAGGACATACAGAACACCCAGAAATCACGGAAACCTCACCTCCGGGAGGCATCTGGAGGGGGAACTTATCCACAAGGGATCCATCTTCGCCCTGCACAAGGGATCCACAAGCGATACTTACTTTCTGTATTAAGTTATTTCCCTTTAGTTATTATTGCTCTTATACCCAAAACCCCAAAACACATTTTTACACAACACTTGCATTTTATCTTGTTACTTAGAACTTTATCTAGCATTTCTATCGCAATAACTATTTCAAGAATTATTAGACTTCAGACTCCTGCTCCCTGTGGGATTGATATCTTTATTTCAAAACTAGCTACAAACGATCTGTGCATTTGCAGTCATCAAGCTATTTTCTGGCGCCATTGCCGGTGAGCTAAGCACTGTAGGTCTTTTAGTTTTTGCTTATTTATTTTTTCCGTGCTAAATTTTGTTTTGAGTTACAGGTTTCCACCAACATGATGGAGTTTGAGCATATGACTAGTGCTAATCCACTCAACCACTTTGGGAAGCCCTATGATATCTATAAAAGAGACAACTCCAATGAGAAGATAAGGGGGTTTGAAATAAATCCTCTACTACATAGTATTCTACATAAGAAGCAATTTACTGGAGATGAAGAAGATCTTGATCCATATGAGCATATTGCATGTTTAAAAGATATATGTGGCACTTTTCTATTGATGGGATATACCGCCGATGAGGTAAGGGTTAAACTTTTTAGTCAAACTTTGCCAAGTATAGCTCTCTCATGGTATAGATCTCTACCCCCTGAAGCCACCACTACTTGGGATAATTTAGCCTATGAATTTCTATCAAAATATTATCCATTATCAAAATCTTTTGGAATCAAGCGTCTGATAATGACTTGGAAGAATCGTTCTAATGAAGGACTAGTAAGAGCTTATATTAGATTTAAATATTTACTACGACTATGTCCTCATCATGATTTGCCTGAATGGTATTTACTACATATCTTTTATGGCGTTTTAATTGAACCTAATAAAATTGAACTAGACTCTTTCGCGTAAGGAGCCTTTATGGATTCCTATACCTAAAGCTTGGGCTTTACTTAATAGAATTCGTGATCATAGAGTTTCATGGCATTTTGGTCTAGGAAGTGAAGGAGGCATAGAAATAGAGCATGATTGTATTCATGACTATAATAAAAAAGGCCATATGAAAGAATTATCTAAAGAACTTTATCTGGATTCAGATCTTGTGTTGCAAGTTGTTAAAGATTTTACAGAACATATTAAAGCTCCAAAGGAGGGTCTAGTCAAGTATGATCCACCACCTAAACCAGAAAATAAAAGAGAAGATAAAGCAACACTTCCCTCCGTAGAACCAATATATGAAGTACCTTTCCCTAACACTGCACAAAAGCATATTTTTGAATATGAACAGGTCAAAGTAGTACAGGAAAAGAGGGAAGAGGAAAGCATGCCAGAAGTCACGAAACACCTGAAAGAAAACAAAGATGAAGAGGTAACCAAGGAAGCAATTATGGCTATGTACTCACACTATAACATAGTTGAACTTGATGTAGAGACTTCCATATTGGTTGAAGGTAAAACAAAGGTAAAAGATGCGGGTAAGCCTATTCTTCCGTGCATATTTAAAGAAACCTATCATTACGGTTTATGTGATCTTGGTACCAAAGTTAATGTCATATCTTATGATTTCTACCTAGAAATAAAAGAAGAAATAGAACCAGCTACAATTGAAAATACTGATATAACAATTATGCTAGCCAATAAAAACCTTAGAATTCCAATGGGAGTAGTTGACAATGCAACTGTCACAATTGGCAACAAAAACTTCCCCATCGATTTTTTAGTTGTTGATATGCCAACTGACACTTTTTGCCCTATTATATTTGGAAGAACCTTTTTGGGTGATATAGGTGCCTATGTTAATTTCAAGAAGGAGATTGTGACTCTTAAGCTTGGGGGAATGGAAAATAAATTCCATTTTTCCAAATTTAAAGACATGCCTCCATAAATACAAGAAAATACGAAGAGAGAACCATTGAGGAAATGACAGCTCTTTT
The DNA here is from genome assembly GCA_910589775.1 of Avena eriantha. Taxonomy (NCBI): domain Eukaryota; kingdom Viridiplantae; phylum Streptophyta; class Magnoliopsida; order Poales; family Poaceae; genus Avena; species Avena eriantha. Next base: position 162,976,113 of record OU342744.1, read on the forward strand.
CTTTGGTAATCAAGAAGAAGAAATAAATGAAGATTCAAATTATGAAGAAATAGTTATGGAGGACAAGTCCCTAGAAGAACTAGAAGATGAATTCGATTTACTTCCTATTTTGGGACCTCCAACTGATGAGGCTTTGGAAGGGCCAGAAAAGAGAGGGGAGGAGGAACTACCACCCCCAGAGTTGAAGACTTTACCATATAATCTCAAATACAGGTTTTTAGATGATACCAATAAATTCCCTTTATTATTAGTGCTAAACTTTCAAGAGAAGAAAAAGAACTCATGATGATACTTAAGGAGCATCGCCAAGCCTTTGGGTACTCAATGGATGACTTGAAGGGCATTAGTCCCATGATAGCCATCCATCGAATATTCATTGAAGAAGGTGCTAAACAAGTTGCGGAATTTAATAGAAGATTGAAGCCTGAAATGTGGTAAGAAAAGAAATTATATGACTACTGGACACATGTATAATTTATCCTGTTAAAGAGAGTGATTGGGTAAGTCCTATTCATTGTGTCCCTGAGAAGGGCGGTTTTACTGTTCCTAATGAAAACAATGAACTAATACCTGCTAGAACTATTTTTGGGCACATGATGTGCATAGATTTCAGAAAATTAAATAAAGAAACTAGGAAAGATCACTATCCATTACCATTCATAGATCAAACTTTAGAAAGGTTAGCAAACCATACTCATTTTTGTTACTTGGATGGATATTCTAGTTTCTCTCAAATACCTATTCATCCATATGACCAACTTAAAACAAATTTCATAAGTCCTTACGGTTTACATGCTTACCGACGTATGCCTTTTGGTCTATGGAATGCTCTAGCCACTTTTCAACGATGTATGACTGCTATTTTTGCTGATTTCATAGAACTTATAATGGAAGTATTTATGGATGATTTTTCTATCTATGGAACTTCATTTACTAGTTGCTTGGATAATCTCAAGAAAGTTTTGCAACATTGTGAAGAAACTAATCTTGTTCTAAACTAGGAGAAGTGCCACTTTATGGTCAAAGAAGGTATAGTCCTTGGACACAAGGTATCAGGTAAGGGAATTGAAGTTGATAGAGCTAAGGTTGAAGCAATAGAGAGAATGCCACCACCTAGGGATATTAAAGGTATAAGAAGTTTTCTTGGTCATGTCAGTTTTTATAGAAGGTTCATTAGAAATTTCTGTGGGATATCTAAACCTTTGACTAACCTCTTGCAAAAGGGAATGAGATTTAATTTTGATGATAAGTGTCTTGAAGCCTTTGCTAAACTAAAAAATGCTTTCACTCGTGCTTCCATCATTAAACCACCTATATGGGATACAACCTTTGATTTAATATGTGAAGCTAGCGATGATGTTGTAGGAGTAACTCTTGGACAACATATTGGTCATAGATTTAATACTATAGATCATGCTAGTAGAACTCTTAATGGTGCTCAAAAGAATTACCCAAAGGAAGAAAAGGAACTGTTTGCTGTATTTTTCTCTTGTGATAAATTTCATTCTTACATAGTTGATGCAAAGGTGAGAGTTCATACGGATCGTGATGGCTTAAAAGAACTCCTTGAGAGGAAAGACAATAAGCCAAGGCTGATCCGTTGGATTATTTCACTACAAGAATTTAAGTTGCAGATTATGCAGAGGCAAGAAATAAAGGTGTTAGATGCAGTGTCCATGTTTGCCCAAGAAGACACTAATCTTATTGAGAGGAACTTTAGTCCTGGTGATTTTTGTCTACGAGAATTATTTGATGAACTAAAGTCAATTCCTCCAAAAGAGAAGGAGTAATTGCTATGGGAGGAACTTTTCATCCCCGATTAAGCAAATGGTAAGTGCAAGGTAAGTGTTCTTATCCAAATAAGTGATTTATTTTCACAATTTTTACTCTTGAAAATTCTGTTTTCGAATTCCTTATGTAAGTTTTAGAGGGGTTTTACCAACTATACGGGCGGATCTATACGACCGGAGAGGGGGGCTCTCGCAGTATAGTTGGTATTTAAACTCTTTGTATCATCTTCGTGAAATTGTTTTTGATATCTGAGCCTATACGGTCGCAACTATATGACCAGAGACAAAATTCCCGCCGTATAGTTGGTCGTTGAACTCTCAGATAGTTTTGCTTTTCGGTGTCTGTATCTATCTGGTCGCAACTATACGACCGGAGCAAAAATTCCAGCCGTATAGTTGGTCGTTAAACTCCCAGGCACTTTTGATTTTCGGTGTTTGAAACTATACGGTCGCAACTATACGACCGGAGCAAAAATTCCGGCCGTATAGTTGGTCGTTAAACTCTCAGACACTTTTTCGTTCGATCTTTCTTTTATATTCATCATTAAATAAATAGAATTGTCGGTTCCGAGTGTTGATTTAATCGACCTGGACTTGAGATATTTGGAAATATCTGCCCGGAACCAACTATACGACCAGACCTATACGGGCCGTGTACGTATAGTTGGTCGTTACACGCCAGGTTAATTCCAAATGCGTGATTTCTTTTTTTGTTCCGTTTGGCTTCTTTTCTTGGACGACAATTTGGTGTTTCTCGCGAGTTTTACTGACCTCTGACCCTGATGACCCACAAGTATAGGGGGTGTATCGCAGTATTTTTGATAAGTAAGAGTGTCGAATCCAACGTGGAGCAGAAGGTGCTGGCTAGTGGTATGGATCAGGAATTCTCTGCAAATACTTAGCAAACGGATTTTTAGGAGTTTGTGATAAAGCAAGTAAACAAAGTACGAGTAAATAAAAGACAGTGGAAATAAATGCAGCAAAGGACAAGCCAGTTGTATTTCTTGAGATGACCAAACGTTCTCGAGGACACATGGGAAGACTGTCAAGTGCTTTCGCTTCATATAGTCGATTAATCTTCTTTAGCTTGCTAAGTGTTGTGTGGGTGAACCTGTGCTAATGTACCGCCCCATCCAAGACTAATACATACTTGTGATTATATCCCTTGCAAACATCCGTAAGTACAAGAAAGTAATTAAGGTAGAAACCTAACCACAACTTTAAACTCTAAGATCCTTACGTCCCTTGTGCAATGGTTTCCTAACGGGGGTTCAGGTTTCTGTCACTCCGGCAACCCATACGATTAGTAGCCAAATACATAATGCATTCCCCTAGGCCCATATAGGTGAAGTGTCATGTAGTCGACGTTCACATGACACCACTATAAGAAGTACACCACAACTTAAATAACAATCTATTGAATCTTTCTCAACGCAACTCCACTACTAACAACAAGACTTCTCCCATGTCCTCAAGAACAAAACGAACTACTCACAAGACATCATATGGATCATGATCAGAGATGGAATAATGATGTATAACAATCTGAACATAAACAATAATTCAATGGTTCACTCAATAGCATCAACTACAAAGAGTAATCAACACCGGGAAAGTTTCCCCTATGAACTATGCAAGATTCGACTCAATTGTCATAGCAATATGGAGATGGTGATGAGGGTGCTGATGGTGATGATGGTGATGATGATGATGATGATACCGATGAAGTCCAGCTTGATGGTGGTGTTGATGGCGACGATCTCCCCTCTCCGGGAAGGAATTCCCCCGACAGAAATCTGTCTGTCGGAGAGATCTTTCTCTCTCGGCGTTTTCCGCCCTGCAGAGGCGGCGGAATCTTTCTATGGTCGCTCCCCGAGTCTTAGGGTTTCGTGGGGATGATATACGCCAGAGGGGAGAGGCTGGAGTGGGCCAGGGCGGCCACACCACCTCCAGGCACGGCCTGGGCCTGCCCGCGCCATGGGGTGGTGTGGGCCCCCTATGGCCCACCTCCACTCCATCTTCTGGCATCCTGAGTCTTCTGGAAAAATAGAATTTTCCGTATATTTTCCCGTATTTTCTGATCTTCGCGAATTTTGCCTCAAAACAGCACCTTTTCCATCAGAATCCTGACTGCGGCGGTCCATGCTCCAAAAGTCATCAACCATGCAAAAATAGATGAAATAACATAAGTATCACCTCTCAATACAAAATATATCAATGAATAATAGTGAATTAAGACATAGAATAGTGATACAAAATGGACGTACCAACTCCCCCCAAGCTTAGACTTCGCTTGTCCCCAAGCGAAATTGAGCTAAATAAACATGACCTCAGGTTTATGGAGTGAAGAGTCGATAAAAGAATACGGACAAGAAGCATCACATTCATCAAATACATAGATCATAATAGAAGACAACTCACTATTATATAACTCAACTTGTAATGAGTAACGGAAACACAATAAAGATACATAAAGTGAATCAGAATTAGTAATGGCAAACTTAGCTCTTGGTCGAAGAATAGTTGATAATTTGCTGGAGTTCACAAATAGCTGGTTTTTCAATGAAAGCTTTCAAAGTAGTAAACATCAAGATAAGAGCAACGTGCAAAACAAGGAACATAAGAAACATGAATGCATAAATCATCATATGAATGAATGAAACACATCAACTCAAAATACTTGCTGAGATAGAAGGGAATAGGTTTACTGACTCAACTACAAAGCCAAAGAAAGGCCCTTCGCAAAGGGAAGCATGGATTGCAAGTCTCATAAAGAGCTCCCAAAAATTATGATACTTACTAGCTTTCAGCTCTCATTGCCCCTATCATAGGCATCTTTAGGTGATTAAGGTGAAAGTGAGGTCCAATCTAAGTTATATGCTTGACAGACTATAAACTGAAAACCCCAAGTCCCTTGAGTACGAGGGCCGCTCCTCATGCTACTCAACTTTAGTTACCGGTAAGTTCTTGTCATCGTAAGTATGTGCGTATCATTGAGAACCGCCAACGGGGTACCCCTTACCCGATGATAAAGAAGAATCCCTATATCAAAGTGACAAGGCAAGCATACAATGAGTATCTTAGCAATCTTCTTATTTACCATGGGAAAAATGGTGCTTTTTTCTCTCTTTCCTCTTTTCATAGTATCTCTTTTTTTTCTTTTATCAATAGCTATTTCTCTATTTTTTTATAAGAAGAATGCTTCATAGATATCATTATGGTTACGCTGCAGGTTTCCACCATGTCAGCATGGATGAGACCAGCGGCCTAGGCGTTTCTCTAACACACATACATAACTCCATGGACTTACAAGCTCCCCTTTTATTTCACACCGACGACATCCGCAAACAAAAGAGCAAGGTATCAACTGGGTATATATTTACAAGTGTTGAAAGCGTTCCTCGTGACAGCACGGTTCTGCTAATCCCTAGCCTATAGTTTGCAAGCATACAACTTTCATGGAGAGTTCACAATGGTTCAGGTTTATTAAATGCAAGAAAGTGAAGTGTGCCATCAAGTTCGTGAGAGCTTTGATCACTAATTTTCGCATAACAAGTTTAATTTGGGAGGTAGAGAAAACAAGAATTTACTTGGAATAGCAATAATGCTACTAGGTAGGTATGGTGGACGCAAATGGCAAGGGTTTTGGTTTAAAGGAGTAGATGCACGAGAAGAATACCCTCTCAGTACAGGTTTTTGGCTAGCAAGGCTGGGTAGCAAGTATAAGAGTTGAAGGAAACAAACAAACATACACGTGATAAAGACAAACATGCAATCTTCCTTGGAAGCACAAAAGATCTTAACTAGAGAATACTAGACTTATGAGAAAATCAAGAAAGAAAGATGATGAAATTATTTTTCTCTAGAGTACTTCTATCTTTTTATTTTCAACTCTCAAAAAGGTGTTGCTACTGACCGAGCCAGGTTTGCCAAAACCAACTAAATTAACTCAATGATCCCAAAGTGCTACTAATACTAACAACAAGATCAATCATATAACCACAAATTGAAAACTAACATAAGCTATGCAAAAAGGGTGAATGATAGAACTTCTCATTAATATTCCATAACGGAAACTCACACCAAGGGATACAAATCTAACGAGAGAGGGGACACTTCCATAATGCAAACCATACTACATAATAACTCCTCTATTCATGATATGACTCTACTAATAAGGTAAAAAGATAGAAGATAGTGATATGATACAGCGGCACTCCCCCAAGCTTGGAACAAACCAAGGGGATGCCAAACCTGATGAAGAATTACTCCTTTGGTGGTGGTGGTATCCTCTTGATGAGCTCCTTGATCATTTTCCCCAAGTCCTCAATCTCCAAAGTGAGAGTACGAATCAACTCCAAGTTGTGCTCAATACGGCCCATAATCATTTCAGTTTGTGGATCCCAGCTCTTGTGATTCTTTTTCCATTCTTCCCACTTGGAGTCTTCTTTTCCTGCATGGTTATGGATAAAGGTATGGAAGGGATTCTTGGTGTGTGGAGGAGGTGTCCGTGGTGCCAAGCAGTGACGCAGAGGCTTCCCTCCAGTTGACATCCGTGCAGTCCTTTTGATCTTGGCAGGGTTCACCACCACTCCAATGCTTGCAACGGTAGTGCCGGTGTGATTCGTCTCCTCTTCACCTTCACTCTTGATCTCCTTCTCCTTCCCGGGGTCTTGGAGGTCTTCCTCCATAGGTTCCTTCCCTTTATCCTTGGCGGACACCATTGTGCTTCTAAACCTTCAAAGTGTATGTCCTGGCAGAAACAGATCGAAACAAAAACACGACGAAAACACGATATACGAACCTCGGGGGATCCGGGGGGTATATATTACGGAGTTTCACATCAAAAGGAAGGTGCTGGGAGAAAACGAGTCGGAGGCAGAGTCCGGGGTGGACTCACCACCTGGTGGCGCGGCCAGGGGTGGGCCCGCGCCACAGGGTGGTGTGAGCCACCCTGGCTCCGTTTCCATCCCTTTTTCGCTTCGTAGCTTTCCTTATTGACTAAAAACTGCAAAAATATAGTTGGATTGTATTTTCGCGGAACTTTTCTTACCAGAACTGTTACCTATTTGAACACGGACTCTGCAGGTCTCTGAATTTGGTATTTAGTGGATCCTTCCGGAGTCACCACTTGAATCATCGGTATCTTCATCTTCATATACTTATTACTTGAGTCATAAAACCCTTCTCTTCCTTATTACACCATTGTCTCCACTTCCTGGAAATTTCTTTCACACAAAACTTCACACAGTTCTCATTAGCAACATTAGAAAATGTGAAGTGATAAAACCCTTTTGAGTCCAACTTCAACTGAAAACCATCACAACAAAAGCTACTGTAGCAACTCCTTCCGAAAACCCAAAAGGAATTCAAAAAGGAAATCGAATAAAGAAGCGAATGCAAGAGTGGTAAAATCTGTCAAAACGGACCAGCAGGTAAAGATCAAATTTTTCGAAATCTTCTGTTGCTCAAATCAAAAAGTTCAAAACTAACGAAAGTTAAGTAATAACCTGGGGCAGAAGCACAAAAATTACAGCTCAATCCGACGTACAGAGATCTCTCACGAATATTTACGGTGAAGCACAAAAATCTGTTTTGGGACAGCAACTTCCCCAAATCTTACTTCTCTCTCGTTAGAGGTTGATCTTGACACAAAAACCAAACAAAACGGATAAGGAGCGGTTATTACCGAAGTAATAACCTCCAAGACTCAAAGAAACAAAAAGAAACTAAAAGCAAAAACAAATTGAGTTGTCTCCCATAAAGCTCTTTCTTTATAGCCATTAAGATGGGCATGATAACTTTGAAGAAGCTCTCATAGGGATATGATTTGAAGTGAAATAGAGCATTAAGAAGAAAAAACACACACTCATTTAAGTCTAACCCACTTCCTATGCAAGGGAATTTTGTAAGAAAACAAGTTATTGAAACCACAGGCAACTTGCATAAGACGGCAAAAGATGTGCAACATAAAAACTTTCAGCATAAAACGAGGAAACTTGATATTATTGAGATACACAAGAACACTTTTTCCTCTTTCATAGTAACTTTCAGTATCATGCATAAACCTAACAATATAGCTATCACACGTACCATCATAGCAATGATCACTTATTCTAACAGAAAACACAGGAATACTAGCTCTCATAACACTACTATGTGAAACAATATTAGAGGTATCCTTACAAAGGATAGTGTGTCCCTCTTCCTCATACTTAGTGACAAAGTCTTTCACATTTTTTATCATAGGTTCATCAACCATTTGTTTATTAGGTTCAACAGCTTTATTCATACTTTCATCTACCATACTAGCCATCATAGAATACTCTACCTTAACTGGAAAAGGCATTTTCTCAATATAAGGTTTAGGTAAAACATGATTAGCAGTATAAACTTCAGTATTTCTTGCAGGAACACTTTTAGCAACATCTTTATAAGGTTCATGATACTTATTCCACTTCTTTTTAGGAACTTCAATGTAGGAAGCAAAACCCTTAAAATAAGAAGCAATAGCTTGAGAGTCTAGACCATAAGCATTTTTAATATTTTGAAAGTCATCAGTTCCCATAAAAGATTCAATGCATTCATAATCATAATTTATACCTGACTTTCTACCTTTGTCATTCTCCCAAGCTTCAGCATTATCTTGAATACGATGTAGAAGGTCCCATTTAGCTTCTTCTTTCATGCGAGTGAATGATCCAGCACAAGAAGCATCCAATAAATCCTTGTCATGTAGAGGGAGCCTTGCATAAAAGTTGTTTATAATGATATTGTTGGGGAGCTCATGAATGGGACATTTGAGCATTAGTAACTTCAATCTCCCCCAAGCTTGAGCTGTACTCTCTCCATCAAGAGGCCAAACGTTGTATATTTGATTCCGATCTTTATGAATCTCACTCGGAGGATAAAACTTTGAATAAAAGAGAGGCACTATTTCCTCCCATTCCAGAGCTTGACCATTCTTCAGCAGCTTATACCACTCCACAGCTCTTCCTTTCAGTGATAATGATAATAACTTCTTCTTAACTTGATCTGTAGTAATACCTACACACTTGAACAACCCGCATAATTCGTGTATAAAGAGTAAATGATCATTGGGATGGACAGTTCCATCTCCAACATAGTAGTTATCCATAACACGATCAATAATTATTGTAGGTATTTTGAAAACATCTTTCTCAGCAGGTGGTGGCTTATCTACTACCTTAGCAGTGGTAGTAGCATTACCAAATAAGAAACTCAGCGAATTATCCATAACGAAAATAAAGCAACTAGCAGGAGTAAACAATACTCACAGTAGAAGTTTCCTTTACCAGTTCCACTCTCCAATAGCGCTTCACTCCCCGGCAACGACGCTATAAAATAGTCTTCATGACCCACAAGTATAGGGGGTGTATCTTAGTATTTTCGATAAGTAAGAGTGTCGAACCCAACGAGGAGCAGAAGGTGCTGGCTAGTGGTATGGATCGGGAATTCTCTGCAAATACTTAGCAGACGGATTTTTAGGAGTTTTCGATAAAGCAAGTAAACAAAGTACGAGTAAATAAAAGACAGTGGAAATAAATGAAGCAAAGGACAAGCCGGTTGTATTTCTTGAGATGACCAAACGTTCTCGAGGACACATGGGAAGACTGTCAAGTGCTTTTGCTTCATATAGTCGATTAATCTTCTTTAGCTTGCTAAGTGTTGTGTGGGTGAACCTGTGCTAATGTACCGCCCCATCCAAGACTAATAGATACTTGTGATTATACCCCTTGCAAACATTCGTAAGTACAAGAAAGTAATTAAGGTAGAAACCTAACCACAGATTTAAACCCTAAGACCCTGACGTCCCTTGTGCAATGGTTTCCTAACGGGGGTTCAGGTTTCTGTCACTCCGGCAACCCCTACGATTAGTAGCCAAATACACAATGCATTCCCCTAGGCCCATATAGGTGAAGTGTCATGTAGTCGACATTCACATGACACCACTAGAAGAAGTACACCACAACTTAAATAACAATCTATTGAATCTTTCTCAACGCAACTCCACTACTAACAACAAGACTTCTCCCATGTCCTCAAGAACAAAACGAACTACTCACAAGACATCATATGGATCATGATCAGAGATGGAATAATGTTGTATAACAATCTGAACATAAACAATAATTCAATGGTTCACTCAATAGCATCAACTACAAAGAGTAATCAACACCGGGAAAGTTTCCCCTATGAACTATGCAAGATTCAACTCAATTGTTACAGCAATATGGAGATGGTGATGAGGGTGCTGATGGTGATGATGGTGGTGGTGATGATGATGATACCGATGAAGTCCAGCTTGATGGTGGTGTTGATGGCGACGATCTCCCCTCTCTGGGAAGGAATTCCCTCGGCAGAAATCTGTCTGCCGGAGAGATCTTTCTCTCTCGGTGTTTTCCGCCCCGCAGAGGCGGCAGAATCTTTCTATGGTCGCTCCCCGAGTCTTAGGGTTTCGTGGGGATGATATACGCTAGAGGGGAGAGGCTGGAGTGGGCCACGGCGGCGACACCACCTCCAGGCGCGGCCTGGGCCTGCCCGCGCCATGGGATGGTGTGGGCCCCCTGTGGCCCACCTCCACTCCATCTTCTGGCATCCCGAGGCTTCTGGAAAAATAGGATTTTCCGTATATTTTCCCGGATTTTCTGATCTTAGCGAATTTTTCCTCAAAACAGCACCTTTTCCATCAGAATCCTGACTGCAGTTGTCCATGCTCCAAAAGTCATCAACCATGCAAAAATAGATGAAATAACATAAGTATCACCTCTCAATACGAAATATATCAATGAATAATAGTGAATTAAGACATAGAATAGTGATGCAAAATGGACGTATCAGACCCCTCTTATATACTACCATTGTCTCTCTCTCTATCTATCTCTCTCTCTCTCTCTAATCGCAATCTACATAAACCAATCTAGCATGCGCTATCCTGCCCCAGGCCATGGGAAACCCATGGGGCTCATTGCTCCTTCCAGGGACCGCTCTAGAAGCCTGTCCATGGAGGATGATGATGAGGAGGTGGAGATGTTTAGCCCGAAGTACAAGGAGTATGTCGAGCCAAGCTACTTCAATAATGATTCCGATGGCGATGATGACATAGTTGACGTCTACATCCGCCATGACATCTATGATCCACCAGACATCAATTGGGCGGCGATTAAAAAAGCTCAACAAGAGAGAAGATAGCAAGCCACATGGAAAAGGGCGTGTGGAGACAGTCAAGTTCATCACCACCGATCCAAGGCCGCACAAGCGTAAGGAATTATCTAATATTGGTGAAGGTGCTAGCAAGGAAGGGGAGGTTCCACTCTCGAAGCCAACCATTGGTGCTCGTATGAAGGTTAAACCTCAAGAAGAGTGGAGGTACGATTTCCACTTCCCCGATCCATCAATTATGGATGAGGATGAAGAAGTTGTCCCCAGGACCAAGGATCGCGTGCGGGCACTAGAGATATATCAGAAGCAGGAGCTACTCCATAGTGTCGAAGTCCGTCACCGTCTCAATGATATGGAGAAGAAGGAAGACCTCCTTCCATTGGTGACCAAGCTTGCAGATAGAGTGGACACCCTGCAATCTGATCTGTGTAGTTGCTACAGCCGCATAACTGCCCTGGAGGAGACCAACAAGAATCTACGCACCGCGGTGTTACATGCCATGGCGCCATAGTGATCTACAACAATCATGGTATCAAATAATCGCAAGGGATTATTTGATCCCGCCTGGCTTGATTCCAAGCTTGGGGAGATCTTTAAGACCTTGTAATCTATCTTGTAAGTTTTTATTATTATTCTTGCATTAGTTCAAACTAGAAATAAAGTTTGCGTCATTAGAATTCCCTTCAGGAATAACCGATCCCTTTTATGAAATTCCGAGTTTATTATTATATATGGAGCAATATTGAGTTTATGTTTGCTTTATTGATATATGAATGGCTTGAGTATGATTTTACTTGATGATAGCAATATGAGTCTTCCACACCATTGGTATTAATGGAACACATAAAGAATTTGGTCAATAGGCTGTAAGTCTACAGTTTGATTCACAAAGAAAAATTATCTATGCAATTAAGTTGAAAATGAAAACCTTGAACAAAGGAAAATAAAAGTGCTATCCAAATAGAGTGAGAACAAGTCGTGGTAGAATCTCAAGTCATAAGAATGCTTCATATATAGTTGGAATTTGATAATTGAGATCGCTGAACTTTGAATTCCTACATGAAGTGGAATATATGGCTAGATCCTTTGCACAACACTTAAAACAAAAGTGTGAGCATATATGCAAAATAAAATAAAAAGAAAGAAGAAATATAACAAATGTGCCAAGAGAAAATAGGCATATACCACTGTATTGTAGTATGAAAAAGAGACACTTTTGAGATTTTGAATTCCAAGTGAATACGTTGATCCTAAAACACTTGGGACTACCTCATTAACTCATTCGGTTGAACCAAATTCTTTTATATTATGTTGAGATTCATCTTTTGTGAATTATTGATAACTAAGGTGTGGAAGCTTTCCAATACTATTAAGATGGTTCGAGTAAGGTACTATTCATGAACTTATTCCCCTCTATTGTACATGATAAATACATGCTTCAATTGCCTCATTTATTTTATCGACTCAGCTTCATGAATGTGAGGATCACATCTATTAAGCTAAAAACTTGCTCGAGACAAGCAAGAGTCTAAGCTTGGGGAAGTTGATGAGTGCATATTTGCATCATGTTTATATTATTATTTTGCATTGCAGATGTAGGATATTGGTATTTTACGGCGCTTGCGCGCACATTTTATGTCTGTTTTCACCAGGATCAAGACAGATGATGGATCCAATGGATACAATTATTGAAGTAATTGTATTGTGGAGAAAAGGAGTAAAAAACAACGTAAATCGCTTATTTGGGAAATATTAATAATACTAGAAGAAAACCAGAAGCGAACAAAGGAGACAGAGAGCGCAACGACCAACTATACGGTGTGAGCATTTCTTCCGCCCGTATAGCTCCGGCCGTATAGTTAGCGCTCCTCCGCCTCGTCAAATTGTTTCACCCCGTGCAATTGGTTCGAGGAGACAACATACAAAACACCCAGAAATCATAGAAACCTCACCTCCGGAAGGCATTTGGAGGGGGAACTCATCCCCACGGGATCCATCTTCGCCCTGCACAGATCCGGGAGGCTAAGGAATCGATCTTCATCATCCACAACTGCATCACCACCATCTCCATCCATCCCATCTACATCTTGTCTAGATCTTGTTGTAATTCCTATACTCGTTGTGGTTTTATACAAGTACTATTCATCTATGATTGTTTCCATTACCATTGCCATGATGTTGATTGCCTCCATGTCTAAGTAGATCATTAGTTCTTGGGGAGATGGAGAAACCCTGGTATGAGATTGAAATCAGATAAAGTCTATTATGATATTCATCACTGTGACCATGTGTTAGATTCTCTACATCTTGATGTTGAGAGAAGTCGACCTCTCAATATTTGCTTCTCGTGGGGACTTGATGGAGGGAACTACTTGTTAGTAGACGGAGGTGTGCTAACACTTACAGTGACTATAAAGCTATTATCACTCCTTACATATCAACTTGGGATATCTAGGAAACTCATGGAAAACTATCCATGCCATGGGATACATCTTATGGGATTATGTCCCTTAATAGCGCAGTAATTCGATTGATGTCGATTGCTAACTGCTGTGATTATGAGGATGATGTGAGCATCGATTGTTTCCTATTCGTCCACATATGGAGTTCCTTCCACACATACATAGTTGAGAATGTTCACAATGATTATCTTTATCTTAAATCTTCACAAATACTAGTGGTGTATCTGCTACTCCCTGAGAACGCTTTTCCCCTATTGTAGTTCTAATCTTCTTTACATACGCGATACTTACTTTCTTTATTAAGTTATTTTGCTTTACTTTATTATTGCTCTTATACCCAAAACCCAAAAACACCTTTTTACACAACACTCGCATTTTATCTTGTTACTTAGAACTTTATCTAGCATTTCTATCGCAATAACTATTTCAAGAATTATTAGACTTCAGACTCCTACTCCCTATGGGATCGATATCTTTATTTCAAAACTAGCTACAAACGATCTGTCCAGTTAAAGTCATCAATATGCAATTTGCACAAAATTGTGTGGGACCCAGAGAGTCTTCCTAAATTAAAATGTGAATGACATATTTTTGAGTGGGATCAATGTACATTCCAAACTCAAATATGTAGGTGACATATTTTGAGTGGGGGCTTGCCGTAATGCATATCTGTATATGACACATTAAGAATAAGGACATAAGTTCCAATACATGTTGATTTATAAGAGAAAAGTTGAAAGAGAATGTCATATAACATTATGTTGGAATGTATTTCTGAAAGAGATTCTGAAGAAGTTTCAGAATATGAATTGATGAAGGAATAGTCCTTGTTCATTTGAATTAGGAATAGCATTAAGTGCAACATCGATGGTTGAAAGAAAGAAAATGATGTTCATCATCCACTATGTTTTGACATAGGTTCTGTCTTATAAACCATAATAAGAATTCAGCATAATATGATCCAAGTTCTTGTCAAAAAGAACAAGTTCAGAAGTGATTAGTTGTAAATTACTAAACAATGAGCTAAGATTTCCACAGTGTATAATGAGAACTGTAGACATGTTTCCAGATCCATGAAGGAAAACATGACTAAAGCATAAAGTGTTATGGTATAAGGAGATACGTTAACCTTTACATATTGGCAATCTCTGCATTGAAATAATTCCTTGAGTCGAAAAAGAAGCGCGGTGACAAACATCGAAAATTGCACATAGGTGCACTATTGATTTGATGTTACATTTAAAATATAAGTATATGGATACTACTTGGTGTTATGTATAATGTTGCGGCTAAGTAAGTTTGTCTTCTCACAGAGCGTGTTCTAGTGCACAATTCCCATAAGAAAGTTCGTATTGACAGATCTAACGTCACTTTGGGCTTTTGGAATACAAGACCTCACTGTATTGCCATAACTACTATACATACAAAAGATGTTATCATGGGATGCTAAAGTATTAATGTCAATTAAGGTGACATTAGTAAGTTGCAAAGGATATGAGGGGATGTAAAGTCTAGGCCCTAGACTCAACCTCTTCCGTGAGCAAGCATGATTAGAAGTGCCCAGTTGTATGTTGCCGATGATTGGTAAACCCCACATCTAGTTTATTTGTACTCTAGTCCAAGTGGGGACTGTTGGAAATATGGCCTAGAGATAAATAATAATATGGATTATTATCATATTTCACGAAGTTTGTAATTAGGTTTTTATATCATGCTATAACTGTATTGAAAGGAAACGTCAATACACGTGTGGTATATAAACAACTAGGAGTTCCCAGTGAATCTCTAGTCACTGGTTCATTGGTTATAGATGATCGAGGTTTCCTGATCATGTGGCATTTATGTCACTTGACAATGGAGTCACCTCATTGGGAGAATGAGATAATGAGCATACCCAATATAAGCATCGTAACACGATCATGTCACAAAGTTCAAGTTGTGATAATTAGGAAATGTGGTGACTTGTTCCTCAGACCATGAGATTGTATTTAATCACTGTCACCTAAAAGTGCCTTGTTCACGTCAGATCATAAAGGTGTGTTCAGACACATCAAAGGGGCATGTAGAGGCATATGTGTCAAGAGCGAAAATCTTCCATCCGCGTGACGAAAAGATACTCTAGACCCACTCAGAGAAGTCATATCCATGAGCTGCACAGCGTGTGACTAGGTCACGGGGATATCACTTGTCGGAATGAGTTAAGTAGTATTTGTCGATAACGATATTGAACCCGGCATGGTGATGTCATTGATAAGATCTCGAACAGTGCAAGTATTGCAGAGGAAAAATGAACAGGACACAATGTTGATGGTTCCTCTATAAAGATTTCGTGGAATGCATAGGGATCATTATGGGCATCCAGGCCTCGCTGATGATCATTGGTCCGAGAGGGGTCTCGATCATGTCTGTAGTGTTCTTGAACCGTAGGTAAATCTGGAATAGGGTCAACTTAGTCTAATGGATATTGGACTAAATTTTTGTTGTATATAATTGGACTGGACCTCATTGGACATGGATAGTAGATGGACTCCAGATCCAATAATATGGATGGGCTTTGGACCTAAACACTGGATAGTCCAATATCCATTGGATATTTTAGACACGTCGGTCATAGTGGTACTGCGACCCGTGGTTTCGTGAAAATGAGCGAATGAAGGTTTCTTTACATGCTCGCATGCAGACAGCTGGCTGGCCCGTGAAGGACACCGAATGCATGGATGGCTGCTTCCTTTAACGAGTGCACTCACCTGGCTAGCTCGATTGATTCTTACGCGACGCAACCTGGCTATCCAAATGGACACACTTCATTTTTAAGATCGTTCTGCCCACGGCGTGTGTGTCCACTTGGATCTGGATATCCAATATTATGCTAATTTGGATTTGGATGGATTTGGACAACCATGCAATGGACCACCATTTAACTGGATACTAGATGGACTTGCGTTATTTGGATTTGGACTGTGATCTGGTTTTAGGTTTAACCATAGGGTAAGGGTTTGACGATGCTTGGAGCTCGTTTTGGTATCATTGAAATCACCGAAGAAAAGAGAGGGAGAAACCAGAAAGGTTCCGGGAAGGTCTGAAGTGCAATGGAAGGAGTTCCATAGTATTGGAAATTAAATAATAAGTAAATATATAATAAATATTAATCCAATTATTTATTTATATTTATTTAATAAAAGGAAAATAATTAAAATGGTTAAATTCCCTATTGGGCCAATTCCCTAAGGGAAAGGGCCCATGAGGGGGGAAACCCAAAGGGAGGAGAGGGAGGAGGTGGCTGGCTGGGCCCTAGGGAACCTGCACGGGCCCACAGGGGCCTTGGCCGGTGGCCAAGCCTCCCCCTCTCCTCTCCTTTGTTTGGTTCCACATGGGTAGGCCAAAGTGTTTCGGGGTCCTCTTCCCCTATATATATATGAGATATATGGAGGCAATTAAATCATCAGAAAATAATAAAAGGCTTCCTAGCTTTGAGGAAAGCTTCACCAGCCGCCTTCCTCTCTCCCCTCTCTCTCCCGTGATCGTGGTCCCACGTCTGGACTACGTGAATAGGGACTTGTTCACCGCAAAGTGCCGTCGCACTACGGGGGTTCGGGATCCAAAAGGTCTACTTCCGCAATCTCTACTAGATCGGAGGAGCGGGAGTCATTGTCAAGCACCAGATGTGTGTAACTCCCTTGGTGGTGCGGCACTTGTGGGGCTAGGAGTTGCCAGAGCCGCCGGAGCCATCAGAGTTCAGAACGACCCTAAGGTCAGCATCGGTACGACTACGTCGCCAACAGTCCAACACTCTCCTGAGTGACAAAGCTTTTCATAATAGTAAGTTTTTGGAAAGCCCCTCCTGTTACTGCATTACTAATAGATAGTTCCTGGCATAGAAAAATTATTGTTTTAAAGCGTGCAACCCCAAAAGGCGCCACCTCCTCCGTCACCACACCAACGCCTACCAGAAATACCTCAGTACCACAATCCCCATCCGCTGTGAAGCCGCAGCCATTCGCGCCCGCAATTGACGATGCCCCTGCGGCGTTCCCCGACCACCGAGATTTCATGATGTGGAGAGTGGAGTTGCCTGAGTTGAAGACTTCACCAGGATCCGGCTCTTCTTCATCCGGTGGTGGCTTGCTGGGCATGCTCGGTTCGCTGATCTGTAGGTTAGCCATCAACGACTGCAGGATGCATGTTATGTCGTCATGCTTAGACACCCTATCGGAGATTGCCGCAACATGGTGGTCAAGTTGCGTGCTCATCTGCTATTGCACCGTGTCGACCCTCGCGAGGACGCCGTGAAGTAGATCCAAGTTCGCCTGGAGTTGCTTGAGAGAAGCGATTATCTTACTCGCCGCTTCCCCCATTGCATCAAGTACAAAAAGGGTTTGCGCCGATGGCTTGGATGGAGCCGTTGCGTTC
Source organism: Avena eriantha (assembly GCA_910589775.1). Lineage (NCBI taxonomy): Eukaryota > Viridiplantae > Streptophyta > Magnoliopsida > Poales > Poaceae > Avena > Avena eriantha. The sequence goes on from OU342744.1 coordinate 162,993,958, forward strand.
TGCTGCACCATTGAGGATTTACCGCAATCGAGATCCAAATCGACCTAGATCGACCCTTGAATCTCCACCCGATGAATGATAAATAGTTTTCATATCAATTCTTCTTACTTGCCTTGTTTCGGTTATGTCTCGCTGCTTATAACCCGCAGCACACGCACACAACACACACTCCTCTGACCAAACGGGCCCACACTTAACTTGTACACACACACCCTTGCGCCATCTTTATTTACCTTTGGTCCCTCGGTGGCGCCACTCAAGCCTACGACGTGATAGTGGACATGACAGGCCTTTGTTGAACATGCTCAACCGCATAGTTCTCAACTGAAACACCTGCACTTTTAGTAAGGTGCAACCTGACTCCCCATGGCTTCTCAACACAATCCAGGATGAGGTAGGAGGTTGATCAAAGGTCGGGGCTGGATTGCTAAGGGGTTGAGTGTAAATATCCCAGGAGAGTAGTCCTTTCGTGAGTGGGTGCGTGGTTCGCAAAGCTTTTTCGTATTGGTGGAAAAAACTATGCATAAAGATGACACACCCAAGCTTATTGTAGACATTCAAAGGTCACATTGTATAAACATTGAAATACAATACTATTTTTAAAGTATAGAAAATAATGAGCTCAATGTAGCTGGAGCTCATAGATGCTGCACTCAGAAGTATTAGACATGTAATGTGGTACGTATACGAGATGGTCTAGTACACCACTCGTATACTACTGAACTCTGTAAAGCCACACGAGGGGCTCTTCCTTGTACAATATACACGTAACCGAGCCACTGAAAGGGGCATCATTCCTCCCAACAATTTTTACATGGTATCAGGCCCCTCCCTTCCCTCCTAGTTGTCACCGCCGGTGCACCCTCCATCACCGCCGCCAGGCCCTCTTCTCCACGACCGCTCCATCGAGGACACGAATCCCTTGATCCTTCAACAATTCCCGACTACCGCGGCTCCCAAAACCCAACCCAACACTCTCCACGGTTTTTCTCTAGGACCTTCCTCAAAACCTAGATCGTCTTCTTCTCTCTAGGAACGATGGTGACTTCCTCCTCAACAACCTTTGTCGTGGCTGCCATAGGTGCGCTGCCGGGCACAAAGCTAACCCGAGACAACTTCTTGTACTGGCAGGCCCAAGCGCTACCTACTCTCCATGGTGCCCGAGTCATGGGACTCCTTGAAGGATCCGACAAGGCATCGCCCGATTTCATTGAAGCCGAAGATGAGAACAGGAAGAAGATCAACATCCCCAACCCGGCCTATGACACTTGGATCATAAGAGACAACAAGTTATCAGTTTTCTTGTGAACTCACTCTCCGATGATGTTCTCCCTCATGTTTTTGGTATTCACCACGCTGCAAATGTGTGGAAAGCTTTGGTTGTTTTCTACTCTTCTCAGTCCAAATCCAAGGTATCTACTCACCGTGGTGCCTTGCCCAACACGAAGAAACTCGACATGACTGCGCAACAGTACATCTCAAAGTTGAAAGGCTTTGTGATGAGGGGTAACCTCGGCAATGTCCATGATGATGGATTTAGGGTTTTGTGGAAAAGAGAACGCTCAGAATTTTGTTGGCTGATCAGATAAACAAGGGAGTCGAAGTCGTCTGATTGCTTAGGAACAAATTGATTATAGATCACTCATGCCTTTTTTAGGTGCCTCTCTGTTGGCTCCTCCTAGCCTTTATATAATAGGCTGGGTCCCGAGGCCATATACATATAGGTTACAAGTTATAATTACAACACTAATACAAGGTTAGTTCCTACTCTTACCTTGTCTAGCAAGATATGCCTTCCGTCAGATGCTTCTTGGGCCTTGTGGGCTATAAGCCTAGGGTAACTAATCATAATCACCCGCGTAGTCATACCCATGTCACTTTGCTTCTGAACTTGCCACTGCCAGGAAGTCGGTTGATGATGATGAACTGAAGGACTACATCTTGAATGGCTTGGATGGCAACTTCAATCACCTTGTTTCTGCCATCAATGTTGTTCCCTTGACAACGCTCACATACATGTGTTCTCAGCTTCTGTCTTATGAAAATTGTGACAATATGCTTTAGTCAATTGGACAAACCCAAGGTTCCTTTATCTCCTCAGCCAATGCAGCACCTCGGCATCCGAGCACAGATTTTGGGCACAGTCCTAGCCGTCCACCACCGCCACTGGTGCCGTACATGCACCCCCAGCACCCGCCGGTCTATCAATCTCCATAGTACCAGCCACCATATCAAAAATCATATCCACCACAGGTGACGCCATACTGACCGTCCTATCAGCCCCCACTGATGTTGTTCCTGCCTCCACCTTAGTAGTACATGCCACCTCTGCTGTAGTAGCCAGCACGCCCGACACACCAACTACCGCGTCCTCCTCAGCAGCCACTACGCCAGGATCGGCACAACAATCAAGGGTGTCGCAACAAAGGGGGTCGTGGCAAGGATCATGGACGTGTTGCTACACCCTGGCAAGAAGGAGTCTACTGTCAAATCTACAAGAAGGAAGGCCATGCTGCTAGTGACTATTGTTGGTGCTATGGTGACGATGATGAGGACACCTCAAAGGACACCAAGGGTGCATATGGAGTAGACACCAACTGGTACATGGACACGGGCGCCACCAACCATACAACGGGACAACTCCAGAAGCTCCAAGTTCATGAAAATTATCAAGGGAGTGATCAAGTTCATAATACTAGTGGACATGGTATGGAAATTGCTAATATTGTTCATTCAGTTTTTCACACCCCACACTGTTCATTAAAACTTAAAAATATCCTTCATGTTCCTGTCTCATCCATGAACTTGCTTTCTGCTCATAAAATTGCCCTAGACAATAATTCCTATATTGAAATTCATCCATTCTTTTTGTTGAATAAGGATCTGGTCACGCAGCAAACCATGTTTAGAGGTCCTTGTCATTTGTGCCTCTACCCTCTTGTTCCCGTTTCAATGGGATCATCATCCAAGCATGCTCTTGTCACCGTCAAGCCTACATCCTCTACGTGGCATCGTCATCTAGGACATCTGTCATCTTTTACTGTTCAGCAAGTTCTTAGGAAGAATAATTTATCATACACTCTAGAAATAAATTCTTACATATATGATCCATGCCAACAGGCTAAGAGTCATCACTTTTCGTATCCTGTCTCCATTAGTGTTTCCACAGTTCCCTTGGAACAATTTTTTCTGATGTATGGGGTCATGCTCCTCTGTCTGTAGGAAAACATGCTTATTATGCAAGTTTCATTGATGATTTCAGCAATTTTACTTAGATATATTTGCTTAAGAAATGGTCTAATGTTTATCAAGTCTTTCTTAATTTCCAATAATATGCTGAGCGCAAGTTTGATAGAAAGATTATCACCATGCAAACAGACTAGGGTGGTGAATATGAAAAACTAAATGGTTTCTTTCAAAAAGTAGGCATTACTCATCTTGTTTCATGCCCTCATGCTCACCAACAAAATGGTTCCGCTAAACGCAAACATAGTCATATTGTTGAAGTTGGGCTTGCTTTACTTGCTAATGCATCCATGCCATTAAAATACTGGGATGATGCTTTTCTCATAGCCACCTTTGTCATAAAATTGCTCCCACCACAGCTCACTAGACTGCAGTTAAGAAGATTTTGAGGTATATTCATGGTATTAAACATGTTGGACTTACTTTTCAGCGGTCCTCCTCCACACTCCTCAGTGCCTACTCTGATGCAGACTGGGTAGGTGATCTTAATGATCTACGTTCTATAGGTGGTTTTTCTAAATTTTTTGGTCCCAATCTCATATCTTGGAGTTCCAGGAAATAGGCTACTGTCTCCTGCTCGAGCATAACGGCTGAATACAAAGCACTAGAAAATTGTACTGCTAAACTCATCTGGGTTGAGGCTCTGGTTCATGAACTTCGGATCACACTCATGTAGAAACCATGTCTATGGTGTGACAATCTTGGCGCTACTTATCTGTCTGCTAATCCAGTTTTTCATGCTCACACCAAACATATTGATATTGACTTCTATTTTGTTAAAGAATGAGTTGCAATAAAGCAACTTCATGTCAGGTTCATCTCTAGCAAGGATCATATTGCTGATGGCTTCACCAAGACCTTGTGCTCTAAGAAACTTGACGAGTTTAAACGTAATCTAAACCTATCCTAGGTCTAGATTAAGGGGGGTATTAGACATGTAATGGGGTATGTATACCAGATGGTGTAGAACACCACTCGTATATGTACCTAACTCTGTAAATCCATACGAGGGGCTCTTCGTCGTACAATATAATTGCTAGATTATATTGTTATGTATTAGTTTCGGTTTAGTTTTGCTTGTATTACAAGTTGATGCGGCCCGAGTCGGTTGTGACTTGGCCTATATAAAATCCCCTTGTAATCATTATAAACAATTAATCAAGAGGCAATTGCAAATTTTACATGGTATCAGACGCCTAGGTTTCCGCCCTCGGCATGGTCTCGCTGCTAACACCTCCGACGCTGCCGCCTCGGCGGCTCTTCACTGATGCCGAGTACCGTGCCGCCGGTGTTCCCTCCTCTTCTTCCTCCACCCAAATTTCTACCCAAGTTTCTACTCTACCTACCCAAAACCCTACAACGATTCCTTCTCAAATTTCCCTCAGCGACACCATAGCCGATGTTAGCCCCTTCATCCCCATAACTTTAGATCTAGCCAAACACAATTACTACCACTAGGTTCATCTCTTTGACGTCCACCTCGGCCGTTGCAACCTCCGATCTCACATCGTCGATGCCTCCGTTCCGCGTCGACACGATCCTCGTTGGGTAAAATATGATCTTGCTATAATTCAGTGGATCTACCAGCGCGTCTCCACCGAGATCTTCAACTTGGTGTTTCGTGAAGCCACTACCACCACCAATATATGGGCGGCTCTTTGTCAACTCTTTCAGGACAACATCGACACACTTGTCAATGGCCTCCACACTGAGCTTCGCAACACCGTGTAGGGTGACGCCCCTGTCGGTGTCTATTGCTAGCACCTAAAAGTGATCGCTAATGAGCTTCAGGAACTCGGAAATCCTGTCAATGACAAACAACTCATCAACGTGCTTGTTGTCAGGCTTACTGATTGATTTGAGAAATAAACATCCTTCATCCCGCTGATGCAGCCAATGCCCTTGTTCTCTGAGGTTCGATCTCTCCTACAATGGGTCAATCAGTAGCAGGCTCGCAAAGAAATATGCCTGCAGGTCTTCACCGCCATGCCGCGTCCACCGATCCCTCCTACGACCCATCTCCTGCCTACGCCAACAAGTCCCCCACCACATGGATGGCGCTTGAGCACGAACTACAGGCAAAAACCCTATGTATCGGCCACCACGGGTAGCCCCTCCTGGTCCTTCACCTGCACCTCCGACTCTAGCGCCTTCATTTCCACTGACACCCACTGCTGATTTAGACTGGCACCCTCCTCATGAACCTTGGACGGGCCTCATTCAGGCCTGGTCGATGCCCTAGTTGACCCGTCTCCTGCTGGTGCGCTGCCCGCCTACTCTGGCTCATGGGTTCCCGACATCTGTCCCCACACTAGATCTCCAGGTCCGCTCACACCGTGGCCTCCAACGCACGCCTACTATGCTGCTCCGACCTACTACCCATACACCACTCCACCACAGCTATCCTACCAGGCTCTGGTCTACCACCATGATGGAGGAGGAAACTTTCAGTTGTAGTCCCCCTCACCTATGATGTTCCCGATGTTGACACGAATACCTGTGGCTGCTCCATCACCCACTTCGAAACCCAACTAGGTGATACCTTCGATCCGGATTACAGATGTAGTATAGCTCTTTTTCCCTAGTAGACCTAGGTTATCGAATCCTCGGGAAGCGAATGCATAGTGAAGTTACTTTAACATACCTTTGGGAGTTTTAGAATTCCTTTTGTGTTTTCACCAGACCAATAGCTTGCGTCTTTTTTGTTGTTGTCGATGATGGAGAGGGAGGGCCTAGGGCATTCGGTTTCACCTATAGCTGTGCAAAAACATCTGATGGAAATAAAAGATAGAAATAAAGTATGCGTGTACTTGTTAGAGCAAGATAAATTATATGTGGGCAGTGCATCCATAATTGCTATTGCCTCCGCAACCACTTATAGCAATAACCTACTAGTCTCATCCATAGAAGAAAGAGAACTAATGATATGCATAGTGATGTCACCGTTAATCCCAAGCAAATCCCTCACATACAGCCGTACTACCCCTTCTGTCACTGGGGTTCCCAACATGCAGATCACTCATCACTCATACTCCCTATACCTTGCTCAACCCTCGGGGTCTTGGGTACTTGACAAATCCTTAGATTGAGGCAAGAGAGGATACAATAATCATCATGTCATACAAACTAATACACGATCTCATCTATGATAAATCACATGCACGATTGCTACATGGCTAGGCCGAAGCCCTTAGCCCAAGGAGAATTACTCACACATAGAGATGAGATCAACAATCACAAACATTGTAATAGAAATCATAAGATTGATAGCAATAGTCTTACAATGTCGCGAATCAGAGAAGAGATCTACTATTACAAGTGGTGGGAAGATGGCTATGGAGATGGAGAAGGGTTTGGAGATCTGGAGGCGTCTTTCTAGCGAGGTATGGCTTCTAGGGCTTGGTGTCTCTCTCTTTTCTCGTAGCCTTAGCATTATTTATATAGGGGTCCCTTCATGAAAGTTGTTTTATTTGGCCTAACGGAGGTGGCGCCAACTATACGACTGGAGCTATACGGTCGGAATTTTTGCTTCGGCCGTATAGTTGGTAGTTACGGCGTCTGCCTTTGTTGGACGGCTCATGGTTTCTTCTGGTCGAAGGAAATATCGTATCTTTGTCATTAATGTAGTGATTCCCTCCTTTAAACGGCATTATCTGTGCAAACTTCAAGCAAGCATTTGATGTGCCACAGAGATACCTGAAAATCTGAATCCACATAGCCTACGAGTCCCTCGCCAGTCTTGCCAAACTTCAAGCAAGCATTTGATGTGCCATAGAGGTACCTAAAAATCCACTGAACAACTTTCCAATGTCGTATAGTTCCTTGTTCAACGGATTTAATCAACTCAAGGAACTTGTGACATGTACTCCAGGAACTATATGGTACCTGAAAATCCACTAGAACTAGGCTATGTGGATTCAGATTATGCGCAGGAAAAATACAAGAACAAAGGATTGCATACCCCTCTTAATATTAGCATTAGTGGCAGGATTTAGAGAGATATTTCATCAAAAATATGATTAATATCCAGTTTAAATGTGGACGTAGATGGCTATATGAGCCATCAACCTCCCCAAGCTTAAACTTGATCGCCCCGAGCAATAAAACCAAAATCAAAAAGGAACTCGGCATTTAAACTGAAATAACGAGATGGTGATCTTACTCATGATTAATAGTCTCATGTTTCCTCCACTTTCATAAATCTAAAAAACTTCAGCATAGATAGAGTAATGGCAAGCATATTATACGGATTTCATGCATCCTTATAGCACAGCAAAATTATTGTAAGCATGGATGATTCAAATGAGTAAATTTTATTCCATGTGAAGTAATCAACTCATAGGCTTGCCTTTGAACAGTAAAGTATAATCATGTAAATTAAGAGTGTGAGAGTTGTCATGAAAAGCATATATACTAGAGTATCTCAATTCTCCCACATCAATGAATCAAGACTTTGCAAACACTACTTTTCTATTCATTGTTCTTCAAGAATTTCAGTTTTTAAGTAATTGAGAGCATGCCAAAGATTTTTATTAGTTTATCGGGCTGTGATGGACACTCATGGCATCACTAAGGTTTTTGTTCCTTTTGCACAATGATTACTCATAACAGCTAGAGGAGTGATTCCATCATGATTACAGCTACCCGGGAGTGCCAAGAATCTTACCCACTATAGCATTGCTGCTACAAGTGTTTAATCAACTCATAGCCGAAATCTAGGAGTTTCCTCCATAAAGATCGTTTGTAGGCCAGCGGAGTTGTTGGCATCCCATGAAGTTTGACACACATAAAGCTATATCATTCTTATGATTAACAAGTCAAACTTTGGCATGCTCACAAAAACCGCTAAACATTAATTCAATCGAACAAATCCTTTGAAAGAGAGCTATTTAAGTCAATCAATATTTTCAGTGGTGTCAAGTTTCTCAAGAAATAAGCCTTCAAGACTAAACACTACAACACCCAAGCCTTCAATTGTGAGACTTCTTATTACAATTGTTTAGAAATTTTTAGGCAAGACTTGGTTAATTACGAGAGCTGGAACAAAATGAACCCAATTAAATACCCATGCAAACGACAATCTTACTATGATACAAAGACTCACTCCACCAATATAATATCTCAACATTTACTACTAACTAGCATGGGTTTCTCAAACATTAAAAGTGGGGAGTCATAAGGCATACCTCTTATGTTTGGTTCCACTTCTCTGTTCCTTTTTTATTTGTTTCTTGGAAACTCGAAGTCGATCACTCTCCTACAAACATACGAAGACCTCGAGGCGACAATAAAAGAAAGAGGGAAAGTAAGGATGCCATGGGTATACCCTACAAGTACTCGAGTTTGGTATATACGGTCTAAATACGTACAAGCCCACGGTGTCGCCAAGGCCCAAATGAGGGACTCGAGTAACCTACGGACTCTCGATTGCTTGAAGAACAAGAAGAAGTTAAAGATAGAAAGTTTGAAGGGGAAAACCCTAATTTCTAACCGACTCGACCTGTTACATGGGACCTAGCCTATCTATATAAAGGCTAGGAGGGGGCGGCGAGGAGGACACACACAACCCTAGTTTCCACCACCCTCGCCAGATTGCATCTGCGCACCATTGTAATCTTCGATTCCTTCGATAATTCCACGAGCAAACAAGCAGGAGTAGGGACCTCTACGATGCCTGAACCTGGGTAAATCTTTGTCCCCTGTGTGCTTGTTTGCTAGCCGATAGATGTCTCCAGTGCTCCCTCCTTCTCCAAAACCCAAGTCCATAACAATGGGCATTGACGAGTTAAACCCTCGTCAATTGGCGCCGTCTATAGGAATTGGGAGTGCTGATTTTGTGGCTTCTTCGGCCCCATCAATTGCGATCTACAACTCTGCAACAGCGGAGATTCGCCAGCTCTTCGGCGCGTTCGACTTCACCGTCCACACGCCAGCCACTCGCCCGGCCTTCGAGTCCGTGGGGGACGGAATAAGCCTGGCGATCGGGAGCTTCTGCTTCCAAGTTGGCCAGATGGGCACGCTTCGCATGCCTGATCAGCCGACAGCGCCGGTGATTGCCCTAGCATCGTGGTTCCCTCCATCGATTGGCACCCTCAGCGAGCTCAACGCCCCGGCAGCAGTCGAGAACACGGTCAGTGACAGCAGTCGCGACTCCGATCTAAGCGATCTGGCCACTGAAGATGGAACCTACGGTTCCGGATCTGAGAGTTGTGGAAGCAACAACTTCTCCAATCACTTCATGTGCGCCGTCATCAACACAGGTGATACCTCTGCCAATCGCGACAACGGTGGTAATCCCGGTAACGGGACCGATCCGCCTAACGCCGGCAACGGTGGCAACGGTGGTAACGGTGGCAACCGCACCCCCGTCGATAATGGAGGAGCAGTCCAACCTCCGTCCATAATAAATGAGCAAACTGGCGAACACGTCGTAATCAGGCTCAACGAGCAAGAACGGGCTCGCTGACGCGAGGCCCTACGAGGCACCCCTCTACCCTTCGGATCCCCGCAAGAGCTACTGATGGGATATCACTGGCTCCTGAAGGAAGAGTTCAAGCGCCAAGTACAAACAATCGTGCAACTCGAGGCGCGCAAAAAGGCGGCGGACGAGTCGAGCCTTCGTTGTGCTGGGCTCTCCTCCTACGGAGGATCCTCCTCAAGGGGCAACGAGTACCTCGCCAAGAAGAGGCAATCGCGGATGGCCCATCTCACCGAGCAAGAACGCATAGAAGCCGCAAAAGTCCTCGACTTCGGCTCTATGACAGTCGACACGCGAGGCAACGTGGTCGCCAAGACGCCGCAGGCTGCGGTGACAGCGGCCACCATGTACCTCCTCAACAACCAACCGCCAGCTGGAGATCCCTGAACCGCCATGCACCGATCTACGATCGCGGGCTTGGGATTAATCGAGGCCACCCTCGACAAGGAGCCAACACCAGACCCAAAGAAGGGCAAAGCGCTATTCCTCGCCCTCGTCCAGCAATGACAGTCACGACCTGTCTCGACGCAGCCGCTCACGGCGACACGACCGTGACTATGATATGCGTGACGACCTCACGCAGCGCAAGATCGACAAATCAAGGGCACGGCATGCTCGATCGACTGACACGGAAGAAGAAGATGGGGAGCTCTGCGGCGCCAGATGCTTCAGTAGATCCATTAGGCAGAAGCGAATGCCTAAAGGGTTTAAACTCCCGTCAGAGAACCCGAAGTTTGATGGCCTACAGGACCCAAAGATCTGGCTGGAGGACCACATCTCCTCCATCAGACTCCACGGAGGCGGTCGGAGCACGGCCATGCAATGCTTGCAGCTACAGCTGCAGGGCGCCGCTCGAGCATGGCTCAATAACCTCCCACGCGGATCCATTTGCAGTTGGGATGAGCTGCTTTACAGCTTCGTGCGTAACTTTAAGGGCACGTACAAGTGGCCTGCATCAATCGAAGAGCTGAGATGTTGCCAGCAAAGATCTGGCGAATCGCTGCGCTCCTACATCCAAAGGTGGTCCATCATCAAGAACTCCGCAGAGAACATCTTGAAGGATCGCGCGATTGACGCATTCAACGGCGGCGTCCGCCGCCTAGAACTAAGGGAGGAGATGGGCCGCTCAAAGCCCCAGACCATCGACCACCTAATGGAGATCGCGAATCGGTGGGCCGATGGAGAAGATTCAGTGCAAAATCGCGTTCACTCCGACGAAGAGGCGGAACTCGAACACAGATGCGACCGCCGAGGCAAGCGCCGCATGCGCATCTACGATGACCGCGACGACGTCAACATGGTCGCGGCTAGCTACGTCGACAGACGCGACGATAACCGCAACATGGGATACCGTGGCGGCGGATACCGCGACTCCGGGAAAACCACACAGGTGTGGCAACCCCGCACTCGCGATGAGGCACCCGCGAACACCATTGAGGACAAACTGTCCGGGCCTTGCACGGTGCACTTCGACATCGATAAGCATGATGGCAAGAGGAAGTCCAGCCACCTCCTCAAGGACTATCGCGAGTTCCTCAAGCTACATGAGGGATTAGTTTGGATGAACCGCAACGCAGTCGAAAGAGGCTACGGAACCGCTCCAGGCGCCGTGGCACATGGCGCACCACCGCTACCACCTGGGCCACCCCCGAACGCAGCTGCACCAGACCAGCACCACGAAGGCGAACCATACCCACGAGCCATGGGCACCATGATGATCCAAAAAGGACGCCCCTCCAATAGGGTACAGAAGGCCATCACTCGCCAAGTCAACTTGGCCACACACTCGCCACCCTCTACCACTGAGTACCTAGTGGAAGGGAGTCATGCATCACCTTCGACAAACGCGACCATCCGCCTTAGATACCCCGTCCAGGCCATTGCCCCCTCATACTCGAGACGCAAATCGGAGGCTTCGACATGATCCGCGTCTTCATGGACGGCGGAAGCGGCATCAACCTTATATTCGTGAGTACCTTGCGAGCAATGAGGATCCCTCTAACTTGCCTAGAGGCCTCGGACACAATGTTCCACGGCATCGTTCCAGGGAAAGGCTTGTACCCCCTAGAAAAAATCAACCTCGACGTCATCTTCGGCATGCCGAAGAACTTCCGGCGCGAGCGCATCGACTTTGAGGTCGTCGACTGGCCCTCACAGTACCACTGCATCCTAGGACGCGTCGCGTTCGCTAGGTTCATGGCAGTGCCCCACTACGCCTACCTGCAGATGAAAATGCCAGGTCCCGATGGCGTCATCACGATCAAGGGGAGCTTCGAGCGATCTGACAGTTGCGACAGGGAATTCAACAGAATCTCCTAGTCCTTCGGCATGCATGAGGAACTCGCGAGACTGAAGGAGACGACATACAACAGTCTGCCTCCCCTGAGCAGGCCAAGCTCACCTGATCTCTCCTTCGACTCATCGGTGCACACAAAGAAAGTGCAGGTCCACCCATCGGATCCCGCCAAGACGGCCCTCGTCGCCAACAACTTGAGTCCCGCATAGGAACTCGTGCTCGTTGAATTCCTCCGTGAGCACTAGGAAATTTTCGCCTGGTGTCCTGCAGACATGCCAGAAGTTCCCAGGGAATTCGCCGAGCACGCACTCAACGTCAACCCCGACGCAAGGCCAGTCAAGCAAACAATCCGGCGATTGTCTGAGTCACGAGCGTAGGCAGTTGGAATGGAGATCAACAGACTCCACGAAGCCAAGTTCATACGCGAGATCAAGGAAAGTACTTGGCTTGCCAACACGGTGCTGGTACCAAAAAAGGACACGGATATCCTGCGGATGTGCATGGACTTCACCTCTCTGAACAAGCACTGCCCAAAGGATCACTTCCCGTTGCCACGGATCGACCAAATCATCAACTCCACCGCGGGATGCGAGCGCTTTGCTTCCTCGACGCCTACTCAGGTTATAATCAAATTCGAATGAAGGAGGAAGATCAAGAGAAAACAACGTTTACAACGCCCTTCGGTGTGTTCTGCTACAACACAATGCCCTTCGGGCTAAAGAACGCGGGAGCCACCTACCAGCGGTGCATGCAGGCTTGCCTCAAGGAACAACTGGGTCGCAACATTCAAGTCTATGTCGAAGACATAGTAATCAAGACCAAGGAGGATGCATCTCTAATCGACGATTTGCGCGAAACCTTCGCCAACCTCGACTGCTACCGGATCAAGCACAATCCGGACAAATGCTCCTTCGGTGTACCATCTGGGCAGCTACTCGGGTACCTCATCTCCGCGAGGGGAATCGAAGCAAACCCGAAGAAGATAAAAGCCATACTGGCCATGGAGAAGCCGAAAAACATAAGGGGTGTTCAGCAGCTGGCTAGAGGAATCGCGGCCCTCAGTCGATTCATCAGTCGAATGGGTGAAAAGGCAGTGCCCTTCTACCAGCTCCTCCGCAAAACTGAAAAATTCGAGTGGACCACTGAAGCGCAAGAAGCATTCGAAGACCTCAAGCGCCTGCTATCCACTTCGCCACTGCTGGTGACCCCACGAGAAAGGGAACCACTGTTGCTGTACATCTCTGCCACCAACCAGGTGGTCAGCACAGTGCTCGTCGTCGAGCGAGCTGAGGAAAACAAGGTCCACGGCATACAACGCCCAGTATACTACCTCAACGAGGTCCTCACACCAACAAAACAGCGGTACCCGCACTACCAGAAGCTGGCGTATGGCGTTTTCATGACCGCCCGGCGACTGCGCCATTACTTCCAGGAACACCCAATCGTGGTGGTCAACGACGCCCCGTTGGGACATATCCTTAATAACCCCGATGCCACGGGACGAGTCACGCTTTGGGGAATAGAACTGTCTCCACGAGACATCACATACGAAAAGCGCAACGCAATCAAGTCACAAGTTCTCCCTGACTTCCTCGTGCACTAGATGGAGAACCAGCTCCCGGACAAGCCATATATGTCCTACCTCTGGACAATGCACTTCGATGGGTCCAAGCGGAAAGACGAAGCAGGCGCAGGTGTCATACTGACATCACCTCAAGGGGACAAGCTAAAGTATATCCTGCGAATGCAGTTCATAGCCTCCAACAACGAGGCTGAATACGAGGCCCTGTTCCATGGGATGAAGATGGCAAAAGCCATAGATATATGCGCCACAGATATATATCAGTGGCGCACTAGAAAAAATGTGCCACTGAAGTTTGGCACTTCAGTGGCGCACAAAACCAATATGCGCCACAGAAGTCCATATTTCTGTGGCACATATTTTTGTGTGCGCCACTGAAGTGCCCAAATTCTGTGGCACATATGGACATATGCGCCACAGAAGGTTGATGAGACCAAGCAGCAAAAAAAGCGGGAGAAACTTTTGTGGCGCATGTGTCCATATGTGCCACAGAAAGTGATGTTTCTGTGGCGCATATAGGTGTATGCGCCACATAACAGGCATATAGGGGGGGAAACAGATCCCAACCCCCCCCCCCCTGTGGATCGCCTTTTAAGTTTTGTAAAAAATAAACAAAAATGATAGAAACTTCAAAAAAATAATTCCTTTGAGTTGTAGTTAGATTTTAGGGTATAGATCTAGACAAAATTGAAAACATAAATTTCGATGTATTTTGCAAAAATAGGTCATGGCACGATAAAACGGCTCTAACTTTTGCATACGATGTTGGAAAAAAAATCTATAATTGCTATCAAAATGTTCGTCTCGAAATTTTCTACTCGATTTCAACAGCTGGAAGCCGTTGAAGATTTCGTAGATTCCCCAAATTCCAAAAGAGCAAAAAGTTATGGCAGACTGAAAATTTTTTCCTGCAAAAAAATAAAAAAGGGGGAGAAACTTCTGTGGTGCATTTCCCCCATATGCGCCACAGAAATCTTGGGCGGGATTCGAAATTTGAATCCCACCGGCGTCCTTCTCCCTCCCTTTTTCCTTTTTATCCCCCTCCCCACTTCTCCTCCCCTCCCCACTTCTCCTCCCCTCCACACTTCTCCCCTCCCCAGTCCTCCTACTCATCCTCCTCCTCCTCCACCACCAACTCTGGCAACCAACTCCGGCGACCACCACCTGCTCCTCCTCCACCACCAACTCCGAAGACCTCCGGTGACCTCCTCCTCCACCACCAACTCCGGCGACCTCCTCCTCCTCCACCACCACTTCGGCGACCTCCTTCTCCTCCTCTTCCACCACCAACTCCGACAACCTCCTCCTCCTCCTCCACCACCAACTTCGGCAACCTCCTCCTCCACCACCAACTCCGGCAACCTCCTCCTAGCCCTCCTCCAGCCACCACCACCACCACCAGCCACCACCAACTCCGGCCAGATCTAGATCTGGCTCGGTTTTTTTTTGAAATTTGAAAAACTTCTGTGGCGCATATTGGCCATATGCGCCACTGAAGTTTGAGATCTGGCCTGCCTTTTTTTTGAATTTTGGAAAAAAACTTCTGTGGCGCATATTGGCCATATGCGCCACTGAAGTTTGAGACTTCTGTGGCGCATTTTGAAATGCGCCACTGAAATTAGTTATCAGTGGCGAGGTAGCGGTGGCGACTACGAAATGCACCACAGATGTTGAAAAAAGGTGCGCCACAGAAGAGATGTTTCCTAGTAGTGATAGGCTCTACCTGCGCCCCCATACCACCTGGGGTATTTCTCGAGCACATCTGCGAACGCTCCATCAAGCCAAAGGCCGCAGAGAAGAAAACAAGCGCAGCAACAGGCTCGGGGGCTACGCCACCCAATGAGCCAATGGCACTCGATGACTTGGAGCTAGACACCGGACTCGAAGGACCAATGAGCATCATGATGTTCGAACAATCCTGGACGCAGCCGTACATCACGTACCTCCTCAGCAAGAGGCTACTGGACGATCCGACAGATGCACGGCACATCGCGTGGTGATCCAAGGCATTCGTTGTGATCAACGGCGAACTGTATAAACGCAGCATCATAGGAGTACTCCAACGATGCGTCTCCATGGCCGATGGAAAAGCAGTTCTCCTCGACATCCATGAAGGGACCTGTGGGCACCACGCCGGCAGTCGCGCCCTCGTTCCGAAGCTCTACGAGCTAGATTCTACTGGCCTACGGCCATGCGCGGCGCCATGGACATCGTCCAAAAATGCAACGCTTTCCAGCGATTTGCGGACAACACGCACGCACCGGGCGCAGAGCTACGGCCAATCCTATTGGCCTGGCCCTTCGCGCAATGGGGGCTCGACATGGTCGGCAAACTTCCAAGGTCCTCGCGAGGAGGCTACGTCTACCTCTTGGTCGCAGTAGACAAATTCACCAAGTGGATTGAGGCCATGCCAGTAACCAACCAATCAGGGCACAATGCAGATAAATTCTTCGAGTCCATTGTCTACCGCTTCGGAGTGCCACACAGCATCATCACCGACAACGGGACGAACTTCACATCCAAGGAGTTCCAAGAATTCTGCGAGAACCTAGGGATCAACATCAGCTATGCCTCGGTAGTGCATCCACAGACCAACGGTCAGGTGGAAAAGGCAAACGGGCTCGTCTGCAGCGGCATCAAGAAGCGACTCCTCGGGCCACTCGAACAAGCCACGGGTTGCTGGCCGGACGAACTGCAATCTGTACTCTGGAGCCTACGTACAACTCCAAACAGCGCCACGGGCTACACGCTATTTTTTATGGTACACGGAGCAGAGGCAGTGCTACCCGCCAAGGTACGGTACAAGGCGCCGCGCATGGTCGCTACAGCGAACAAGAGTCATCCCTCGCACTCGAAGACTCCGTCGACCTCCTTGACGAAGCAAGGGAAATCGCCGCGAAAAGATCAACGATCTACTAGCAGAACCTACGCAACTACCACAGTACGAGGCTTCACCCCAGATCCTTCGTCGAAGCCGACCTGGTCCTGCGACTAAAGCAGCAAGGGCATCTCAAGCTCGAGTCCCCCTAGGAAGGATCGTACGTGATTACAGAAGTAATCTTAGGTGGCGCCTATCACCTTCAAGATTTAGAGACAGGAGTCGCATACTCCAATCCCTGGAACGTCGCACAGCTGCGACGCTTCTACCTCTAGTCGTTTTTACTTTAACATTGCAAATAAGGCTACTCAGCCAAGTCTACTTAGCCACACATTGTACCTCGCATTATTCTTCGAATAAATAAAAGCTAAGTGCCCCCAAACTCCGTGTCCCCCTTTACTTTTCAATTTATCTACTCGGGGGCTACGCCACCCTATACACATCTGTTCTTCGAACCAAAACGCGATATCCTGAGTAGCTGGTACATCAATCGAAACCCTTAACACAACCTCAACCCAGCTGCAACGCACCAGACAGGTTGACAAGGGACTGAGATAAAACATGGCCAGGCTAGCGAAATGGACTCGCATAGTGCAACGCACTTCATGCTAACAAAGCTCTTTATGCACATTTAACAATAAATTATTTACAACAATTATACGAACTTTACAACAGAAGTACACTTATGTGCAGGATACAAGCTAAACTACTAATGCACCAAGAGAATGTTGGTCTGTTCCTCAAAGAAGTCGACAATCTCTTCTGCTAGGCGATCCACCGCTTGGTAGTGCGACACCATATTCCAGGCAGAGCCCACTGGTGGTACAGGCGGCCTAGATGTCTTTGCCGCAACATCTACGTCTGGCCTGTGCAGTCGCACCATTGATAGAGCAGCCTTGGCACCAGCCACCAACTGTTGCCTCACGCACTCGCGAACCGTGGTGAAATCTTGAAACTTGGCAAGGAGGGCCAGCAGACTTGATGGAGTACCATCTAGCGGAAACATCGCTCGATAAATGTTCTTCGAGCATGACTGCGACTTCTTCAGAAAGAGCAGCACTCGCGACACACGATCCTGCAGGGTCGCCAGCGCAGTCGCACGATCAGGATCTACCCAGAAGTATCCACTCTCTTGAAGTTGCTCCTGGGTAAGATCATGCAGGCGAATGGCAATTCTATCCTTCTCCTCATGCGGATGACGCGTGCTGACAACTACACAAAGCAGCAACAGCAGCATGAGTACAACATACCACTGCAACTTACTACAAGGAAAAGACGAGAACAAGCAAACTAACATTTGAATTGGTCGCCCAGCTGCATCACCTCGCCAAGCAGATACTGCTCTCGGGCGGTGGCCTTGTCCGCCTTTGACTTCCATACATCCGCATTACCGCGGAGCATGGGCAACTCACGCTCCAGCTGCTTCACGCGGTCACGCAGTCGCGAAAGCAAGGACAGCTCATCTACCCTAGAGCATGGCGGTGCCACGGTATCATCAAGAGTCGGCGAGTCCTGAGTTTCCCTCAAAGGATCACTTGATGTACTCTACCACAAGTCAAGACAGAAGCAAATAAGACGACCAAATCAACACAAAGACAAAAGGATCAGATGCATTCAAGACTAGCAAAAGTATCAACAGATACACTCGCCAGCAGGCATATTCTTAAACAGAAGGACATAAACTAATTAACTATTACAAAGCTAACTAAGGAGCAACTGGCCTCTTCGACTTTGACGACTTCGGGGGCTTCATCAAGTCCGTGGCAGTGTCAGACGCCACTGCCTTTCCGCCGGCCCCTGACGCCGAAGCTTTCGCTGCCTTCTTGGCACGTTGGAGCTCCTCAGAGTACTCCACAATAGTATTTATGAGATGATGCCCATATTTGCCACAGGCAGCCGCGAAGGAGCGAAGACTACCTGCTGGCCATCCGCGTTAGTAGGCATCGCCTTCGACACCGCGGCAGGATCAATCTCGACTCCGTGGGCCTGCACCATGGCAAGTGACATGTATGCACCGGCCGCATAGAGCAAATTCTTGAAGCTGGAAGGCACACCTCCAGCGAGTGACTCCACCAGCTCGTTTATATTTTCGACTAGCTCCGCCTTGGGCATCAGCTCCTCCCGAAGGCGACTGAGTATGCTTTTGGCCTTGGCAAGCGTATCCTGCACGGCGGAGCGGCGGTCTTCAACTGCTGACAGTGCACCCGCTAGAGCGTCATCACGACGAAGGGCCTGCGGGTCGAAGCTCAAATCGTCAGCATCTGTACATAAATCCACACACGGATAAAAACATCAACGCCACCGGCAAAAACATTCGAAGCAGAAAAGGATAACAATGTCCACAAGCAAAGTACCTAAGAGAGCCTTGGCAATTGAGAACAGTTGTTCTTTGAACAACTTCTCCCTAGCTGCGAAGGAGGCACAAAGATCCTCTTCACGCTTCCGTGCCTCGTCACGCGCCACGATTGCTTCGTCGTGACCCTTCACAGCCGCGGCGAGTGTCTGCTCCAAGGCAGCGGCGTCACGCAACAGAGCATTATGTTCAGCTAGACGACAAACAAAATTGACTATCAGTCGACTATATCAAAGGGGAAGAGAAAAAATGAGAAGAAGTGTAGAACTCTCACTTTCAACTACGCGGTGACGCGTCTCCAGCATCGCATGCTGGCGGCCCATCGCAAGCACTTGATCTGCCAAGTGCGCGGCCTCCTTCACAAGGAGCTATTGCACAACAAGGAGTCAGCAGAGGCAATAGATAACATCGACTGCAACACTAAAAAGGAGAAAAAACTACACTTACATGGTCCTCCAACGACTCCGAAGATGTTTGCTGTACCGTCATCCGGGCAACCATTCGATGCTCTCCTACATGAGGAGAACTAGAAGAGTTGTGCCCAGAGTGGGCCGCCAATGGAGGGGAAGGAGCGCGCTCGACCTCTTTCTTTGCCCTTGAGGTCGTGACTCCTGATTCCTTCAAAAATTGGACATCCCCAGAAGATGACGACGCCTCTTGACTGCAAGACAAAACCCACATTGAGAAAGGGCAAAACTCTGAGACAAGCCAACAAGGACAAAATAGAGAAGCACAAGTGAACCACAAAACTTACCAGTCAAACTTGTCAAAGTCAAAAGTGGCCTCCCCTGACTCCGACGAGGACTCCTTTGGCAATCGCATCTTCTTGCGAGAAGATGGTGCCACGGCGCTCACAGGAATAGCAGGTATCAGCGACTCCGCACCAACACCTGTACCTTCTGGAGTCGATGGAGACGACACGTCGGAATCCTTGCTGCGCGAACGCTTGCGAGTTTCCGGACTACTGGACTCGGGGGCTTCCTCCTCCACATCAGAAGGGACAGTCGACTCCGACTCGTCCTCTTCCAAGGCCTCGCGAGGAATAATCCCCTCAGGGAGAGGGGGCATACAAGGTGATACCGCCCAGTCCTGCATGCAGACAACAAATTCAGCAAAAAGCAAGTAAACAACAAAGAAGCAATCGACAAATTTAGCTACTGCGTAGCACAACTATACCTCAGGAGGAGGGTTCGCAGCATCAAATGGAGGAACAACTGGCTCACTGGGAAGTACATCCTTGATGGTGTACTTGGTGACCAGTCGAACCCTCTTGTCCACCTCACTCGCGGACATGCCATCGACAGACACGCAAGTGGCATCATCAGCGCCAGCCCACTGAAACATGGGGTGGACCCTGGCTTGCAGGGGCTGGACGCAACGGCGCAACCAAGTGCGGAAGAGAGCGCAACCTCCCTCCTCTTTGCCTATGCGACTCTCGAGGTCACAGACGCACCTATACAGCGCATCTGTCTCCGTGGACTCGCCAGGCATGATTACGTTCTACCAGGAGCGCATCCTCCTGCATGGCATCGCGGGATCGAAGGGCGCGAGTCCAAAGAGCTCACCGTTAGCCTTCTCATCGCGGATGTAGAACCATTTGTCCCTCCATCCTTGGACGGACGCCATGAGCTTGATGTCGAAGTAGGTGGCGGATGGGTTGACATGAATTCTGCAACCACCTACGTCGTAGACTAAGGAACTAGAGGAAGATTGGCACTTCAATTTGAAGAGGCGCTTGAAGATGCCAAAGTGTGGCTCGATTCCGAGCCAGCACTCGAGAGAGTAATGAAACAAGAGATATGAAGGATAGAGTTTGGGGACAGCTGATGGAGCTGGAGCCCGTAAAAACAAAGAAGACCCCTAAAGAAGGGGTGAAGAGGCAAGGAGAGACCGCGAATGATGAATGCTAAAAACATCACTCGAAAACCAGCGGGGGGGGACAGGAGTTGTCTCACTGCCGGGGACGCGCGTGTCGGCGACTACGGCGGACAGTACTCCGTCTTGGCGAAGAAGACGGAGGTCAGACGCCTTGATGATGGAGGGGCGCCACACACCATTTGTGACGCGGGTGCCCGCGACCTTGTTCTTCCCGCCGGCGGCGGTGCTGGTGCCCGCCGCGGCGGAGCCGCCCTACTTCTTCGCCGCGGCAACGGTGGCCGCGGAATCAGCGACAGCGCCTCCCTTCGTCTTCCCCATTGGGCGACGGTGATGTGAGCGAGGAAAGTAGCTCGGAAACGAGCGGAGCTGGTCCAGCGTCGTGAAGAAACGGGCGCAGAGAAAGTGGAGGAGCAGCGGCAATAGCGATGGAAGTAGAGGAAGAATGAGAGCAGATGAGCAAATTACCGTCGCAACGCCGCTACTTAACCCCTGGAAGTTGCAATCCAACGGCTCAGAAAAACCCTACTAGACGCATGGAAAACATCATGCTGGACACGTGGAGGAGTGGAAGCACGAACCGTCCCTCCACTACTTCCATTACGTGCAGAAATCGAGGAGGCGCAGTTAAAATAAAGATTACGCACACCCAGTCAAATAAAAGTCAGGTAGTAGGACCCACTACTCGTCAGGTCCGGTCAAACTCGCTCACGCGGGAAACTGAGGTCACGAAAGCGTCAGCACTAATGTCATCAAGGCTACGCAGCGGAAAACTTCGACTATTTGAGTCCTTGCTCGAGTCTTCGACTCAACCAAGCACTCGGGGGCTACTCCCATAAGGAGCGCTGGTCGCGCACCCTATGATTTTCTTTTCCTTTACAAGAACACGGACAATCACAAGCAAACCCAACCACTCGACTGAGGACATGGGTTACTCCCATAGGGAGCACCGAAAACAAATTCGACTGAAACAAGCAAACAAAAGACGACAACAGTCGCAAAAATTCTTTAGTCCCTGCCTGAGTCTTCGAATCAACCAGGCACTCAGGGGCTACTCCCATAGGGAGCGCTGGTTGCGCACCCTATGATTATTTATACAGAAAACTGTGTGTTGATAACATCGACACTCAAACTCATGGCGACACGGCCTCATAATTTCCCCCTACAAAGAGACTGCGTCTCCTGGGTCACCTGAATCGTCACCACGATGGTAAAATTCGGATGCCACGCTTACAGCGTGAAGATAAGACCTGAATAAGGCCTGGCAACGCATTAGCTGCGCACTACCCGAAATGTATCTGTGCCTACAGGTACGATGAACATGCCTCGACGGACGTGTCAAGTGCTCACACCCATATAACTAGAATTCAACTCCTATAAGACCTCCGCGGCTTGAGTAGAATTACGCCAGCACTTTTCCGGATTCGAGTCCGGGGACTCGAGTTCGAGTAGATTGCGTTGTTTCACCCTAAGGTGGTTAACTGATACCGATACTTTGGTTATATCAGGCACGTACATCAACAATCCCTATGACACAAATAAAGCAGTCGAAATACATTCGTTCAGGCACTCGAAAGACTTCAAAAAGTCCCTAGTCGAATCTGCGATTCCACTGGACACTCGAGGGCTACTGACATGGGTATACCCTACAGGTACTCGAGTTTGGTATATACGGTCTAAATACATACAAGCCCACAGTGTCGCCAAGGCCCAAATGAGGGACTCGAGTAACCTACGGACTCTCGATTGCTTGAAGAACAAGAAGAAGTTAAAGATAGAAAGTTTGAAGGGGAAAACCCTAATTTCTAACCGACTCGACCTGTTACCTGGGACCTAGCCTATCTATATAAAGGCTAGGAGGGGGCGGCGAGGAATACACACACAACCCTAGTTTCCACCACCCTCGCTAGATTGCATCTGCGGACCATTGTAATCTTCGATTCCTTCGATAATTCCACGAGCAGACAAGCAGGAGTAGGGACCTCTACGAGGCCATTGTAAATCTTTGTCCCCTTTATGCTTGTTTGCTAGCCGATAGATGTCTCCAGCGCTCCCTCCTTCTCCAAAACCCAAGTCCATAACAATGGGCATTGATGAGTTAAACCCTCGTTAAAGGAAAAATGGAGAAATCTTTTTGTGATTTTTAAGAGAGGGAAATAAAGAATAGAAAATTGGCGGCAAAGCTTGGCTAGAAAATTTTGAAAGCAAATAGAAAGAACTAAAGATAAAGTGTTAGGAAAACCAACACAAGTGCTTATAAACTCAAATAAAAACGTAACTTCCAAAAGTAAAATAAAATGAACGCCAAATGAAGATACATGAGGAAACTTCCCCAAGCTTAGGATTTTGCAAGCCCTTCAAATCGTTGTGGTGGCGGGAAAAAGTCATTACTCCATTTCACGAATTGAGTGGAGAGGTTACTTGTTGATTCTTAGAGGTTCAAAGAGAGGTTGTGCATCCTCTCCACGGTCCCTCCAAGTCCTTGGAAATCTTGGTATGTGGCGAACCGGGTTTGTGGATGCTCTTATTCTTGGTGAGGAACTTCTTGCTCCTCCACTTGGTCCTCATCCTCTTCAGGAATCTCCTCCTCGGGTTGGTACTGCTCAACTTGCACATCATATAGCAAACATCCTTCCTCGATAGAGAAAAGACCATTAGGCAAAGGAGCGGGGTAGATACGCCCAGCTCCAGCAATATGCAGATAATAAACACCAACTCTCCTAGTGAGCATTCCACATGCCCTCAAGGTGGAGAAACCAACACGCGTGTCACCTAGTACGGTTTGCAACTCACCTAGATCAATGTCTAGGGCGGTGGCAAGCACGGTGATGATGCCTCCTCCTGTGATTAGCCCTTGGTTTTGGGAGGCTTGCTGCTCCAGGTGGCGCACAAGGATGGCGCCCAAGTTGAGTGACAAGTTGTAGTTGATGTAAGCAGCCTTGGCGAGGACTAGGATGTCCTCCTCGTTGAGTCTCGTGAACTCATTGCGTGCCTGCAAGGTGTTAGCAATAACATAGAACAAATAGTGAATTGCAGGATGTTGAATATTCTTCCCCTTGTTCACTCTACTAGTGAAGCTCATTCCATTATAGTATTGATCGGGGGAAGGAATTAAGCCAGTAAAGGATGCACGTAAAGCATGAATATCATTGTTTGGAAAATTAAAGCATACACACCATTGATCTAACGTTAAGGTGTAGTTGTCTTTTGATGTCTACGCACTTCTATTCTTGTAGACAGTTGTTGGGCCTCCAAGTGCAGAGGTTTGTAGAACATCAACAAGTTTCCGTTAAGTGGATCACCCAAGGTTTATCGACCTCAGGGAGGAAGTGGTCAAAGGTATTCCCTCTCAAGCAACCCTGCAATCAAGATACAAGAAGTCTCTTGTGTCCCCAACACACCCAATACACTTGTCAGGTGTATAGGTGCACTAGTTCGATGAAGAGATAGTAAAATACAAGTGGTATGGATATAATACAACGGTGCCATAAAATAGCTTGATGGCATGGAAGAGACTAAAGGCAAACTGAAATAAAGATGGCAGCAAGCAAACATGTAACAGATCTAGTTGCAAACAATGTTTCAATGCTTAGAAATAAGGCCTAGGGATCATACTTTCACTAGTGAACACTCTCATATAAATATCTTCTCTTCATGATACTACTCTGAACTACTCTCCGGTTGGACACTCTAATCCAAGGTAGGGCTATAACATCACTCCTCAAAGTTCACTTTTCCCATCTAGATAACCGCACACTGTCACCTTGAGTACTAGATGAATCCAACAAACACCACAATTTCATAGAGACATCCAACTCCAAATATAACTCATAACAAGTATTTGTAATCTCTAGCCTAAGTGCCACCATGGTGTGCACGCTGTCACTTTCACACACATGGGGAGAGCAGAGATCTACTAAATCATTTGAGGTGCAATGTAGATCTACTAGATTACAAAGCTCATGATCTTAATAAGATCATGCATAGAGAGAGAGATGAAGACATAGCTACCGGTAAAACCCTTAGCCTTGAGGAAGATTTACTCCCTCATCATCATGGGAATCAGCAACGGCGATGGAGATGGTGGTGGAGATCGATGGAGATGGCTCCGGGGGCACTTCCCCCTCCCAGCAGGGTGCCAGAACAAAGACTTTCTGTCCCCCGAATCTCCCCTTCGGTGGCGGCTGCGCTGCGGAACTTTTCTTGGCTGGAGGCTATTCGATTTAGGGTTTCTGCATCGGAGGCTTCTTATAGGCGAAAGGGCAAGGTCGGTGGAGGCCGGAGGGGCCCACACCACCTAGTGGCGTGGCCAGGGCTAGCCCGTGCCACCACATGGTGTGGCCAGCCCCTGGCCCCTCTCTGTCTCATCTTCAGGCTCTGTGCCCCCCTCGGTGAAAAACTGACTTTGGCTTTTATCCCGTCCAATTCCGAGAATATTCATTTTCCGACTTTCCTGGAACCAGAAACAGCAAAAAACAGGCAGCTGGCACTGTGGCATCTTGTTAATAGGTTAGTCCAAGAAAGTGTATAAAAAGTAGTCCAAAGTGTGGACAAAACATAAGAAAGTAGATAAAACCAATCATGG
This sequence comes from Avena eriantha, assembly GCA_910589775.1. Taxonomy (NCBI): domain Eukaryota; kingdom Viridiplantae; phylum Streptophyta; class Magnoliopsida; order Poales; family Poaceae; genus Avena; species Avena eriantha. Next base: position 163,019,251 of record OU342744.1, read on the forward strand.
AATATCAAAAATTATGGATATGTTAGCAATGTATCAACATCCCCAAGCTTACCTCCTGCTCATCCTCGAGTAGTTAAGTGATAAAAAGAAAGAATAATTTTTGAGGTGACATGCACCATCATAAACTTGATCAAAGTATTTGTAAAACATTGATAGCTAGGATCATAGTACTTAAACATAGCATGAAAGACAAAGTTCTAACAATAAGACATAACAACTATGTTGTAACATGAAAAATCACAAACAAAAGATTCATGAATAATAATACTTTGCAAGACATTTGTTTGTTTCACATAAAGAAAACATAGCATAGTAGCATTCAGCTTGTCCCTCAGAGAGTAGCAAACATAAATGCATAGGACACCTTCAAAGTTCATAAGAGTGACTAGATACAAATAGTTTAAGAACAAACAATACAAAATTTATGCATCCATCAACAAGTCTTGGACAATGCACATAGAAATAAGAATGGCACCTATGCTCGCAAAGTAGGTGCATAAAGATATAAGGTGGAGACTCAACATAAAAGTAAAAGAAGGGCCTTTATAGAAGGAAGTAGGGATTCAAGTCTTATAAAGAGCTTCCAAAAATTATGGTACTTATTAGCTTTCATCTCTCATTTCCCCTATCATAAGCATCTTGAAGTGATTAAGATTAAAGTGAACAAACTATGGAGTATATGCTTGACAAAGTATAAGTTGGAAATCACATGTCCCTTGAATACGAGGGTCGCTCCTCATGCTACTCAAGTTTAGTTACCGGTAAGTTCTTGTCATAGTAAGTACATGTGTATCATAGAGAACCACCAATGGGGTACCCCTTGCCCGATGATACGGAAGAATCCCCATATCAAAATGACAAGGCAAGAAGACAATGAGCATCTTAGCAATCTTTTTATTTACCATGGGAAAATGGTGCTTTTTTCTCTCTTTCCTCTTTTCTCATATCATTTTTTTTCTTTTTCTCTTTTTCTCAATATCTGACTCTTTTTTTATAAGAAGAATGCTTCATAGACAGCTCATTATGGTTACGCTGCAGGTTTCCACCATGACAACATGGATTAGACCGACGGCCCAGGCGTTGCTCTAACACATATACATAACTCCATGGACTTTCAAGATCCCCTTTCATTTCACAGCGATGACATCCATAGACAAAAGAGCATGATATCAACTAGGTACAAAGTACAAGTGCAATGTTGAAAGTGTTCCCCATGACAGCATGGTTCTGCTAATCCCCAACATATAAGTGCAAGCATATACAACATAGACAACACAATGGTTCAAGTTTATTAAGGGCAAGAAAAGTAAAGTGTGCCATCAAGTTCGTGAGAGCTTTAATCACTAGTTTTCTCAAAACAAGTTTAATTCGGAAGGTAGATAAAAACATGAATATACTTGGAATAGCAAATGCTAATAGGTAGGTATGGTGGACTCTTTGGAATAACTTGGTTTTATTTGGAGTTGGATGCATGAATGGAACTCATACTTGGTTATGGAGGCTAGCAAAAGACTGGGAGCGACCAACTAAGAGATCAATAATGTCCAGAATCATGGAAAGTGATAAAACATCATTAATTAAAGCATAAAGTGATATTTCGAGTCAAAAACTAAAGTATCATAAAGGCTATGGTGACTTGGTATAATCTTAACATGGTGTGATCATGCGCCAAGTTAACCCAAATAAAGCATCAAAGGAGAATACCACAATATTATGCTTTTAGTATGCTAAAACAACGCATGATTATTTCAAGGAACATTAAGCAGTCTCAATTGTTTATAACATGTCATGCTACAGCAAAAATCACTAAGAATAAAGCCAAAACAATATCAAGGATGACATGATAAAGTCTAAGTCACAGTCAAAAACAAGCTCCTTTTTACCACTTAAGCATGAACTTTCCTACTCTTTTCCAATCCAAACCAAACTTTTTGAAAACTAATGTATGAGAGAGGGGGCCCAACCAATTTATTCAAGAAAACTAGGAAAACCAAGAAAACGAACACCAAAACAAAAAAGAAAATTAAGACGCTCCAAGAACAACACAACCGTGCATCAAACAATAAAAATGAAGTGTTTGGAAGAAACCTAGGATTTTTATTGATGAGGAAGGGGATGCCTTGGGCATCCCCAAGCTTTGACGCTTGTGCTTCTTGGATACTTCTTGGGGTGACACGTGTGGCATCCCCAAGCTTGAGCTTTAGTCCATTCTTCATCTCATTTCATCATTCCTTCCATACACCTGAAATTTTTTCTTCATACAAAACTTCACACAATCTTTATTAGCAACATTAGTGCACTCAAGATAATAAGTCTTTGGGTTCAGTCTCAACACAAATAAAACTTCCACTAAAACACAATCTACTGTAGCACTTCGCTCAAAAATCTCAATTCCCCAAATGAACTCAAAAGGAACCAAAAAGAAGCAAATGCAAATAATGGCAGAAATCTGTCAAAACAGACCAGCAGGTAAAAATCAATTTTTTCGAAGACCTTCTGTTGCTCAAATAAAAAAGTGTTGAACTAAAGAAAGTTAGATAACAACCTAGGTCAGAAGCACAAAAATTCACGCCTCAAAAATACGTACAAAGATTTTACACGAATTTTTACGGTGAAGCACAAAAATCTGTTTCGGGACAACAACTTTCCCAATCATTACTTCTCTCTCATTAGAGGTTACTCTTGGCACAAAAAGCAAATAAAAAAGATAAGGAGAAGTTATTACAGAGGTAATAACTTCCAAGACTCATCTAAAACTTTTGGGTTATCTCCCGATAAGTACTTTTCTTTAATGCCTTTAAGTTAGGCTTGATAGTTTGAGAAGATGCTCACATAAGAAATATGCATTGAAGTAAAAGAGAGCATCAAGAAGAAAATTCAAAACACATTTAAGTCTAACCCACTTCCTATGCATAGGAATCTTGTAAATAAGCAAGTCATGAAAGCACAAAGCAACAAGCATAGTCAAGCAAAACAAGTGCAAATTCAAGACTTTCAACATAAAGAGGGGAAACTTAATATTGTTGAGATACATAAAACCATGTTTCCCTCTTTCAAGAATAATGAATAAAATTAGCAATATAAAAATCACATAAAAAATTCTTATCATGAGCCATATGCATAAAATGATTATCACTCTCCACATAAGCATACTCATTCTTATCAATCGTAGTGGGAGAATATTCAACAAAATAGCTATCATTATTATTCTCATCACCATAATCATCAACTATAGTAGGCATATTGTAATCATAATTAATTTTCTCCTCAATAGTAGGTAGACTGAAAATATCATATTCATCATTGTAATCATCATATATTGGAGATATAGTATCATCAAAGTAAATTTTCTCCTCCATCCTTGGGGGACTAAAAAGATCATTTTCATAAAAACTAGCTTCCCCAAGCTTATACTTTTCCATAGCATTAGCAATAATGGTGTTCAAAGAATTCATACTAATAACATTGATATTAGCTCGCAAATAAAGTTCCATAGATTTTTTAATTTTCTCTTCGAACACTTCATGTCCTGACTCAAGATAAATACTATAAAGCTCTCTAATTTTGTTGTTGTTTTCCATTAAGCCTAACTAGTGAAAACAAGAAACAAAAAGACAAAATTGCAGAATCTAAAGGAAATAACTTCGAGCACTCACACCGGAGGATGTGAGTACCTTTTACCTTACCTCCCCGGCAACGGCGCTAGAAAATAGCTTGATGTCTACGCACTTCTATTCTTGTAGACTGTTGTTGGGCCTCCAAGTGGAGAGGTTTGTAGAACAGCAACAAGTTTCCCTTCAGTGGATCACCCATGGTTTATCGAACTCAGAGAGGAAGTGGTCAAAGGTATTCCCTCTCAAGCAACCATGCAATCAAGATACAAGAAGTCTCTTGTGTCCCCAACACACCCAATACGCTTGTCAGGTGTATAGGCGCACTAGTTTGGTGAAGAGATAGTACAATACAAGTGGAATGGATATAAGACAACGGTGCCAGAAAATAGCTTCATGGCATGGAAGAGACTAAAGGCAAACTGAAATAAAGATGGCAGCAAGCAAACATGTAACAAATCTAGTTGCAAATGGTGTTTCAATGCTTAGAAACAAGGCCCAGGGATCATACTTTCGCTAGTGAACACTCTCATATAAATATCTTCTCTTCCTGATACTACTCTGAACTACTCTCCGGTTGGACACTCTAATCCAAGGTAGGGCTATAACAACACTCCTCACAGTTCGCTTTTCCCATCTAGATAACCCCACACTGTCACCTTGAGTACTAGATGGTTCCAACAAACACCACAATTTCATAGAGACATCCAACTCCAAATATAACTCATAACAAGTATTTGTAATCTCTAGCTAAGTCCACCATGGTGTGCACGCTATCACTTTCACACATATGGGGAGAGAAGAGATCTATTAAAGCACTTGAGCAGCAATGTAGATCTACTAGATTACAAAGCTCATGATATTAATAAGATCATGCATAGAGAGAGAGATGAACACATAGCTACCGGTAGAACCCTTAGCCTTGAGGAAGAACTACTCGCTCATCATCATGGGAATCAGCAACAGTGATGGATATGGTGGTGGAGATCGATGGAGATGGCTCCGGGGGCACTTCCCCATCCCGACAGGGTGCCGGTACAGAGACTTTCTATCCCGTGAATCTCACCTTCAGTGGCAGCGGCGCTGCAGAACTTTTCTTGGATGGAGGCTGTTCGATTTAGCGTTTCTGCATCGGAGGCTTCTTATAGGCGAAAGGGAAAGGTCGGTGGAGGCCGGAGGTGCCCACACCACCTGGTGGCATGGCCAGGGCTAGCTCGTGCAACCACATGGTGTGGCTAGCCCCGGGCCCCGCTCTGTCTCGTCTTCTTGCTCCGTGTCCCCCTCGGTGAAAACCTTAGTTTGGCTTTTGTCCTGTCCAATTCCGAGAATATTCATTTTCTCACTTTCCTAGAACCAGAAATAGCAGAAAACAGGCAGCTAGCACTGTGGCATCTTGTTAATAGGTTAGTCCAAGAAAGTGTATAAAAATACCTCAAAGTGTTGACAAAGCAAAGCAAAGTAGATACTAAACAAACATGGAACATCAAAAATTATAGATACGTTTGCAACGTATCATTGTTCATCAGACGGAAAGAAATAGTATCCTCTCCTTGCAATATTTGCCTCTCGTGGGGACTTGATGGAGGGAACTACTTGTTAGTAGACATGTGTGCTAGCACTTACAGTGACTATAAAGCTGTTAGCACTCCTTACATATCAACTTGGGAAATCGAGGAAACTCATGGAACACTATCCATGCCATGAGCTTTATCTTATGGGATTATGTCCGTTAATAGCGCAGTAATTCAATTGATGTCGATTGCTAACTGTTGTGATTATGAGGATGATGTGAGCATCGGTTGTTGCCTATTCGTCCACATACGGAGTTCCTTCCACACATACACAGTTGAGAATGTTCACGATGATAATCTTTATCTTAAATCTTCACAAATACTAGTGGTGTATCCGCTACTCCCTGAGAATGCTTTTTCCCCTATTGTAGTTCTAATCTTCTTTACATACGCGATACTTACTTTCTTTATTATGTTATTTTGCTTTACTTTATTATTGCTCTTATACCCAAAACCCAAAAACACCTTTTTACACAACACTCGCATTTATCTTGTTACTTAGAACTTTATCTAGCATTTCTATCGCAATAACTATTTCAAGAATTATTAGACTTCAGACTCCTACTCCCTCTGGGATCGATATCTTTATTTCAAAACTAGCTACAAACGATCTGTCCAGTTAAAGTCATCAATATGCAATTTGCATAAAATTGTGTGGGACCTAGAGAGTCTTCCTAAATTAAAATGTGAATGACATATTTTTGAGTGGGATCAATGTATGTTTCGAACTCAAATATGTAGGTGACATATTTTGAGTGGGGGCTTGCCGTAATGCATATCTGTATATGACACATTAAGAATAAGGACATAAGTTCCAATACATGTTGATTTATAAGAGAAAAGTTGAAAGAGAATGTCATATAACATTATGTTGGAATGTATTTCTCAAAGAGATTCTGAAGAAGTTTCAGAATATGAATTGATGAAGGAATGGTCCTTGTTCATTTCAATTAGGAATAGCATTAAGTGCAACATCAATGGTTGAAAGAAAGAAAATGATGTTCGTCATCCACTATGTTTTTACATAGGTTCTGTCTTATAAACCATAATAAGAACTCAACATAATATGATCCAAGTTCTTGTCAAAAAGAACAAGTTCAGAAGTGATTAGTTGTGAATTATTGAACAATGAGCTAAGATTTCCATAGTGTATAATGAGAACTGTAGACATGTTTCCAGATCCATGAAGGAAAACATGACTAAAGCATAAAGTGTTATGGTATAAGGAGATACGTTAACCTTTACATATTGGAAATCTCTACATTGAAATAATTCCTTGAGTCGAAAAAGAAGCGCGGTGACAAACATCGAAAATTACACATAGGTGCACTATTGATTTGATGTTACATTTAAAATATAAGTATATGGATACTACTTGGTGTTATGTATAATGTTGCGGCTAAGTAAGTTCGTCTTCTCACAGACCGTGTTCTAGTGCACAATTCCCATAAGAAAGTTCGTATTGACAGATCTAACGTCACTTTGGGCTTTTGGAATAGAAGACCTCACTGTATTGCCATAACTACTATACATACAAAAGATGTTATCATGGGATGCTAAAGTATTAATGTCAATTAAGGTGACATTAGTAAGTTGCAAAAGATATGAGGGGATGTAAAGTCTAGACCCTAGACTCAACCTCTTCTGTGAGCAAGCATGATTAGAATTTCCAAGTTGTATGTTGCCGATGATTGGTAAACCCCGCATCTAGTTTATTTGTACTCTAGTCCAAGTGGGAGACTGTTGGAAATATGGCCTAGAGACAAATAATAATATGGATATTATCATATTTCACGAAGTTTGTAATTAGGTTTTTATATCATGCTATAATTGTACTGAAAGGAAACGTCAATACACGTGTGATATATAAACAACTAGGAGTTCTCGGTGAATCTCTAGTCACTGGTTCATTGGTTATAGATGATCGAGGTTTCCTGATCATGTGGCATTTATGTCACTTGACAATGGAGTCACCTCATTAGGAGAATGAGATAATGAGCATACCCAATATAAGCATCGTAACACGATCATGTCACAAAGTTCAAGTTGTGATAATTAGGAAATGTCGTGACTTGTTCCTCAGACCATGAGACTGTATTTAATCACTGTCACCTAAGAGTGCCTTTTTCACATCAGATCATAAAGGTGTGTTCAGACACATCAAAGGGGCATGTAGAGGCATATGTGTCAAGAGCGGAATTTTTCCATCCGCGTGACGAAAAGATACTCTGGACCTACTCAGAGAAGTCATATCCATGAGCTGCACAGCGTGTGACTAGATCACGGGGATATCACTTGTCGGAATGAGTTAAGTAGTATTTGTCGATAACGATATTGAACCTGACATGGTGATGTCATTGATAAGATCTCGAACAGTGCAAGTATCCCAGAGGCAAAATGAATAGGACACAATGTTGATGGTTCCACTATAAAGATTTCGTGGAATGCATAGGGATCATTATGGGCATCCAGGCCTCGCTGATGATCATTGGTCTGAGAGGGGTCTCGATCATGTCTGCAGTGTTCCTGAACCGTAGGTAAATCTAGAATAGGGTCAACTTAGTCTAATGGATATTGGACTAAATTTTTGTTGGATATAATTGAAATGGACCTCATTGGACATGGATAGTAGATGGACTCCAGATCCAATAATATGGATGGGCTTTGGACCTAAACACTGGATAGTCCAATATCCATTGGATATTTTAGACGCGTCGGTCATAGTGGCACTGTGACCCGTGGTTTCGTGAAAATGAGAGAATGAAGGTTTCTTTAATTACGTGCTCGCATGCAAACAGCTGGCTGGCCCATGAAGGACACCGAATGCATGGCTGGCTGCTTCCTTTAACGAGTGCACTCACCTGGCTAGCTCGATTGATTCTCACGCGACGCAACCTGGCTATCCAAATGGACACACTTCATTTTTAAGATCGTTCCGCCCGCGGCGTGTGTGTCCACTTGGATCCAGATATCCAATATTATGCTAATTTGGATTTGGATGGATTTGGACAACACGAATTAGCGTGGACTTGGACATGCAATGGACTACCATTTAACTGGATACTAGATGGACTTGCGTTATTTGGATTTGGACTGTGATCTGGTTCTAGGTTTAACCATAGGGTAAGGGTTTGATGATGCTTGGAGATCGTTTTGGTATCATTGAAATCACTGAAGAAAAGAGAGGGAGAAACCGGAAAGGTTCCGGGAAGGTCCGAAGTGCAATGGAAGGAGTTCCATAGTCACGGAAATTAAATAATAAGTAAATATATATTAAATATTAATTCAATTATTTATTTATATTTATTTAATAAAAGAAAAAGAATTAAAATGGTTAAATTCCCTATTGGGCCAATTCCCTAAGTGGAAGGGGCCATGAGGGGGGAAAACCAAAGGGAGGAGAGGGAGGAGGTGGCTGGCTGGGCCCTAGGGAACCCGCACGGGCCCATAGGGGCCTTGGCCAGTGGCCAAGCCTCCCCCTCTCCCCTCCTTTGTTTGGTTCCACATGGGTAGGCCAAAGTGTTTCGGGGTCCCCTACCCCTATATATATGAGGCATATGGAGGCAATTAAATCATCAGAAAATAATAAAAGGCTTCCTAGCTTTGAGGAAAGCTTCATCAGCCGCCTCCCTCTCTCCCCTCTCTCTCCTGTGACCGTGGTCCCACGTCTGGACTACGTGAACAGGGAGTTGTTCACCGCAGAGCGTCGTCGCACTACGGGGGTTCGGGATCCAAAAGATCTACTTCCGCAATCTCTACTGGATCGGAGGAGCGGGAGTCATTGCCAAGCACCAGATGTGTGTAACTCCCTCGGTGGTGCTGCACTTGTGGCGCTAGGAGTTGCCGGAGCCGCCGGAGCCATCAGAGTTCAGAACGACCCTAAGGTCAGCATCGGTACGACTACGTCGCCAACAGTCCAACACTCTCCTAAGTGACAAAGCTTTTCGTAATAGTAAGTTTTTGGAAAGCCCCTCCTGTTACTTCATTACTAATAGATAGTTCCTGGCATTAGGGTTCTTGGCATAGAAAAATTATTGTTTTAAAGAGCGCAACCCCAAAAGGCGCCACCTCCTCCGTCACCACACCAACGCCTACCAGAAATACCTCAGTACCACAATCCCCATCCGCTGTGAAGCCGCAGCCATTCGCGCCTGCAATAGACGATGCCCCAGCGGCGTTGCCCGACCACCAAGATTTCATTATGTGGAGAGTGGAATTGCCTGAGTTGAAGACTTCACCTGGATCCGGCTCTTCTTCATCCGGTGGTGGCTTGCTGGGCATGCTTGGTTCGCTGATCTGTAGGTTGGCCATCAACGACTGCAGGATACATGTCATGTCGTCATGCTTAGACACCCTATGGGAGATTGCCGCAACATGGTGGTGTTGCGTGCTCATCTGCTATTGCACCGTGTCGACCCCCGCGACAACGCTGTGAAGTTGATCCAAGCTCGTCTGGAGTTTCTTCAGAGAAGAGATTATCTTACTCGCTGCTTCCCCCATTGCATCAAGTACAAAAAGGGTTTGTGCCGATGGCTTGGAAGGAGCCGTTGTGTTCTGCTGCACGATTGAGGATTTACCGCAATTGAGATCCAAATCGATCTAGATCGACCCTTGAATCTCCACCCGACGAATGATAAATAGTTTTCGTATCAATTCTTCTTACTTGCCTTGTTTCGGATACGTCTCGCTGGTTATAACCCGCAGCACACGCACGCAACACACACTCCTCTGACCAAACAGGCCCACACTTAACTTGTACACACACACCCTTGCGCCATCTTTATTTACCTTTGGTCCCTCGGTGGCGCCACTCAAGCCTACGGCATGATAGTGGACATGCCATGCCTTTGTTGAACATGCTCAACCGCATAGTTCTCAACCGAAACACCTGCACTTTTAGCAAGGTGCAACCTGACTCCCCATGGCTTCTCAACACAATCCATGATGAGGTAGGAGGTTGATCAAAGGTCGGGGCTGGATTGCTAAGGGGTTGAGTGTAAATATCCCAGGAGAGTAGTCCTTTCGTGAATAGGTGCGTGGTTCGCAAAGCTTTTTCATATTGGTGGAAAAAATATGCATAAAGATGACACACCCAAGCTTATTGTAGACATTCCAAGGTCGCATTGTATACATTGAAATACAATACTATTTTTAAAGTATAGAAAATAATGAGCTCAATGTAGCTGGAGCTCATAGATGCTGCACTCAGAAGTATTAGACATGTAATGTGGTACATATACGAGATGGTCTAGTACACCACTCGTATACTACCGAACTCTGTAAAGCCACACGAGGGGCTCTTCCTCATACAATATAACACGTAACCGAGCCACTGAAAGGGGCATCATTCCTCCCAACAATTTTTACATGGTATCAGGCTCCTCCTTTCCCTCCTAGTTGTCACCGCCGGTGCACCCTCCATCACCGCCGCTAGGCCCTCTTCTCCACGATCTCTCCATCGAGGACACGAATCCCTTGATCCTTCAACAATTCCCGACTACCTCGGCTCCCAAAACCCAAACCAACACTCTCCACGGTTTTTCTCTAGGACCTTCCTCAAAACCTAGATCGTCTTCTTCTCTCTAGGACCGATGGTGACTTCCTCCTCAACAACCTCTGTCGCGGCTGCCATAGGTGCACTGTCGGCCACAAAGCTGACCCGATACAACTTCTTGTACTGGCAGGCCCAAGCGCTACCTACTCTCCATGGTGCCCGAGTCATGGGACTCCTTGAAGGATCCGACAAGGCACCGCCCAAGTTCATTGAAGCCGAAGATGAGAACAGGAAGAAGATCAACATCCCCAACCCGGCCTATGACACTTGGATCACGAGAGACAACAAGTTTTCAGTTTTCCTATGAACTCACTCTCCAATGATGTTCTCCCTCATGTTTTTGGTATTCACCACGCTGCAAATGTGTGGAAAGCTTTGGTTGTTTTCTATTCTTCTCAGTCCAAATCTAAGGTATCTACTCACCGTGGTGCTTTGACCAACACGAAGAAACTCGACGTGACTGCGCAACAGTACATCTCAAAGTTGAAAGGCTTTGTGATGTGGGGTAACTTCGGCAATGTCCATGATGATGGATTTAGGGTTTTGTGGAAAAGAGAACGCTCGAAATTTCGTTGGCTGATCAGATAAACAAGGGACTCGAAGTCATTTGATTGCTTAGGAACAAATTGATTATAGATCACTTACGGCTTTTTTAGGTGCCTCTCTGTTGGCTCCTCCTAGCCTTTATATAATAGGCTGGGTCCCGAGGCCATATACATATAGGTTACAAGTTATAATTACAACACTAATACAAGGTTAGTTCCTACTCTTACCTTGTCTAGCAAGATATGCCTTCCGTCAGATGCTTCTTGGGCCTTGTGGGCTGTAAGCCTAGGGTAACTAATCATAATAACCCAGGTAGTCATACCCATGTCACTTTACTTCTGAACTTGCCACTGCCAGGAAGTCGGTTGATTATGATGAACTGAAGGACTACATCTTGAATGGCTTGGATGGAAACTTCAATCACCTTGTTTCTGCCATATTTGTTGTTCCCTTGACAACGCTCACATGCATGTGTTCTCAGCTTCTGGCTTATGAAAATCATGAAAATATGCTTTAGTCAATTGGACAAACCCAAGGTTCCTTTATCTCCTCAGCCAATGCAGCACCTCGGCATCCGAGCACAGATTTTGGGCGTAGTCCTAGCCGTCCACCACCGCCACTGGTGCCATACATGCACCCCCAGCACCCACCGGTCTACCAATCTCCACAGTACCAGCCACCATATCAAAAATCATATCCGCCATATCCACCACAGGTGATGCCATACTGATCGTCCTATCAGCCCACACTGATGTTGTTCCTGCCTCCACCTTAGCAGTACATGCCACCTCTGCTGTAGTAGCCAGCGCGCCCACCACACCGACTACCGCGTCCTCCTCAGCAGCCACCATGCCAGGATCGGCACAACAATCAAGGGTGTCGCAACAAAGGGGGTCATGGCAAGGATCATGGACGTGTTGCTATACCCTGGCAAGAAGGAGTCTACTGTCAAATCTACAGGAAGGAAGGCCATGCTGCTAGTGACTATTGTTGGTGCTATGGTGATGATGATGAGGACACCTCAAAGGACACCAAGGGTGCATATGGAGTAGACACCAACTGGTACATGGACACGGGCGCCACCAACCATACAACGGGACAACTCCAGAAGCTCCAAGTTCATGAAAATTATCAAGGGAGTGATCAAGTTCATAATACTAGTGGACATGGTATGGAAATTGCTAATATTGTTCATTCAGTTTTGCACACCCCACACTGTTCATTAAAACTTAAAAATATCCTTCATGTTCCTGTCTCATCCATGAACTTGCTTTCTGCTCATAAAATTGCCCTAGACAATAATTCCTATATTGAAATTCACCCATTCTTTATGTTGAATAAGGATCTGGTCACGTAGCAAACCATGTTTAGAGGTCCTTGTCATTTGTGCCTCTACCCTCTTGTTCCCGTTTCAATGGGATCATCATCCAAGCATGCTCTTGTCACCGTCAAGCCTACATCCTCTACGTGGCATCGTCATCTAGGACATCTGTCATCTTTTACTGTTCAGCAAGTTCTTAGGAAGAATAATTTATCATACACTCTAGAAATAAATTCTTACATATATGATCCATGCCAATGGGCTAAGAGTCATCACTTTTCGTATACTGTCTCCACTAGTGTTTCCACAATTCCCTTGGAACAATTTTTTCTGATGTATGGGGTCATGCTCCTCTGTCTGTAGGAAAACATGCTTATCATGTAAGTTCCATTGATGATTTCAACAATTTTACTTGGATATATTTTCTTAAGAAATGGTCTAATGTTTATCAAGTCTTTCTTAATTTCTAATAATATGTTGAGTGCAAGTTTGATAGAAAGATTATCACCATGCAAACAGACTGGGGTGGTGAATATGAAAAACTAAATGGTTTCTTTCAAAAAGTAGGCATTACTCATCATGTTTCATGCCCTCGTGCTCACCAACAAAATGGTTCTGCTGAACGCAAACATAGTCATATTGTTGAAGTTGGGCTTGCTTTACTTGCTAATGCATCCATGCCATTAAAATACTGGGATGATGCTTTTCTCATAGCCACCTTTGTCATAAACTTGCTCCCACCACAGCTCACTGGACTGCAGTTAAGAAGATTTTGATGTATATTCATGGTATTAAACATGTTGGACTTACTTTTCAGCGGTCCTCCTCCACACTCCTCAGTGCCTACTCTGATGCAGACTGGGTAGGTGATCTTAATGATCTACATTCTATAGGTGGTTTTTCTATATTTTTTGGTCCCAATCTCATATTTTGGAGTTCAAGGAAATAGGCTACTGTCTCCTGCTCGATCATAACGGCTGAATACAAAGCACTAGCAAATTGTACTGCTGAACTCATCTGGGTTGAGGCTCTGGTTCATGAACTTCGGATCACACTCAAGTAGAAACCATGTCTATGGTGTGACAATCTTGGTGCTACTTATCTGTTTGCTAATCCAGTTTTTCATGCTCACACCAAACATATTGATATTGACTTCTATTTTGTTCAAGAACGAGTTGCTATAAAACAACTTGATGTCAGGTTCATCTCTAGCAAGGATCATATTGTTGATGGCTTCACCAAGACCTTGTGCTCTAAGAAACTTGACGAGTTTAAACGTAATCTAAACCTATCCTAGGTCTAGATTAAGGGGGGTATTAGAAATGTAATGGGGTATGTATACGAGATGGTGTAGAACACCACTCGTATACGTACCTAACTCTATAAATCCATACGAGGGGCTCTTCCTCGGACAATATAATTGCTAGATTATATTGTTATGTATTAGTTTCGGTTTAGTTTTGCTTGTATTACAAGTTGATGTGGCCCGAGTCGGTTGTGACTTGGCCTATATAAACTCCCCTTGTAATCTTTATAAACAATTAATCAAGAGGCAATTGCAAATTTTACATGGTATCAGACGCCTAGGTTTCCTCCCTCGGCATGGTCTCACTGCTAACACCTCCGACGCTGCCGCCTCGGCGGCTCTTCACTGATGCCTAGTACCGTGCCGCCGGTGTTCCCTCCTCTTCTTCCTCCACCGAAATTTCTACCCAAGTTTCTACTCTACCTACCCAAAACCCTACAACGATTCCTTCTCAAAATTCCCTCAGCGAGACCATAGCCGATGTTAGCCCCTTCGTCCCAATATCTTTAGATCTAGCCAAACACTATTACTACCACTGGGTTCATCTCTTTGACGTCCACCTCGGCCGTTGCAACCTCCGATCTCACATCGTCGAATTACAGATGTAGTATATCTCTTTTTCCCTAGTAGACCTAGGTTATCGAATCCTCGAGAAGCGAATGCGTAGTGAAGTTACTTTAACATACCTTTGGGAGTTTTAGAATTCCTTTTGTGTTTTCACCAGACCAATAGCTTGCGTATTTTTGTTGTTGTCGATAATGGAGAGGGAGGGCCTAGGGCGTTTGGTTTCACCTATAGCTGTGCAAAAACATCTGATGGAAATAAAAGATAGAAATAAAGTATGCGTGTACTTGTTAGAGCAAGATAAATTATATGTGGGCAGTGCATCCATAATTGGTATTTCCTTCGCAACCACTTATAGCAATAACCTACTAGTCTCATCCATAGAAGAAACAGAACTAATGATATGCATAGTGATGTCACCGTTAATCCCAAGCAAATCCCTCACATACAGCCATACTACCCCTTCTGTCACTAGGGTTCCCAACATGCAGAGCACTCATCACTCATACTCCCTATACCTGGCTCAACCATCGGGGTCTTGGGTACTTGACAAGTCCTTAGATTGAGGCAAGAGAGGATACAATAATCATGATGTCATACAAACTAATACACGATCTCATCTATGATAAATCACATGCACGATTGCTACATGGCTAGGCCAAAGCCCTTAGCCCAAGGAGAATTACTCACACATAGAGATGAGATCAACAATCACAAACATTGTAATAAAAATCATAAGATTGATAGAAATAGTCTTACAATGTCGCCCATCGGAGAAGAGATCTACTATTACAAGTGGTGGAAGATGGCTATGGAGATGGAGAAGGGTTTGGAGATCTGGAGGCGGCTTTCTAGCGAGGTATGGCTTCTAGGGCGTGGTGTCTCTCTCTTTTCTCGTAGCCTGAGGATTATTTATATAGGGGTCCCTTCATGAAAGTTGTTTTGTTTGCCCTAACGGAGGTGGCGCCAACTATATGACCGGAGCTATACAGTCGGAATTTTTGCTCCGGCCGTATAGTTGGTAGTTACGGCGTCTGCCTTCGTTTGACGGCTCGTGGTTTCTTCTGGTCGAAGGAAATATCGTATCTTTGACATTAATGTAGTGATTCCCTCCTTTAAACGACATTATCTGTGCAAACTTCAAGCAAGCATTTGATGTGCCGCGGAGGTACCTGAAAATCTGAATCCACATAGCCTGCGAGTCCCTCGCCAGTCTTGCCAAACTTCAAGCAAGCATTTGATGTGCCACAGAGGTACCTAAAAATCCACTGAACAACTTTCCAATGTCGTATAATTCCTTGTTCAACAAAAATACAAGAACAAAGGATTGCATACCCCTCTGAATATTAGCATTAGTGGCAGGATTTAGAGAGATATTTCATCAAAAATATGATTAGTATCCAGTTTAAATGTGGACGTAGATGGCTATATGAGCCATCAACCTCCCCAAGCTTAAACTTGATCGCCCCGAGCAATAAAACCAAAATCAAAAATGAACTCGGTATTTAAACTGAAATAACGAGATGGTGATCTTATTGATACGTCCAAAACGTATCTACTTTCCCGAACACTTTTGCTATTGTTTCTCCTCTAAACTTGTGTGATTTGGATGCAACTAATACGGACTGACGCTGTTTTCAGCAGAATTGCCTTGCTGTCTACTTTTTGTGTAGAAAATCAACTATTAGGAAAAATCCGGGAAAATATGCCAAAAATCCTATTTTATCTGAAGACTCCAGGAGCCAGAATACGAGACGGAGAAGAGCCCTAGGTGGCCATAGCACCTGGTGGCGCGGGCCAGGCCAGGCCGCGCCAGGGGTGGTGTGGGCCCCCCAGGCACCCCCTCGGCCTCTCTCTTCGCCTATAAGGAGCCGTCTGACCTAAAAAACTTCGGGGGGTTCGACGTTTTTCCAGAAGGAGTTCCGCTCCGCTGCCACCACAGGATTCCACGAAACAGTACCAGAAACTCCGTTCTGGCACCCTACCGGGACGGGGAATTGGAGGAGATCATCGCCATCATCATCACCATCGCTTCTCCATCGACCATCCATGTTTCCCCATCTATGAGTGAGTAATCCCCCGCTGTAGGCTATGGGGATGGTAGAGATTGGATGATATCGTTCATGTAATGGCATCAGATTGTTAGGGCATGGTGCCTAGTATCTTTTATTAGTGCTTTATGACTTTGTTGCGACTTGTTGTGCTTAATGCTTGTCACTAGGGCTCGAGTGCCATGATTTCAGATCTGAACATGTTATTGATTCATTATGATAGTATTGTTCTTGGTCTTATCTACAAGTTGTATACACACATTGTTGTCCGGAACCTATGGCCCCGAAGTGACAGAAATCGGGATAACCGGAAGGGAAAGGCTTTGATGTGAGGATCACATGTGTTCACGGAGTGTTAATGCTTTGCTCCGGTGCTCTATTAAAAGGAGCACCTTAATTGCCAGTAGTTCCCTAGAGGCCCCGCTGCAAACGGGCCGGCAGGACAAAAGATGTTGTGCAAGTTCTCATTGCGAGCACGTATGACTATATATGGAACACATGCCTAGGATTGTCTAGTACTTGGGTGCTTTATCTTATTTATCTGCAATTGCCCTATGTTCTGATTGCTATGTGAATTATCTTGTCCATGCAATGCCCGTCCATCCATCCCTATGCCTACCGCACTCGAATCCCACAGTTTACTGCTTTTGTTACTACTGTCTTTGTTATGCTACTGCTGTTACTTTACTATTCCTACTACAAAACTGTTGCTACTGATAAACTGCTGTGAGCAAGATTGTTTCCAGGTGCAACTGAATTGACAACTCAGTTGTTAAGGCTTATAAATATTCTTTAGCTCCCCTTGTGTCGAATCAATAAATTGGGTTTCACTTCCCTCGAAAATGCTGCGATACACCCCCTATACTTGTGGGTCATCAAGACTATTTTCTAGCACCGTTGCCGGGGAGCATAGCTTTATTTATCAAGTTCACTTGGATTCTCTGTTGTTCGCTGCTATCCATCCATCATGGATAAGTCTCGTGATGGCAAGGTTCCTATTTTACCATCCACTACAAGAAGAGGTACGGTTCTGAACACCTTTGCTGCTCTTGATTCACCATCTGTTATAAGTAAGCTCGTTACACCACGATATACACATGCTACACACACTGCTACTACTGCTGAATCTGAAACTTCTGATGCTGCTTCTACTGTGCTTGATAAGAGTGGTTCATTAGGTCCTTTACTAGATGCTACGATTGCTAGAACTATAGCTAGAAATACCGAAACTCCTAATGAAAACACCACCACACCCGTTAGCTCACCTGAGTCTAGTGAGAGTTATGATAGTGAAGAAGATTATGTTGAGATGACCGATGAGTTTATTGAAGAATGTAAGAACACCCATGATAGGAGCGCTGCTAAGAGTCTCCTTGAGAGGCGTACTATTAGACCAAAATTATCTCTTGATGCTAAGTTTGCTGCTTCTCCCATAAACATTATAGATGAAGATTATGATTTCTCTCTCGATCTATCTTACATAGCTATTGTCGAGAAAGAACCTTTTTGTGGGACTAAGAATGAAAGTGTGGTGGCACATATGAATGAACTTTCTACTATGTGTGGCTTGTTTTCTGATGATATTAAGATGCGTACTTATTTTGTTGCTAAGATTTTTCCTTTTTCACTGAAAGGAGAAGCTAAAACGTGGTTTTATAATTTACCTCCTGGATCTATTGATAGCCCTGAGTGCTTGATTAGTACTTTTCTGAAGAAATATTTTCCTCCCAGTGCTCGACATGCTATTTTGTAGGAACTTTTTGATTTTAAACAAGGAGAAAAAGAGGTATTGCCCGAATCTTGGGCAAGGTTTTGTGCTTTGATTCATAAACATGCTGGAAGTCCATTACCTAAGAATGAGCTTCTTGATATATTTTATAATGGACTAACCGAGGAATCTAGGACATACCTAGATAGTTGTGCTGATTGTGTTTTCAGGAATAGAACTCCAAAAGAAGCTGAGGAATTAATGGCCAAAATAAGCAAGAATTATGAAGATTGGACTCCTCCTAAACAAGTTACACATGAAGTAATTGTACCTGAACCATCTATTCCTGTGCCTATTCCAACATCAAAGAAGAGGGGAGTTATTGAATTAAATGATGAAGTGATGAAGGAAGCTAAGAAATGTCTTAAGGAGAAGGGAATTAAAGCTGTAGATGTCAAGAATTTACCTCCTATAGAAGAATTATGTAAGCCTATTCCCTACTCACCCACAATTGAGGTACACTCTCTCCAACACTTTGATGAAGGTGATATCCCTTACTTGAAACCTCCTGATCAATGCTTAGAAGAATTTGATATCTTTATTGTTAAGCAAGATAACTTTAATAAAAGGGTGCAAAATGATCTAATGGAAAACACTAGAGCTATTGTTGAGTTGAAAGATATTGTGGAAAGAACCTCTAATGATGTTAAAATGATTGTTAAACACTTTCAAATGGTTCAAACTCAAATAGATCAACTCATTATAGTGCAAAACGACTTACTAGTTAATGCTGCTAAAGAAAAACATGCTTATGAAATTAGAACTAGAAGTGGAGCTGCTACCTAGGATCCTCTATATCCTGAGGGGCATCCCAAAAGAATTGAGCAGGATTCTCAAGAAGCTGAAAATAGTGGTTCTACTCGTAAGAAAAGGAAAAAGAAACATAAAATAGTCGTAGAACCCTATGAACCTGCTATAGATCCTAAAAGTACATGTCGTTGTATGGGGAACGGCAGTACCTGAAGAGCTCAGATAGAGGTGTGGGGACTAGCAGGGAAGCTTTTGACGGCGCCCACAGGCGGGATTGGATACAAGCGAGCGTAGCGAGATGCAGGAAGTACCCAGGTTCGGGGCCCTCGTGGTGAGGTAAAGCCCCTACTCCTGCCGGATCTGACTATGTGGAATACTTGAACTACAAGCGCTCCTCGAGCTGTATACGCTAGCTACTGCCTTAAATGCTGTAAGACCAACCCCTTCTACTGAGGCCTTGCCTCTCCTTATATAGGCAGAGAGGCAAAGGTCTCACTGGCCAGTCCGACTGGCGGGCCCCACAGGCGGGTCCCAGCTGACTAGTCATCTACAGTGTCCAGTATGGCTTGTCCTGTCGGAGTACGAGCGGTATGGCTGTCGTAGGCACAGTGGACGCCGTGCGAGCCTGTCGTCAGCACCGGCCACTGTTCCTACGTCACCCACCCAAAGTCTTCAGTATGGCCGGGTAGTTGCCAGTCTTGTCACCGTACAGGGCGTACCGTGCACTGATACACACGTCGCCCTAGCCCATTGATTGAGTCCGGCTACATCGCCGTATCCGGCTGCCTCCTGCCGATCCGGCTACTAGGGGATAGCCGGCCTGTCTTGCCCTGTCCGGCTGCATCTGGTCAGCCGGACGCGATCCGACTGTCTTGCTTCTTATTCGGTTGGGGTACCTGGGGATCATCCCCCTGACACTAGCCCCCGAGCGCGTGTGGATTCCGCCCTTAGGCAAGATGTGCGCGCGCTTCCTCTTGTTTTTGAATTTGTGTCCGGCTGAGCTTGGCAGTTGCGCTACCCGTGAAGTCAGTGCTGATGTCGGCCACGCGCGCACGCGCCATCATTACTCCGCGGCGGGCAGCGTAACGTCCCGTCGCACGTCGCCTCGGGGAACCGCTGTCCAGCGCTTCGGTTCTCGCTCTAGGATCTTCTGCGCATCCTGCCCTGGCACATGGGATCTAGGCGGCGGTTGGGGTGTGGGTTGCCCGGATGCGCGTCACGTGCCCCATCGACGGTTGCCCTTCTGGCACTTTAACGGGACGCCGCGGGGGAGGAAATTTCTTTCCTTCACTCCCCCGCTGCCATTCCCTTCTCTCTCGTTGCTTCCGCCCCTGCGTCCTTGCCCTTTGCGTCGCCCGCTCGCCGTCGTCGACGCTATGGGCCACCGTCAATCTTCCGTCGCCGCTCCCCCTCGTCAACCGGAAATGGCCGCTGACCGTGGGGCCTGGTGCGGCTCCGCCGTCACCGAGGACTAAATCGCGAAGTACCGCGCCACCCGCATCCTCCCGCCGGCGGAGGAGGTGGCGGTGCGGCTGCGCTGGTCGGGGAGGTGTCGCCGCATCCGGATGAGGGCGAGCGCGTCATCTTCCTTTCGCATTTGGCCGTGGGTTCACCCTTCTGGTGAACCCGTTCCTCTTGACCTTCCTTGCTTTCTTCGATCTTCGCCTCCACCACCTCGGCGCCAACGCAATCGGAATGTTGGCGCACTTCGTAGCTTTCTGCGAGAGCTACCTCGGGATCTAGCCGGATCTCGGGCTCTTCTACTGGCTCTTTCGAGTCTGGCCGCAGGTGCAGTTCACCCAGGGGCCACTAGTTGTCTGTGGTGGCGCCTCCATCTACTCCCGCTCGCAGACCGGCTACCCCAAATTCCTTCTTGACGATACGGTACGACTGTGGCAGCAGTCGTACTTCTATGTGAAGAACCTCACCGACGTCGACCGGATCAATCTGCCGGCCTTCCAGGACGTCGAGTTCAGCCGGCCGAACTGGGATTTGAAGTTCCACGGCGACAAGGCGGAGACGGACGAGCTGCTGAAGCGCATGCGCTCCCTCGTCCACTGCCGGCTGACCGGCCTGGACGTCACTCTCAGCTAGATGTCCCGGGTGATGATGTCGTTGCAGCAGCGAGCACGCAAGATGTGCTACTACTCCGTCCGGCTGGACCTGACCTGGCTGTCGCGCCGCGATCCCCGCTACCACAACCTGAAGGAGTGGGTGTGGACGATCACCAAGGAGCGACTGCCGGAGAACTGGAAGTTCAGTCTGGCGCCTTACACTCGGGAGAACCGTGCGCCCCGGGTAAGCTCCTCTAACCGGATGCATTTTTGGTGTTTTCTTGTTCTTGTTCTTTGTTTTCGTCTGGCTGACTTTTGTATTCGGCAGATGTTCCCATGCATCATGTGCGAGGAGGGCGCGACGACCCTCGAGGAATTCACGCCTGACCTGCCTGAGCCGCGCGCTCGGCGGTCGGGCGAGGAATCGGATGGGGACGGCGATGCCTTCCCCAGCCGGAATGACGAGCCAGCCGCTGACCCGCACGCGGAGGTGCACGAGGGGGAGGCCGCGCCGACCATGGAGCCGGCGACGCGCTCCGCGAGGGATGGGGAAGCGGGTGGGAGCGGCTCCAGCCGTTCCGGCTCCTGCCGCCCTGCGACGGAGGAGCTGGTCCGGCGCCCTGCCGCTAAGCCGTCTCGGCCGGAAGAAAGGGCTGCCTCCTGTTGTGCCGGGGTATGTTCTTTCTCCCCTTCCCTTTCTGCCTGTTTTCTGCCTGCCTGCCTTTTTCCTCCTTTTCTGACTTTGGCTTGTTTTGCTCTTGTCTTCTTCTCTTTCTCCTTAGCACACTGATTTCCTTCGGAGCCGCGAGCCCGGCACGCGCGCCGGCCGGGTCGCCGCCCCGTACCCCGACTGCGCCGACCAGCGCCCCTCCTTCTGAGGCGTAGCCTTTGCCTCCCCCTCGGGCTGAGCCGACTGCCTCTGCGCAGCCGGAAGTCCCCCAGCCGGAGGCGGGGTCCTCCCAGCCGGAAGGCTCCTCCGCGGGCGCGCGGGGGGCTGTTGGCAAGGAGCTCGTCGTCGTTGGCGACGACAACTCCGACGAGGAGCCTATGGAGGAATGGCAGACGGCGGTGGTCGTGGCGAAGGAGTCCTTGGCCGTCAACGCCGTGGATGATGACGCTTCCTCCACCGCCTCGCTGTCGGACCTTGCCGCCACGCTCGAGCTGGCGGTGAAGGAGATCCGGCTGCTAGAGGCCACAGCCGGCGGGAACCGGACGTTGGAGCAGAAGCTCGCTGCCGCCAACGGGACCTCCTAGAGTAAGTTCGCTTCACCCGGCTTCCCTTTTGTTTGGTACTGATAGCCGGTTTTGTTGCAGCCATCCTTGTGTGCGCTCAACGCGAGATCGATCGCTTGAAGAAGGCGAACGACCGGCTGAGCAAGTCCAATTCTACCCTGCGGCTGCAGAACAAGGATTGGCATGCGCGGGTGGATGGTCTGGAGGCCACCATCAAGGAGCACGACGCCTCACTCGCTAGCCGGACCGAAGCCTTCTCCCTTCTCGAGGCCCAGAACAAGGACCAAGAGAAGGAGATCAAACGGTTAGCGCTCAAGGAGAAGGCGCTGGTGGAGGAGCTGATGCAGGTCGGCCATACTGCCAAGGGTGAGTTTTCATTCTGTCTTCTTTTCTTTCTGGATCCGGTAGCCGGATCTGACTTCTGTTTTCTGACAGCCTTTTACCCCAGCATAGACCTACTAGCCTACAACCGGCTGCAGGAGAACTGGCCGGGAGCGCAGCCGACGGCCCAGGAGCTCGTCGTCCTTCTTGGCGAGGAAGCTGCCAAGCTTTGCCAGGCGGCGCGGGACATCTTCTCCTTCGTATGGCCGGAGGCTCCGGTTCCGGAGACAATGGCGCAGCTGGCTGCGAAGGTGGGAGAGGTGCCAGCTGCGGTGGAACGGCTGCGGGACCTGGCGGCGCGGGCCGGAGCGGAGATGGCCCTGGCTCTGATGCTCTCCTGGTACAAGGAAGCCCGCGTCGAGAAGATCGACGGAGGCTTCCGTGCCGGAGCTGATCTTGCCGCTATCCGCCAAGCCTATCCGGAGCTCCGCGGGTCCGCCATCAAGATCGCCAACTACGTGGACCCCGACGAGGTGCTCACCGACTCGGAGTCCATCGGCACTCCTGATGTGGAGGCCCCGACGCCGCCGCCTGCCAGCGCCGGGACCGGATCAAGCTCCGCGCCTCCTCCGCCGCCCGAAGCCTCTGCCGGCCAAGGACTCCCCCACGGCAAGGGTCGTGCCGCTTAGAATCGCCCCGGGATGCCGGGTGTATTTGTCTTGTGTTACATACTTATGAACCTTGTTTGTTTGTGCCGGCTGTCTTTGATGCCGGGTAACTTATGGGAGCTTCGTCTCTCTGTTGTTTGTTAATATTGACCTTGCCTGGATTTCCTTCAACTTATGCGCTTCGAATTTTCTTTCCATACTTCGCTGGTTAACTTTATCCGGCTTACTTTGCCCGGCTACACACTTTTAGTCGGGGGAACCGCACCTCCAGTGGGGGCGTGCGAGCGCACCCACTAGGTGTAGCCCCCAAGATTCGCAGTAGCTGGCGTAGCCAGGTGCTTCGAATCTTCTTTCCCCATTCTTCTATTTTAGCCGACTAGACTCGTCTCAGTCGGTTGCTTTCGCCGGCTGAACGCCTTCAGCCGGGGGAACTAACATTCCAGTGGGGGCGCGCGAGCGCACCCACTGGGTGTAGCCCCCGAGATTCGGAGTAGCTGGCATAGCCAGGTGCTTTGAATCTTCCTTGTCTTCTCTTGCTCTTTCCCTTGCCCTCACCTGGGCTCCGATTGGCCGGCTAAATGCCTTTAGCCGGTCGGGAACCACAAGATTCCACTGGGGGCGCGTGAGCGCACCCAGTGGGTGTAGCCCCCGATATTCAGAGAGCTTGATGAAGGCAAGGACTTCAAATCTTCTTTCCTTCTCCTGAATTCCGACTCTAGGTAGTCGGACAAAATGTACATACGCATACACACATGTCCACATAGGTTAGTAGGTTAGTCTGCCAAATTGTAGCCAAAAACGGCTTGTTTTTTCGAAAACTGGCTTGTCCCTTTCTAGACACTTAGTCGCTTTCCCGTGCGCTCTGCTGTCTTCGCTGCGTCTTTACCGGGCAGCCGGGTTGCGGTCTGCAGCCATAATCGAAGGGAGCTGACAGTAGATTGTGCACGGTACTAATGGCTTGGCAGCTGGATTGGTTCGAACTAGTTGCAGGGCCGGGACACCTGATCTGTCGCGTCTCCTCCCTGTTTTTCGTGTGGGATGCCTCGGGCTTTTGCTCTTGCTAGCCAGACAGCCGGATTGCGGTCTGTAGCTGAGACGAAGAGTGAGCCTCTGACATCGTCGCACAGTACTCAGCCGGTTTGTTGACTTAGCAGGCCGGGCCAGCCGGTGAGCCCCCGGGTAGGGGTTGCCGGAGCCGGAAAATCATAACCGGAAAACGGATGCATACACATTTCTAGCAAGGACCCCCCGAGATTCTCGTGGGGGTCCGCATTTTTATTCATAGGGTTTTCAGGATACATACGCTGCCTGGCGACTAGGTGTAAAACGGGCGCAGCAGGGCCGCGTTCCAGGGACGCTCGGTCTCCTCGTCTGATTTGTCCATCTTGTTCTTGCGCGGCTGCTGCGTGTCGATGAGGTAGTAGGAGTCGTTGGGCAGCGCCCAGCTGATGATGAAGGGGCCCTCCCAGGGTGGTGATAGCTTGTGCATGCCCTTCGTGTCTTGCACCAGCCAGAGGACTAGGTCGCCCTCGTGGAATGCGACTGGGCGGATCCGGCTTGAATGGTAGAGACGTAGTCGCTGCTGGTACAGGGCTGATCTGGACAAGGCCAGCTCGCGGGCCTCCTCCAGGAGGTCCACTCCGTCCTCCCGTGCCTCCTGGTTGGCTTTTTCGTTGTAGAGGAGCTTGCGAGGGGAGTCGAACTCGATGTCGGCGGAGAGGACGGCTTCGGATACGTAAACCAGGAAGATGGCGTGTAGCCGGTTGACCTATTCGGCGTGGTGCGGAGGCTCCCCAGCACAGCCGGAAGTTCTTCGATCCAACATCCGGGTGAACGCTCCAACGGCTCGATGAGACGTGGCTTGATGCCGGCTAGCACCAAGTCGTCTGCTCTTTCGACTTGCCCGTTGGATTGCGGGTGCGCGACGGAGGCGAGGTCCAGTCGGATGCCCTTGTTGCTGCAGAAATGGGCGAAGGCCCCCTTGGCAAAGTTCGTGCCGTTGTCGGTGATGATGCTGTTGGGTTAGCCGAAACGGTTGATGATGTCGGTGAAGAAGGTGACAACCGTCGCCCCGTCCAGCTTCCGGATAGGCTTGGCCTCGATCCACTTCGTAACTTGTCCACCACCACCAGCAGGTGGGTCATGCCCGCGTGTGCTCGCTTGAAGGGACCGACCATGTCAAGGCCCCAAACCGCGAAAGGCCAGGTGATCGGTATGGTCTTGAGTACCGAAGTTGGCATATGCCTGAGCTGCCCGAAGCGCTGGCACCCATTGCATGCACGGACCAGCTGCTCGGCGTCCTCGAGGGCGGTGGGCCAGTAGAAACCATGGAGGAATGCTTGATGGCCCACTTGGTGACTCGGCCGGTGGCTTCCTTGTTGCTGATGATTTCCGAAAGGGGTGCAGTGCACACGACCTTAATCGGATGCTCCTGGAAGTAGTGCTTGAGCTTCTTGCATGCCAGGTACACGCCATAGCACATCTTCTGGTAGTGGGGGTAGTTCTGCTTGGAGAGGGAGAGAACCTCGCTGAGGTAGTAGACGGGTCTCTGAACCGGCTGAGCCTTGCCTTCCTCGGGGCGCTCCACCACCAGGACGACGCTGACGACCCGGCTGATGGCTGCTATATAGAGCAACATTGGTTCCTTACTAGCCGGCGTGGCTAGAACCGGTGCTGTGGATAGCATGCGCTTGAGGTCATGAAACGCAGCATCGGCTTGCGAGGTCCAGGAGAACTTGTCCGTCTTCTTCATCAGCTGGTACAACGGGAGTGCCTTCTCCCCCAGCCGGCTGAGGAAGCGAATGAGGGAAGCCAGGCATCCGGTGAACTTCTGGACTCCAAGCAGGTTCCTGGGCGGCTGCATCCTCTCGATGGCCGCGATCTTCTCCGGATTCGCCTCGATGCCTCGCTGTGAAACGAGGATTCCGAGTAGCTGGCCGGACGGTACTCCGAAAACGCACTTCTCTGGGTTCAGCTTCATCCGGTACTGGCGGAGGTTGCCAAATGTTTCTCCCAGGTCCTCGAGGAGGGTATGCTTCTCCTTGGTCTTGATGACCACGTCGTCCACGTAAGCGTGCACGTTTCGGCCTATCTGTGAGTGCAAGCATTTCTGCATGCATCGCTGATAGGTGGCGCCTGTGTTCTTTAGGCCGAAAGGCATGGTTACATAACACAAAGCCCCATAGGGGGTGATAAATGATGTCTTAATCTGATCAGTCGGGTTTAGCCGGATCTAATTGTACCCAGATAACAATCTAAAAAAGACAACAAATCACAGCCGGCTGTGGAATCGATGACTTGATCGATACGGGGCAAGGCGAAGGGGTCTTTCGGGCACGCCTTGTTCAGGCTGGTGTAGTCGATACACATGCGCCAGGTCTTGTTCTTCTTCAGCACCAGGACTGGGTTCGCCAGCCAGTCCGGGTGGTACACTTCCATGATGAACCCGGCTGCAAGGAGCCGGGTGTTCTCGTCCCCTATTATCTTTCTCTTCTCCTCTGCGAACCGACACAGAGGTTGCTTGACCGGCTTGGCATCCGGACGCACGTGAAGTGAGTGCTCGACGAACTCCCTCGGCACACCCGGCATGTCCTTGGGGGACCACGCGAAGATGTCCCGATTCTCACGGAGGAAGTCGACGAGTGCGCCTTCCTATTTGCTGTCCAAGCCGGCGCCAATGGTGACGAACTTGGTCGGATTGGAGGGGTCGAGCAGGATCCTCTTCGTCTCCTTTGCCGGCTGGAAGGCTCCTTCTCCAGCCGGCTTGCTGCTAGCTAGAATGTCCTGCTGGGCCATGGACACATTGCGCATGATTACGTGCTTCTCCTCGGCTATGATGAGGGCCTCTGCCAGTTTGGAGCCAGCTGAAGCGCACTCCATCGATCGCCTCAAGCAGCCGGCGACGGTGATCACGCCGTGGAGCCCCAGCATCTTTGTCTTGAGGTAGGCGTAGTGGGGGATGGCCATGAACTTGGCGAGGGCGGGGCGCCCGAGGAGAGCATGGTAGGAGCTCATCAGATTTACCACCTCGAGCCAGATTGGTTCGTGGCGGAAGTTCTCCTCGGTCCCGAAGATGACATCCAACTGGATTTTCCCCAGCGGGGCGCAGGCTGGCCCCGGCAGAACGCCGTGGAACGTCGTGGTAGTCGGGCGCAGGTCGCTTTCACGAATGCCCAGCTTCTCTAGCGAGGACTGGTAGAGGAGGTTGAGGCTGCTGCCTCCGTCGATGAGGACGCGCGAGAATCGGCAAGTGCGCGCGTTGGAGACGATGAGGGGGTCGAGCACCATGGCGTAGCCCCTGGGAGTCGGTAGATGCTCAGGCTGATCCGCCCGGCTCCAGGTGATGGGGGTTTCCGACCAGTTCAGGTACTGGGGGACCAGGGAGGCGATGGTATTGACCTCCTTGGAGCATCGCCTACGGCTGTGCTTGTCGTCCAGCTCCGTCTCGAAGATATGATAGGCGGCGTGCGGCTGGGGGTAGCCGTTGTTGTTATTGCCGCCATTGCCGCTGTTACCATCATTGCCGGCTCCCCTAGCCGGTGGTGAGGGTCCACCCGGTGGGGGAGGCGGGGGACGAGGCTGGTTGCCCTGGTCCTTTAGCTGGCGGGTCCAGCTGCAGTTCCGGGTGGTGTGCGTGGCCGGCTTGAAGGGACCGCTATGCCACTTGCACGGGCCATCGAACATCTGGTCGAAGGTGAGCCGTGGCTTCTGCCTCCTTGCTTCCTTAGCCGGTGCATCGGGCGCGCCCTCCACAGCATTGACCTGCCGTGTGTGGTAGCGAGGTTTTTGCTGTCCGGCCTGGCAGTCCCCATGGAACCGGCTGTCGTTGCCGTGGCGTCTGGAGGATCCGGCTTCTCCAGTCGGATTGCTGGGTCGGTCGCGAGCCGGCTCCGTGGGAGTCGGACGGCCGTCCACATTTACTCGAAGGGGCTTCTTCATGGTGGCATCCGCCGTGGCATACTGGTCCGCAACCTTCATGAGCTCCGCCATGGTTTTTGGCTCGTCACACAGTAGCCGGTGGCGAAGCATGGTGCCCTCTCGGCAACCCTCGATGAAGAAACCGATGGCTTGGCTCTCTAGGATGCCCTCGCAGGTGTTGCGCAGTTCCGTCCACTTGGCGAGGTATTCACGGTCGGTCTCGTGGTCGCCCTGGACGCACAAGGCCAGGTCGCGCGGGCGCCCTGGGCGCTTGTACGTGCCGTTGAAGTTGCGGACGAACACCTTGTCGAAGTCGGGCCAGGCGTTGATGTTGTTGGGCGTGAGGCTATTGAGCCATGTCCTCGCCGACCCGGTTAGCATGACCGGGACGTAGCGCACGGCTGTGTGCTTGTTCCCGTGGGCGATGCCGACTGCCGTAGCGTAGTCGGTAAGCCAGTCTTCCGGTTTCATGCTGCTGTCGTCCTTGGGGGTGTCCCTGGGCAGGGAGAATTTATCCGGGAACGGCTTGTTTTGGATGCGGGGTCCGAAACAAACCGGACCGGTAGAATCTTTCTCCTCCGTGACGCACGCTTGAGCGAGGAGCTCGATGCGGTCGCGGGCATCCGGACAATCTGGGTTGGGCACTCCCACCAGGCCCGAGAGACGGGAACCGGCTGGTCTGGGCGCTCCGGCTGCCGGAGGGGGAGGTGGCGGGTTGCTGTTCACCGTTTCCTCCTGGCGTGGCTGGCCCCTGTTGCCAGAGCTGCGACGCCTGCTGCGGGCCCTGGGCGGCTGAGGGGAGGACGCCTGCTGGGTGTCGCGCGGCGTGCCCCTGCTGTTGGCAGGTAGCCTGCTCCCCCTGGAGTAGCTAAGGTCTTCTTGCATCTGCCGGTTGGCCCCAGCCTGTTCGTCCGCGACACGGAGGAGCTCCTGCACGCGAGCGTGCTGGCGGGCTCGCTCCTCGCCTTCCAGGATGGGTAGTTCCTCTGCCGCGGCTCGCGCCGTGCGCAAGTTCTTGATGGGCGTGTTGTAGGTGGGCTGTGTGAGGGCGGGCGCGGGGTCCGGTTCCCCGTCCTTTTCCAACCTACCGCCCAGCTCGCCGCCCCGACGCCGTACTTGGCCGCGCCGACTCGGCTCCGCGGTAGCCGGAGTGAGGCCGTGCGTGCGGTCGTACTCGCGCCGGGTGATCTCGAGGTGCTTGCGGGCTGCCGCTAGCTCCATGGCCTCATGGAGGAGGATCTGTCTCTCCATGCTGAAGTTGGCCTCCGCCTCCTCCGGGTTATCCCCGAGGTTAACCGGCGTCAGGATCCGATCAATGGCATCCTCCACCGGGTTCCGAGGCTGCGGGGGAGCGGAAGTCCCGACCTCGTCCGCGCCTCGCTCCCGCGGCTGGCGGGGATGGGAGCTGGAACCGGCCATCATGACCTCTACGTCGCGAGGTGCGGCGGAGGCGCTACCGCCTGAGCACGGCAGCTCCGCGACAGAGACGATTTCCCTAGGGAACGCTTCGGGACGGTGGCGACGTAAACGGGGAGGTCGCCGAATAGCAGGATGGTGCCGTTCGCGGGGAAGGAGGTTCTGGCGAGGCAGGAAGCATTGTCGATGACGCAGTCGAACTTGCCGAGCGTGAGCACCAGGCCGGAGGCCACGCGCTCACCTGCTGAAGTGCGGGGTCCCGTGCGGAACGTGACTCCGGTCGAAGCCATCTTGCCCCACGGTGGGCGCCAACTGTCGTTGTATTGGGAACGGCAGTACCTGTAGAGGTTAGATAGAGGTGTGGAGACTAGCAGGGAAGCTTTCAACGGCGCCCGCAGGCGGGATTGGATACAAGCGAGCGTAGCGGGACAGAGGAAGTACCAGGTTCGGGGCCCTCGTGGTGAGGTAAAGCCCCTACTCCTGCCGGATCTGACTATGTGGAATACTTGAACTATAAGCGTTCCTCGAGCTGTATACGCTAGCTACTGCCTTAAATGCTGTAAGACCAACCCCTTCTACTGAGGCCTGGCCTCTCCTTATATAGGCAGAGAGGCAAAGGTCTCACTGGCTAGTCCGACTGGCAGGCCCCACAGGCGGGTCCCAGCCGACTAGTCATCTATAGTGTCCAATATGGCTTGTCCTGTCGGAGTACGAGCGGTATGGCTGTCGTAGGCACAATGGACGCCGTGCGAGCCTGTCGTCAGCACCGGCCACTGTTCCTGCGTCACCCACGCAAAGTCTTCGGTATGGCCGGGTAGTTGCCTGTCTTGTCACCGTACAGGGCATACCGTGCACTGATACACACGTCGCCCTGGCCCATTGATTGAGTCCGGCTACGTCGCCGTATCCGGCTGCCTCCTGCTGATCCAGCTACCAGGGGATAGCCGGCCTGTCTTGCCCTGTCCGGCTACATCTGGTCAGCCGGACGCGATCCGACTGTCTTGCTTCTTATTCGGTTGGAGTACCTGGGGATCATCCCCCTAACAGTATATCTATCTCTAATGCTGAAACTGAAAGTGGTAATGAAGAAAATGAAATTCCTAGTGAAGAAAAAGTTGAAGAACAACCTGAAAACCACACTAAGAATACTAAATAGACTAAAGAAGGTTTTATTGCTAAGAAACATGGTAGTGAAAGAGAACCTTGGGTCCAAAAACCTCTGCCTTTCCCTGATAAGAAACACAAGTCAAAGGAAGATGAACACTACAATGTGTTTTGCGAGTGGATGAAGCCTTTATTCTTGCAAATTCCTTTGACTGATGCTATTAAATTGCCTCCTTACTCAAAGTATATGAAGGACATTGTCTCAAATAAAAGGAAGATCCCTAATGAAGAAATTTCTACTTTGCTTGCTAATTATTCCTTCAATGGTAAGGTTCCTAAGAAACTTGGAGACCCAGGGATTCCAACTATCCCCTGCTCTATTAAGAATAGTTAAGTTAGAACTGCTTTGTGTGATTTGGGAGCTGGAGTTAGTGTTATGCCTTTCTCTCTCTATAAGAGGCTTCAACTAGAAAAATTGATACCAACTGATATATCGTTGCAAATGGCTGATAAATCTACCACTATTCCTGTGGGTATATGTGAGGATGTACCTGTTCAGGTGGCTCACAATTGCTTGATATTAACTGATTTTGTTGTGCTTGAAATGCCTGAAGATGATAATATGTCTATTATTCTTGGGAGACCTTTTCATAATACTATAGGAGCTGTTATTAATTGTAATCAAGGAAAGGTGACCTTCAATGTTAATGACAAGGAACATATTGTCTATTTCCCCAAGAAGATTGAAAGGACTTATGGCTTCAATTCAATTGAACATGTTGAAGGCATTCAAGTTGGAGAAATATATTGTCCCATACCAAGAGAAAAATTTGAAACTATTATGATTGGGACCATTGCTATCAAGGTTGAGGTAACATAATCATTAGTGGAGTACAAAGTTTTGTCTCATATGCAATTGTTTTGGTAGCAAGACTTGATCAACCTTGCTAACAAAAGGATTTCATTGAACAAAACAATGTTTTCACTATGATTATCTCCGTTTATTTCTATCCTTTGCATTTTAGTTTTTGCTTTCGTTTAGTTTTCTTTGTGTTGTTAGTTGCTTGCATGTTAGAAATTCTGTAGTTCTAGCCTTGTTTTGTCCTTTCATCATGTTTCAAAAAGAAAAAAAATCTGTCTGTCAGAAAAATCATTCTTCTATTTCTGAAAATTGCCCAAAAATAAAGTGTCTCAGAAAATTCCAGAAAATTCATATTAAATTTTTATGTGAAAAAAGGGGCAGAGGAGTGCCTGGTAGGTACCAGGGGGCCCACCAGGCAGGCACACCATGTGATGGCGCGGCCAGCCCTGGGTGGCGCCATGCCTTGGTGTGGGCCCCCTGCCCCCCCACTACTTCTCTCCCCTACTACTTTCTTCTCTCTCCCGAGTAAGATCCAGTTCATAGCTCAAAATCGCGTTCTTTATGTGCTTGCTCTCGATTTCTTCGATCTCCTTGCTCAGCCTATCTTTCTTTCTGAAATTTGGAGCATTTGTTCCCTGGTATGTGACTCCTCCCCTCGTCCAAGTAGATTTGTGTTTAGTGGTTTATATGATGAGTATTTTGCTCCTCTAGGTGACTGGTTATGAGGGCTTGTAAGCTTGTTTGATGCTTAGAGATATAGTTTTAATGCATGTTTAGGCCTCTTGCAAGTCCCTATGAGTAGAATCCTTCATTATATTTACTTTCCAATCACTTGTGTAATAGGTGTTTAAATTTCAGAATAGAAGATGAGT
The DNA here is from genome assembly GCA_910589775.1 of Avena eriantha. Taxonomy (NCBI): domain Eukaryota; kingdom Viridiplantae; phylum Streptophyta; class Magnoliopsida; order Poales; family Poaceae; genus Avena; species Avena eriantha. The sequence goes on from OU342744.1 coordinate 163,051,740, forward strand.
GAACACCACCTAAACCAACATGAGCTTTGGGTGCCTGAGGTCATGAAGGTACATCGGGAGGAGGAAGTTTTTCCCTCCATTTATCCATGCTCTGAGTTCATGAGAGCTGCAGGAATACTACAAGATTTCCACACTTTGGTTTCTAATGCAGGGTTAGAGCACTTTTTGGAAGATGAACCTTGTCAATTTGTGAAGCTAACCATGTCTGTGGTGCAGGACTTCAAATTTAGTCACTCTTTGCCTAACCCCTTGGTCCATTACAAAATTTACAATATAGCTGCCGACCTTTCTCTTGATGATTTTTGTGCAGCTATTAAGGTACCTCAATGGGAATCATGTAGGAAGATTAAAGAGAGACCTGAACCACTCATGGATTTATATGCAGAAATTTGCCAAGGGAGTAGCTTCTCGAAGGAGAGTGGAAAAATACGTAACATTCATCTTCCCTCCATTCGCTACTTTGCCTACTTTATTGCCAAGTGTGTTCTTGCTAGGAAAACTGCCAATAAGTTATCTTCGTTTGATCTAGCATTTATCTCTGCTGCTCTTAAACGAGATAGGTCTTACAACTTGGGTGCTTTGATAGCTTTTCGTCTCGCTGCTAACCGTGAGAAAGGTGGAATTTGTGGAGGCCTCATTGCTTCTCGTTTGCTAGCATTGCATGGTTTAGTGCCTCATCATCTAGACCTACAGTTTCCCATAGAGAGGCTTGATTTTAATTCCATGATACAACATAAATTTATTTCCTCGTGGGCTAGTTTGAGTGAGTTATCTTATGAAATAACCTTTCTCAAGGCTGGCTGGAGAAAGAGCAAGTCCGAGCGTGTTGTTCTTTTGCCTGCACCTGTTTTGTTTAACCTTGATAACAGGGAAGGATGGTCCCTCACTGAGGAGGAGCTTGACACATACCTGGGAGAGCTTTCCCAGCAGGAGCAGGACACTAGAAGGGAGGTCACGGATGATTCGGTCCAGTCCTCCAATGAGGGAGAGTCTTCATATCAGCAGCCCGCTTATGATTGGGGAGCTTCCTCTTCTTCTCATGGGCCCAGCTACGACCATTCTTACCAAGATCCGCTCGCTTGGAATCCTTATTCGTACATGCATTGATACCCAGTTAGGCCAAAAGCCGAAGCTTGGGGGGAGGTACGCCGACACCGCACTCATCTCCATATCATGTTGCGTCGGTACTTTGTATATTCATGTTTTCATTCTCTTTTTAGTGTTCGTGTTTCTTTGCTTTTGCTTTCTAAAAATACAAAAAGACCAAAAATATTTTTGTTGTTTCTCTTTGGTTTGCTTCTTCTTTTTGCCTTGGTTTTCTTTTCCCTTTTTGCTTTGTTGGAACTATTTGAAAAACCCAAAAAGATTTTTCTTTGCTTGTTTTTCTCTTTTGCTTCTTGTTTAAAAATCGAAAACACCAAAAGTATTTGTCGTTCTTCTTTGGTTTTTGCGAGTTTGCTTCAGGGCTCGGCAGTCCTCGGTGGATATTGGTTTCATATTATTATTCAAGCCACATAAGTGAAGAGCAATAATGAGGATCAATGACAACTTGAGGCGTGGTAAGAGGCTGGTAACGAACTCTATTTGTTTTCATTTTTGTGCATATACTCATCACTGTGGGCATGCTTAGTCCGTTCATGTAGAGTGTATGTTTTCTTTGGATGCTTAGTAGTTCTTGCTCTCTTATGATTAGCTCCAGCTCGCTAATAGTTTGTAGCATGTCTCATGAATGTTTGCTTGCATTGCTCTATTCATAAATTAGTATGACACCGTGGTATCCTCCTCTGAATGTTTCATTTGATTCACATGGCACATGCTGACGCATGCACATGACTGTAATAATCAGTCAAGCCTCGATGAATTATTTTGCCTTGAGGATCTTGAATCACTTTCATGCCATGAGTAGTCCTGTTTTGTTGCAAGCATGATAATGACAGCTATTGCTCTCTCGTTTGTCGCACCCTGTCGGGACAGGGAATTGGAGGAGATCATCGCCATCATCATCACCATGGCTTCTCCATTGACCATCCATGTTTCCCCCATCTATGAGTCAGTAATCCCCCGCTGTAGGCTATGGGGATGGTAGGGATTGGATGAGATCGTTCATGTAATGGTATCAGATTGTTAGGGCATGGTGCCTAGTATATTTTATTAGTGCTTTATGACTTTGTTGCGACTTGTTGTGCTTAATGCTTGTCACTAGGGCCCGAGTGCCATGATTTCAGATCTGAACATGTTATTGATTCATTATGATAGTATTGTTGTTGGTCTTATCTACAAGTTGTATACACATGTTGTTGTCCGGAACCTATGGCCCGAAAGTGACAGAAATCAGGATAACCGGAAGGGAAAGGCTTTGATGTGAGGATCACATGTGTTCACGGAGTGTTAATACTTTGCTCCGGTGCTCTATTAAAAGGAGCACCTTAATTGCCAGTAGTTCCCTAGAGGCCCCGCTGCAAACGGGCTGGCAGGACAAAAGATGTTGTGCAAGTTCTCATTGCGAGCACGTATGACTATATATGGAACACATGCCTAGGATTGTCTAGTACTTGGGTGCTTTATCTTATTTATCTGCAATTTCCCTATGGTCTGATTGCTATGTGAATTTTCTTGTCCATGCAACGCCCGTCCATCCATCCCTATGCCTACCGCACTCGAATCCCAATGTTTACTGCTTTTGTTACTACTGTCTTTGTTTTGCTACTGCTGTTACTTTACTATTCCTACTACAAAACTGTTGCTACTGATAAACTGATGTGAGCAAGATTGTTTCCAGGTGTAGCTGAATTGACAACTCAGTTGTTAAGGCTTATAAATATTCTTTGGCTCCCCTTGTGTCGAATCAATAAATTGGGTTTCACTTCCCTCGAAAATACTGCGATACACCCCCTATACTTGTGGGTCATCACTCATGATTAATAGTCTCATGTTTCCTCCACTTTCATAAATCTAAAAAACTTCAGCATAGATAGAGTAATGGCAAGCATATTATACGGGTTTCATGCATCCTTATAGCGCAGCAAAATTATTGTAAGCATGGATGATTCAAATGAGTAAATTTTATTCCATGTGAAGTAATCAACTCATAGGCTTGCCTTTGAACAGTAAAGTATAATCATGTAAATTAAGAGTGTGAGAGTTGTCATGAAAAGCATATATACTAGAGTATCTGAATTCTCCCACATCAATGAATAAGACTTTGCAAACACTACTTTTCTATTCATTGTTCGTCAAGAATTTCAGTTTTTAAGTAATTGAGAGCATGCCAAAGATTTTTATTAGTTTATCAGGCTGTGATGGACACTCGTGGCATTACTAAGTTTTTTGTTCCTTTTGCATAATGATTACTCATAACAGCTAGAGGAGTGATTCCATCATGATTACAGCTACCCGAGAGTGCCAAGAATCTTACCCACTATAGCATTGCTGCTACAAGTGTTTAATCAACTCATAGCCGAAATCTAGGAGTTTCCTCCATAAAGATCGTTTGTAGGCCAGCGGAGTTGTTGGCATCCCATGAAGTTTGACACGCATAAAGCTATATCATTCTTATGATTAACAAGTCAAACTTTGGTATGCTCACAAAAACCGCTAAACATTAATTCAATCGAACAAATCCTTTGAAAGGGAGCTATTTAAGTCAATCAACATTTTCAGTGGTGTCAAGTTTCTCAAGAAATAAGCCTTCAAGACTAAACACTACAACACCCAAGCCTTCAATTGTGAGACTTCTTATTACAATTGTTTATCAATTTTTAGGCAAGACTTGGTTAATTACGAGAGCTGGAACAAAATGAACCCAATTAAATACCCATGCAAACGAAAATCTTACTATGATGCAAAGACTCGCTCCACCAATATAATATCTCAACATTTACTACTAACTAGCATGGGTTTCTCAAACATTAAAAGTGGGGAGTCATAAGGCATACCTCTTATGTTTGGTTCCACTTCTCTATTCCTTTTTTATTTATTTCTTGGAAACTCGAAGTCGATCACTCTCCTACAAACATACGAAGACCTCGAGGCGACAATAAAAGAAAGAGGGAAAGTAAGGATGACATGGGTATACTCTACAGGTACTCGAGTTTGGTATATACGGTCTAAATATGTACAAACCCACGGTGTTGCCAAGGCCCAAATGAGGGACTTGAGTAACCTACGGACTCTCGATTGCTTGAAGAACAAGAAGTTAAAGATAGAAAGTTTGAAGGGGAAAACCCTAATTTGTAACCGACTCGACCTGCTACCTAGGACCTAGCCTATCTATATAAAGGCTAGGAGGGGGCGGCGAGGAGGACACACACAACCCTAGTTTCCACCACCCTCGCTAGATTGCATCTGCGCACCATTGTAATCTTCGATTCCTTCGATAATTCCACGAGCAGACAAGCAGGAGTAGGGACTTCTACGAGGCCTGAACCTAGGTAAATCTTTGTCCCCTGTGTGCTTGTTTGCTAGCCGATAGATGTCTCCAGCGCTCCCTCCTTCTCCAAAACCCAAGTCCATAACAATGGGCATTGACGAGTTAAACCCTTGTCAATTGGCGTCGTCTATGGGAATTGGGAGTGCTAATGTTGTGGCTTCTTCGGCACCATCAACTGCGATCTACAACTCCGCAACAGCGGAGATTCGCCAGCTCTTCGGCGCGTTCGACTTCACCGTCCACACGCCGGCCACTTGCCCGGCCTTCGAGTCCGTGGGCGACGGAATCAGCCTGGCGATCGGGAGCTTCCGCTTCCAAGTTGGACAGATGGGCACACTTCGCATGCCTGATCAGCCGACAGCGCCGGCGATTGCCCTAGCATCGTGGTTCCCTCCATTGATTAGCACCCTCAGCGAGCTCAACGCCCCGGCAGCAGTCGAGAACACGGTCAGCGACAGCAGTCGCGACTCCGATCTGAGCGATCTGGCCACTGAAGATGGAACCTACGGTCCCAGATCTGAGAGTTGTGGAAGCAACAGCTTCCCCAATCACTTCATGTGCGCCGTCATCAACGCAGGTGATACCTCTGCCAATCGCGACAATGGTGGTAATCCCGGCAACGGGACCGATCCGCCTAACGCCGGCAACGGTGGCAACGGTGGCAACAGCGGTAACGGTGGAAATTGCACCCCCGTCGATAATGGAGGAGCACTCGAACCTCCATCCATAATAAATGAGCAAACCGGCGAACGCCTCGTAATCAGGCTCAACGAGCAAGAATGGGCTCGCTGCCGCGAGGCCCTACGAGGCACCCCTCTACCCTTCGGATCCCCGCAAGAGCTGCTGATGGACTATCACTGGCTCCTAAAGGAAGAGTTCAAGTTCCAAGTACAAACAATCGCGTAGCTCGAGGCGCGCAAAAAGGCGGAGGACGAGTCGAGCCTTCGTCGTGCTGGGCTCTCCTACTACGGAGGATCCTCCTCAAGGGGCAACGAGTTCCTCGCCAAGAAGAGGCAATCGCAGATGGCCCATCTCACCGAGCAAGAACGCATAGAAGCCGCAAAAGTCCTCGACTTCGGCTCTATGAGAGTCGACACACGAGGCAACATGGTCCCCAGGACGCCGCAGGCTGCGGTGACAGCGGCCACCATGTACCTCCTCAACAACCAACCGCCAGCTGGAGATCCCCGAACCGCCATGCACCGATCTACGATCGCGGGCTTGGGATCAATCGATGCCGCCCTCGACAAGGAGCCAACACCAGACCCAAAGAAGGGCAAAGCGCTAGCAAAGCACCATTCCTTGCCCTCGTCCAGCGATGACAGTCACGATCTGTCTCGACACCGCCGCTCACGGTGACACGACCGTGACTACAATACGCGCGACGATCTCACGCAGCGCAAGATCGACAAATCAAGGCCACGAAATGCTCGGTCGACTGACACGGAAGAAGAAGCTGGGGAGCTCTGCGGCGCCAGATGCTTCAGTAGATCCATTAGGCAGAAGCGAATGCCTATAGGGTTTAAACTCCCGTCAGAGAACCCAAAGTTTGATGGCCTATAGGACCCAAAGATCTGGCTAGAGGACCACATCTCCTCCGTCAGAATCCAAGCAGGCAGTCAGAGCACGACCATGCAATGCTTGCAGCTACAGCTGCATGACGCCACTCGAGCATGGCTCAATAACCTCCCACGCGGATCCATTCGCAGTTCGGATGAGCTGGTTTACAGCTTCATACGCATCTTTAAGGGCACGTACAAGCGGCCTGCATCAATCGAAGAGCTAAGATGTTGCCAGCAAAGATCTGGCTAATCGTTGCGCTCCTACATCCAAAGTTGGGCCATCATCAAGAACTCCGCAGAGAACATCTCGGAGGATCGCGCGATTGACGCATTCAATGGCGGCGTCCGCCGCCTAGAACTCAGGGAGGAGCTGGGCCGCTCAAAGCCCCAGACCATCGACCACCTAATGGAGATCGCGAATCGGTGGGCCAATGGAGAAGATTCAGTGAAAAATCACGTTCACTCCGACGAAGAGGCGGAACTCGAACACAGACGCGACCATCGAGGCAAGCGCCGCATGCGCATCTACGATGACCACGGCGATGTCAACATGGTAATGGCTGGCTACGCCGACAGACACGACGTTAACCGCAACAGCGGATACCATGGCGGCGAATACCGCGACTCCGGGAAAACCACGCAGGTGTGGCAACGCCGCACTCACGATGAGGCACCCGCGAACTCAATTGAGGACAAACTATCCGGGCCTTGCACGGTGCACTTCTATATCGACAAGCATGATGGCAAGAGGAAGTCCAGCCCCCACCTCAAGGACTGCCGCGAGTTCCTCAAGGAACATGAGGGATTAGTTCGGATGAACCGCAACGCAGTCGAAAGAGGCTACGGAGCCGCTCCAGGCGCCGTGGCACATGGCGCACCACCGCCACCACCTGGGCCACCCCCGAACGCAGCTGCACCGGACCAGCACCCCAGAGGCGAACCATACCCACGAGCCATGGGCACCATGATGATCCAAAAAGGACGCCCCTCCAATAGGGTACAGAAGGCCATCACTCGCCAAGTCAACGTGGCCACACACTCGCCACCCTCTACCACTGAGTACCTCAGTGGAAGCGAGTCATGCATCACCTTCGACAAACGCGACCATCGGCCTCAGATACCCCATCTAGGCCATTGCCCCCTCGTACTCGAGGCACAAATCGGAGGCTTCGACATGATCCGCGTCTTCATGGACGGCGAAAGCGGCATCAACCTTATATTCGCGAGTACCTTGCGAGCAATGAGGATCCCTCTAACTTTTCTAGAGGCCTTGGACACAACGTTCCACGGCATCATTCCAGGGAAAGGCGTGTACCCCCTAGGAAAAATCAACCTCGACATCATCTTCGGCACGCCGAAGAACTTCCGGTGCGAGCGCATCGACTTTGAGGTCGTCGACTGGCCCTCACAGTACCACTGCATCCTAGGACACGTCGCGTTCGCTAGGTTCATGGCAGTCCCCACTATGCCTACCTGCAGATGAAAATGCCAGGTCCTAATGGCGTCATCACGATAAAGGGGAGCTTCGAGCGACCTGACAGTTGCGATAGGGAATTCAACAGAATCTCCCAGTCCTTCGGCATGCAGGAGGAACTCGTGAGACTGAAGGAGATGACAGACAACAGTCTGCCTCCCCTGAGCAGGCCAAGCTCACCTGATCTCTCCTTCGACTCATCGGTGCACACAAAGAAAGTGTAGGGCCACCCATCGAATCCCGCCAAGATGGCCCTCATCACCAACAACTTGAGTCCCGCATAGGAACTCGCGCTCGTCGAATTCCTCCGTGAGCACTGGGAAATTTTCGCCTGGTGTCATGCGGACATGCCAGGAGTTCCCAGGGAATTCGCCGAGCACGCACTGAACGTCAACCCCGACGCAAGGCCAGTCAAGCAAACAATCTGGCGATTGTCAGAGCCACGAGCGCAGGCAGTTGGAATGGAGATCAACAGACTCCTCGAAGCCAAGTTCATACGCGAGATCAAGGAAAGTACTTGGCTCGCCAACACGGTGATGGTACCAAAAAAGGAAACGGATATCTTGCGGATGTGCGTGGACTTCACCTCTCTGAACAAGCACTGCCCAAAGGATCACTTCCCGTTGCCACGGATCGACCAAATCATTGACTCCACCGTGGGATGCGAGCGCCTCTGCTTCCTCGACGCCTACTCGGGCTATAATCAAATTCGAATGAAGGAGGAAGATTAAGAGAAAACAGCGTTTACAACGCCCATCGATGTGTTCTGCTACAATACAGTGCCCTTCGGGCTAAAGAACGCTGGAGCCACCTACCAGCGGTGCATGCAGGCTTGCCTCAAGGAACAACTGGGTCACAACATTCAAGTGTATGCCAACGACATAGTAATCAAGACCAAGGAGGATGCCTCTCTAATCGACGATTTGCACGAAACCTTCGCCAACGTCGACCGCTACCGGATCAAGCTCAATCTGGACAAATACGCCTTCGGCGTACCATCTGGGCAGCTACTCGGGTACCTCATCTCCATGAGGGGAATCGAAGCGAACCTGAAGAAGATAAAAGCCATACTGGCCATGGAGAAGCCAAAAACATAAGGGGCGTCCAGCAGCTGGCTGGACGAATCGTGGCCCTCAGTCGATTCATCAGTCGAATGGGTGAAAAGGCGCTGCCCTTCTACCACCTCCTCCGCAAAACTGAAAAATTTGAGTGGACCACTGAAGCGCAAGAAGCATTCGAAGACCTCAAGCGCCTGCTATCCACTTCGCCAGTGCTGGTGACCCCATGAGAAAGGGAACCACTGTTGCTGTACATCTCCGCCACCAACCAGGTGGTCAGCACAATGCTCGTCGTCGAGCGAGCTGAGGAAAACAAGGTCCACGGTGTACAACGCCTAGTATACTACCTCAGCGAGGTCCTCACACCAACAAAACAGCGGTACCCGCACTACCAGAAGCTGGCGTATGGCGTCTTCATGACCGCCCGGCGACTGCGCCATTACTTCCAGGAACACCCAATCGTGGTGGTCAACGACGCCCCGTTGGGACATATCCTCAATAACCCCGATGCCACGGGACGAGTCGCGCTTTGGGAAATAGAACTGTCTCCACGAGACATCACATACGAAAAGCGCAACGCAATCCAGTCGCAAGTTCTCCCTGACTTCCTCGTGCACTGGATGGAGAACCAGCTCCCGAACAAGCCAGATATGTCCTACCTCTGGGACAATGCACTTCGATGGGTCCAAGCGGAAAGACAGAGCAAGCGCAGGTGTCATACTGACATAACCTCAAGGGGACAAGCTAAAGTATATCCTGCGAATGCATTTCATAGCCTCCAACAACGAGGCTGAATACGAGGCCCTGTTGCATGGGATGAGGATGGCAAAAGCCTGTGGCGCTAAGAGGCTCATCATATAAGGCGACTCCAAGTTGGTCGTCAATGAAACGATGCACGAGTGCGACACACTGAATGACAACATGATCGCGTACCGCGACCTCTACGACACACTCGAAGGATACTTTGATGGTTGCGAGCTGCGGCACATAGGTCGCGAAAGCAACGAAGAGGCGGACGCACTCGCCAACATAGGCTCTACCTGCGCCCCCATACCACCTGGGGTATTTCTCGAGCGCATCTGCGAACGCTCCATCAAGCCAAAGGCCGCAGAGAAGACAACAAGCGCAGCAACGGGCTCGGGGGCTACGCCACCCAATGAGCCAATGGCACTCGATGACTTGGAGCTAGACACCGGACTCGAAGGACCAATGAGCGTCATGATGATCGAAAAATCCTGGACGCAGCCGTACATCACGTACCTCCTCAACAAGAGGCTACCGGACGATCCGACAGATGCACGGCACATCGCGCGGCGATCCAAGGCATTCGCTGTTATCAACGGAGAACTGTATAAACGCAGCATCACAGGACTACTCCAACGATGCGTCTCCATGGCCGATGGAAAAGTAGTTCTCCTCGACATCCATGAAGGGACCTGCGGGCACCACGCCGGCAGTCGCGCCCTCGTTGCCAAAGCTCTACGAGCTGGATTCTACTGGACTACGGCCATGCGCAACGCCAAGGACATCGTCCAAAAATGCAACGCTTGCCAGCGATTCGCGGACAAGCCGCACGCACCGAGCGCAAAGCTACGGCCAATCCCATTGGACCGGCCCTTCACGCAATGGGGCCTCGACATGGTCGGCAAACTTCCAAGGTCCTCGTGAGGATACTACGTCTACCTCTTGGTCGCAGTCGACAAATTCACCGAGTGGATTGAGGCCATGCCAGTAACCAACCAATCAGGGAACATCGCAGTTAAATTCTTCGAGTCCATCGTCTACCGCTTCGGAGTGCCACACAGCATCATCACCGACAACGGGATGAACTTCACATCCAAGGAGTTCCAAGAATTCTGCGAGAACCTAGGGATTAACATCAGCTACGCCTCGGTAGTGCGTCCACAGACCAAGGGTCAGGTGGAAAAGGCAAACGGGCTCGTCTACAGCGGCATCAAGAAGCGTCTCCTCCGGCCACTCAAACAAGCCGCGGGTTGCTGGCCGGACGAACTGCAATGCGTACTCTGGAGCCTACTTACAACTCCAAACAGCGCCACGGGCTACACGCCATTTTTTATGGTACACGGAGCAGAGCCAGTGCTACCCGCCGAGGTACGATACAAGGCGTCGCGCGTGGTCGCTTACAGCGAACAAGAGTCATCCCTCGCACTCGAAGACTCCGTCGACCTCCTTGACGAAGCAAGGGCAATCGCCGCGGAAAGATCAACGATCTACCAGCAGAACCTGCGCAACTACCACAGTAGGAGGCTTCGCCCCAGATCCTTCGTCGAAGGCGACCTGGTCCTGCGACTGAAGCAGCAGGGGCATCTCAAGCTCTAGTCCCCCTAGGAAGGACCGTACGTGAATACAGAAGTAATCCCAGGTGGTGCCTATCGCCTTCAAGATTTAGAGACAGGAGTCGCATATTCCAACCCCTGGAATGTTGCACAGCTGCGACGCTTCTACCCCTAGTCGTTTTTACTTTAACATTGCAAATAAGGCTACTAAGCCAAGGCTACTTAGGCAAACATTGTACCTCGCACTGTTCTTCGAATAAATAAAAGCTAAGTGCCCCAAAACTCTGTGTCCCCCTTTACTTTTCAATTTATCTACTCGGGGGCTGCGCCACCCTATACACATTTGTTCTTCGAACCAAAACGCGATATCCTGAGAAGCTGGTACATCAATCGAAACCCTTAACACAACCTCAACCCAGCTGCAACGCACCAGACAGGTTGACAAGGGACTGAGATAAAACATGGCCAGGCTAACGGAAAGGACTCGCATAGTGCAACACACTTCATGCTAACAAAGCTCTTTATGCACATTTAACAATAAATTATTTACAACAATTAAACGAAATTTACAACACAAGTACACTTATGTGCAGGATACAAGCTAAACTACTACTGCACCAAGAGAACGTTGGTCTGTTCCTCAAAGAAGTCGACAATCTCTTCTGCTGGGCGATCCACCGCTTGGTAGTGCGGCACCATATTCTAGGCAGAGCCCACTGGTGGTACAGGCGGCCCAGACGCGATTGCCGCAACATCTACGTCAGGCCTGTGAAGTCGCAACATTGATAGAGCAGCCTTGGCACCAGCCAGCAACTGTTGCCTCACGCACTAGCGAACCACGGTCAGGTCTTGAAACTTGGCAAGGAGGGCCAGCAGACTTGATGGAGTATCATCCAGCGGAAACATCGCTTGATAAATGTTCTTCAAGCATGACTGCAACTTCTTCAGAAAGAGCAGCACTCGCGACGCACGATCCTGCAGGTTCGCCAGCGCAGTCGCATGATCATGATCTACCCAGAAGTATCCACTCTCTTGAAGTTGCTCCTGGGTAAGATGATGCAGGCGAATGTCAATTCTATCCTTCTCCTCCTGCGGATGACGAGTGCTGACAACTACACAAAGCAGCAACAACAGCATGAGTACAACGTACCACTGCAAGTGACTACAAGGAAAAGACGAGAACGAGAAAACTAACATTTGAATTGGTCGCCCAGCTGTGTCACCTCGCCAAGCAGATACTACTCTCGGGCGGCGGCCTTTTCCGCCTTCGACTTCCATACATCCGCATTATCGCGGAGCACGGGCAACTCATGCTCTAGCTGCTTCATGAGGTCACGCAGTCGTGAAAGCAAGGACAGCTCATCTACCCTGGAGCACGGCGGTGCCACGATATCATCAAGAGTCGGCGAGTCCTGAGTTTCCCTCAAAGGATCACTTGATGTACCCTACCACAAGTCAAGATAGAAGCAAATAAGATGACCAAATCAACACAAAGACAAAAGGATCAGATGCATTCAAGACTAGCAAAAGTATCAATAGATACACTCGCCAGCAGGCATGTTCTTAAATAGAAGGAGATAAACTAATTAACTATTACAAAGCTAACTAAGGAGCAACTGGCCTCTGACTTTCTGCCGGCCCCTGACGCCAAAGCTTTCGCCGCCTTCTTGGCACGTTGGAGCTCCTCAGAGTACTTCGCAAACATATTTATGAGATGATGCCCATATTTGCCACAGGCAGCCGCGAAAGGAGCGAAGACTACCTGCTAGCCATCCGCGTTAACAGGCATCGCCTTCGACACCGTGGCATGATCAATCTCGACTCCGTGGGCCTGCACCATGGCAAGTGACATGGACGCGCCGGCCGCGCGGAGCGAACCCTTGAAGCTGGAAGGCACAACTCCAGCGAGTGACTCCACCAGCTCGTTTATATTTTCGACTAGCTCCGCCTTGGTCATCAGCTCCTCCCGAAGGCGACTTGAGTATGCTTTTGGCCTTGGCGAGCTTATCCTGCACGGCGGAGCTGCGGTCTTCAACTGCTGACAGTGCACCCGCCAGAGTGTCATCACGACGAAGGGACTGCGGATCGAAGCTCAAATCACCAGCATCTGTACATAAATCCACACACGGATAAAAACATCAGCGCCACCGGCAAAAACATTTGAGGCAGAAAAGGATAAAAATGTCCACAAGCAAAGTACCTGAGAGAGCCTTGGCAATTGGAACAATTGTTCTTCGAACAACTTCTCCCTGGCTGCGAAGGAGGCACGCAGATCCTCTTCACTCTTCCGCGCCTCGTCACGCGCCGCGATTGCTTCGCCGCGACCCTTCACAGCCGCGGCGAGTGTCTTCTCCAAGGCAGCGGCGTCACGCAACAGAGCATTATGTTCAGCTACACGACAAACAAAATTGACTATCAGTCAACTATATCAAAGGGGAAGAGAAAAAATGAGAAGAAGTGTAGAACTCTCACTTTCAACCACGCGGTGACGCGTCTCCAGCATCGCATGCTGGCGGCCCATCGCAAGCACTTGATTGGCCAAGTGCGCGGCCTCCTTCACAAGGAGCTATTGCACAACAAGGAGTCAGCAGAGGCAATAAATAACATCGACTGCAACACTAAAAAGGAGAAAAAATTACACTTACATGGTCCTCCAATGACTCCGAAGATGTTTGTTGTACCGTCATCCAGGCAACCATTCGATGCTCTCCTGCATGAGGAGAACTGGAAGAGTTGTGCCCGGAGTGGGCCGCCAATGGAGGGGAAGGAGCGCGCTCGACCTCTTTCTTGGCCCTTGAGGTCGCGACTCCTGATTCCTTCAAAAATTGGACGTCGCCAGAAGATGACGACGCCTCTTGACTGCAAGACAAAACCCACATTGAGAAAGGGCAAAACTCTGAGACAAGCCAACAAGGACAAAACAGAGAAGCACAAGTGAACCAGAAAACTTACCAGTCAAACTTGTCAAAGTCAAAAGTGGCCTCCCCTGACTCCGACGAGGACTCCTTGGGCAATCGCATCTTCTTGCGAGAAGATGGTGCCAGGGCGCTCACAGGAATAACAGGTATCGACGACTCCGCACCAACACCTGTACCTTCCGGAGTCGATGGAGACGACGCGTCCGAATCCTCGCTGCGCGAACGCTTGCGAGTTTCCGGGCTACCGAGATCGGGGGCTTCCTCCTCCACATCAGAAGAGACGGTCGACTCCGACTCGTCCTCTTCCAAGGCCTCGCGAGGAATAATCCCCTTAGGGAGAGGGGGCATACAAGGTGATACCGCCCAATCCTGCATGGAGATAAAAAATTCAGCAAAAAGCAAGTAAACAACAGAGAAGCAATCGACAAATTTAGCTCCTGCGTAGCACAACTATACCTCAGGAGGAGGGTTCGCAGCATCAAATGGAGGAACAACTGGCTCACTAGGAAGTACATCCTTGACGGTGTACTTGGTGACCAGCCGAAGCCTCTTATCCACCTCACTCGCGGACATGCCATCAGCAGACATGCGAGTGGCATCATCAGCGCCAGCCCACTGAAACATGGGGTGGACCCTGGCTTGCAGGGGCTAGACGTGACGGCGCAGCCACGTGCGGATGAGAGCGCAGCCTCCCTCCTCTTTGCCTATGCGACTCTCGAGGTCGCAGACACGCCTGTCCAGCGCATTTGTCTCCGCGGACTCGCCAGGCATGACTACCTTCTTCTAGAAGCGCATCCTCCTGCATGGCGTCGCGGGATCGAAGGGCGCGAGTCCAAAGAGCTCACTGTTAGCCTTCTCATCGCGGATATAGAACCATTTGTCCCTCCATCCTTGGACGGACGCCATGATCTTGATGTCGAAGTAGGTGGAGGATGGGTTGACATGAATTCCGCAACCACCTACATCGTAGACTAAAGAACGAGAGGCATATTGGCACTTCAATTTGAAGAGGCGCTTGAAGAGGCCGAAGTGTGGCTCGATTCCGAGCCAGCACTCGCAGAGAGTAATGAAACAAGAGATATGGAGGATAGAGTTTGGGGACATCTGATGGAGCTGGAGCCCGTAAAAACAAAGAGGACCCCTAAAGAAGGGGTGAAGAGGCAAGGAGAGACCGCGAATGATGAATGCTCAAAACATCACTCGAAAACCAGCGGGGGGGGGGGACAGGAGTTGTCTCACCACCGGGGACACGTGCGTCGGTGACTGCGGCGGACAGTACTCCATCTTGGCGAAGAAGACGGAGATCAGACGCCTTGATGATGGAGGGGCGCCACGCACCATTTGTGACGCGGGTGCCCGCGACCTTCTTCTTCCCACCAGCGGCGGTGCTGGTGCTCGCAGCGGCGGAGCCGCCCTTCTTCTTCACCGTGGCAACGGTGGCCGCGGAATCAGCGGCAGCGCCTCCCTTCTTCTTCCCCATTGTGCGACGGCGATGTGAGCGAAGAAAGTAGCTCGGAAACGAGCGGAGCTGGTCTAGCATCGTGAAGAAACTGGCGCAGAGAAAGTGGAGGAGCAGCGGCAATGGCGATGGAAGCAGAGGAAGAATGAGAGCAGATGAGAAAATTACCGTCGCAGCGCCGCTAGTTAACCCCTGGAAGATGCAATCCAACGGCTCAGAAAAACCCTACTGGACGCGTGGCAAACATCGTGCTGGACACGTGGAGGAGTGGAAGCGCGAACCGTCCCTCCACTACTTCCATTACACGCAGAAATCGAGGAGACGCAGTTAAAATAAAGATTACGCACGCCCAGTCAAATAAAAGTCAGGTAGTGGGACCCACTGCTCGTCAGGTCCCGTCAAACTTGCTCACGCGGGAAACTGAGGTCACGAAAGCGTCAGCACTGAGGTCATCAAGGCTACGCAGTAGAAAACTTTGACTATTTGAGTCCTTCCTCGAGTCTTCGACTCCACCAAGCACTCGGGGGCTACTACCATAGGGAGCGCTGGTCGCGCACCCTATGATTTTCTTTTCTTTTACAGGAACACGGACAATCACAAGCAAACCCAACCACTCGACTGAGGACATGGGTTACTCCCATAGGGAGCACCGGAAACAAATTCGACTGAAACAAGCAAACAAAAGATGACAGCAGTCGCAAAAATTCTTTAGTCCCTGCCTGAGTCTTTGACTCAACCAGGCACTCGGGGGCTACTCCCATAGGGAGCGCTGGTCGTGCACCCTATGATTATTTATACAGAAAACTGTGTGTTGATAACATCCACACTCAAACTCATGGCGACACCGCCTCATAATTTCCCCCTACAAAGAGACTGCGTCTCCTGGGTCACCCGAATCGTGTCCGCGATGGTAAAATTCGGATGCCGCGCTTACAGCGTGAAGGTAAGACCTGAATAAGGCCTGGCAATGCATTAGCCGCGCACTACCAGAAATGTATCCGTGCCTATAGGTACGATGAACATGCCTCGACAGACGCGTCGAGTGCTCAACCCATATAACTGGAATTCGACTCCTGTAAGACCTCCGCGGCTTGAGTAGAATTATGCCAGCACTTTTTCGGATTCGAGTCTGGGGACTCGAGTTCGAGTAGATTGCGTTGTTTCACCCTAAGGTGGTTAACTGATACCGATACTTCGTTATATCAGGCACGTACATCAACAATCCCTATGACACAAATAAAGCAGTCGAAATACATTCGTTCAGGCACTCGAAAGACTTCAAAATGTCCCCAGTTGAATCTGGGATTCCACTGGACACTCGGGGGCTACTGACATGGGTATACCCTACAGGTACTCGAGTTTGGTATATACGGTCTAAATACGTACAAGCCCACGGTGTCGCCAAGGCCCAAATGAGGGACTCGAGTAACCTATGGACTCTCGATTGCTTGAAGAACAAGAAGAAGTTAAAGATAGAAAGTTTGAAGGAGAAAACCCTAATTTGTAACCAGCTCGACCTGCTACCTGGGATCTAGCCTATCTATATAAAGGCTAGGAGGGGGCGGCGAGGAGGACACACACAACCCTAGTTTCCACCACCCTCGCCAGATTGCATCTGCGCACCATTGTAATCTTCGATTCTTCAATAATTCCACGAGCAGACAAGCAGGAGTAGGGACCTCTACGAGGCCATTGTAAATCTTTGTCCCCTGTGTGCTTGTTTGCTAGCCGATAGATGTCTCCAGCGCTCCCCCCTCCAAAACCCAAGTCCATAACAATGGGCATTGACGAGTTAAACCCTCGTCAAAGGAAAAATGGAGAAATCTTTTTGTGATTTTTAAGAGAGGGAAATAAAGAATAGAAAATTGGCGGCAAAGCTTGGCTAGAAAATTTTGAAAGCAAATAGAAAGAACTAAAGATAAAGTGTTGGGAAAACCAACACAAGTGCTTATAAACTCAAATGAAAATGTAACTTCGAAAAGTAAAATAAAATGAACGCCAAATGAAGAAACATGAGGAAACTTCCCCAAGCTTAGGATTTTGCAAGCCCTTCAAATCATTATGGTGGCGGGAAAAAGTCATTACTCCAGTTCGCGAATTGAGTGGAGACGTTACTTGTTGATTCTCAGAGGTTCAAAGAGAGGTTGTGCATCCTCTCCACGGTCCCTCCAAGTCCTTGGAAATCTTGGTATGTGGCGAACCGGGTTTGTGGATGCTCTTATTCTTGGTGAGGAACTTCTTGCTCCTCCACTTGGTCCTCATCCTCTTTAGGAATCTCCTCCTTAGGTTGGTACTGCTCAACCTGCACATCATATAGCAAATGTCCTTCCTCGATAGAGAAAAGACCATTAGGCAAAGGAGCAGGGTAGATACGCCCAGCTCCAGCAATATGCAGATAATAAACACCACCTCTCCTAGTGAGCATTTCATAGGCCCTCAAGGTGGAGAAACCAACACGCGTCTCACCTAGTACGGGTTGCAACTCACCTAGATCGATGTCTAGGGCGGTGGCAAGCACGGTGATGACGCCTCCTCCTGTGATTAGCGCTTGGTTTTGGGAGGCTTGATGCTCCAGGTAGCGCACAAGGATGGTGCCCAAGTTGAGTGACAAGTTGTAGTTGATGTAAGCAGCCTTGGCGAGGACTAGGATGTCCTCCTCGTTGAGTCTCGTGAACTCATTGCGTGCATGCAAGGTGTTAGCAATAACATAGAACAAATAGTGAATTGCAGGATGTTGAATATTCTTCCCCTTGTTCACTCTACTAGTGAAGCTCATTCCATTATAGTATTGATCGGAGGAAGGAATTAAGCCAGTAAAGGATGCACGTAAAGCATGAATATCATTTTTTGGAAAATTAAAGCATGCACACCATTGATCTAATGTTAAGGTGTAGTTTTTGTTTGATATCTATGCACTTCTATTCTTGTAGACAGTTTTTGGGCCTCCAAGTGCAGAGGTTTGTAGAACAGCAGTAAGTTTCCCTTAAGTGGATCACCCAAGGTTTATCGACCTCAGGGAGGAAGTGGTCAAAGGTATTCCCTCTCAAGCAACCCTGCAATCAAGATACAAGAAGTCTCTTGTGTCCCCAACACACCCAATACACTTGTCAGGTGTATAGGTGCACTAGTTCGGTGAAGAGATAGTAAAATACAAGTGGTATGCATATAAGACAACGGTGCCATAAAATAGCTTGATGGCGTGGAAGAGACTAAAGGCAAACTGAAATAAAGATGGCAGCAAGCAAACATGTAACATATCTAGTTGCAAACAGTGTTTCAATGCTTAGAAACAAGGCCTAGGGATCATACTTTCACTAGTGAACACTCTCATATAAATATCTTCTCTTCATGATACTACTCTAAACTACTCTCTGGTTGGACACTCTAATCCAAGGTAGGGCTATAACATCACTCCTCAAAGTTCGCTTTTCCCATCTAGATAACCCCACACTATCACCTTGAGTACTAGATGGTTCCAACAAATACCACAATTTCATAGAGACATCCAACTCCAAATATAACTCATAACAAGTATTTGTAATCTCTAGCCTAAGTGCCACCATGGTGTGCACGCTGTCACTTTCACACACATGGGGAGAGCAGAGATCTATTAAAGCATTTGAGGTGCAATGTGGATCTACTAGATTACAAAGCTCATGATCTTAATAAGATCATGCTTAGAGAGAGATGAAGACATAGCTACCTGTAGAACCCTTAGCCTTGAGGAAGATTTACTCCCTCATCATCATGGGAATCAGCAACGGCGATGGAGATGGTGGTGGAGATCGATGGAGATGGCTCCGGGGGCACTTCCCCCTCCCGGCAGGGTGCCGGAACAAAGACTTTCTGTCCCCCGAATCTCCCTTTCGGTGGCGGCTGTGATGCGGAACTTTTCTTGGCTGGAGGCTATTTGATTT
The DNA here is from genome assembly GCA_910589775.1 of Avena eriantha. Taxonomy (NCBI): domain Eukaryota; kingdom Viridiplantae; phylum Streptophyta; class Magnoliopsida; order Poales; family Poaceae; genus Avena; species Avena eriantha. The sequence continues at coordinate 163,070,854 of OU342744.1, forward strand.
AGGGTTTCTGCATCGGAGGCTTCTTATAGGCGAACGGGCAAGGTCAGTGGAGGACGGAGGGGCCCACACCACCTAGTGGCGCGGCCAGGGCTAGCCCGTGCTACTAAATGGTGTGGCCAGCCCCTGGCCCCTCTCCGTCTCGTCTTCTAATTCCTTGCCCCCTCGGTGAAAAACTGACTTTGGCTTTTATCCCGTCCAATTCCCAGAATATTCATTTTTAGACTTTCCTGGAACTGTGGCATCTTGTTAATAGGTTAGTCCAAGTAAGTGTATAAAAAGTACTCCAAAGTGTGGACAAAACATAAGAAAGTAGATAAAACCAAGCATGGAACATCAAAAATTATGGATATGTTAGCAACGTATCAACATCCCCAAGCTTAACTCTTGCTCGTCCTCGAGTAGGTAAGTGATAAAAAGAAAGAATAATTTTTAAGGTGACATGCACCATCATAAACTTGATCAAAGTATTTGTAAAACATTGATAGCTAGGATCATAGTACTTAAACATAGCATGAAACACAAAGTTCTAACAATAAGACATAGCAACTATGTTGTAACATGAAAAATCACAAACAAAAGATTCATGAATAACAATACTTTGCAAGACGTTTGTTTGTTTGTTTCACATAAAGAAAACATAGCATAGTGGCATTCAGCTTGTCCCTCAGAGAGTAGCAAACATAAATGCATAGGACACCTTCAAAGTTCATAAGAGTGACTAGATACAAATAGTTTAAGAACAAGCAATACAAAAGTTATGCATCAATCAACAAGTCTTGGGACAATGCACATAGAAATAAGAATGGCACCTATGCTCGCAAAGTAGGTTCATAAAGATATAAGGTGGAGACTCAACATAAAAGTAAAAGAAGGGCCTTCAAAGAAGGAAGTAGGGATTCAAGTCTCATAAAGAGCTTCCAAAAATTATGGTACTTATTAGCTTTCAGCTCTCATTTCCCTTATCATAAGCATCTTGGAGTGATTAAGGTTAAAGTGAACAAACTATGGAGTATATGCTTGACAAAGTATAAGTTGGAAATCACATGTCCCTTGAATACGAGGGCCGCTCCTCATGCTACTCAAGTTTAGTTACCGGTAAGTTCTTGTCATAGTAAGTACATGTGTATCATAGAGAACCACCAACGGGGTACCCCTTGCCCGATGATACGGAAGAATCCCCATATCAAAATGACAAGGCAAGAAGATAATGAGCATCTCAGCAATCTTTTAATTTACCATGGGAAAATGGTGCTTTTTTCTCTCTTTCCTCTTTTCTCATATCGTTTTTTCTTTTTCTCTTTTTCTCAATATCTGACTCTTTTTTTTATAAGAAGAATGCTTCATAGACAGCTCATTATGGTTACGCTGCAGGTTTCCACCATGACAACATGGATTAGACCGGCGGCCCAGGCGTTGCTCTAACACATATACATAACTCCATGGACTTACAAGATCCCCTTTCATTTCACACCGATGATATCCATAGACAAAAGAGCATGATATCAACTAGGTACAAAGTACAAGTGCAATGTTGAAAGTGTTCCCCATGACAGCATGGTTCTGCTAATCCCCAACATATAAGTGCAAGCATATACAGCATAGACGACACAATGGTTCAAGTTTATTAAGGGCTAGAAAATTAAAGTGTGCCATCAAGTTCGTGAGAGCTTTAATCACTGGTTTTCTCATAACAAGTTTAATTCGGAAGGTAGATAAAAACATGAATATACTTGGAATAGCAAATGCTAATAGGTAGGTATGGTGGACTCTTTGGAATAACTTGGTTTTATTTGGAGTTGGATGCATGAATGGAACTCATACTTGGTTATGGAGGCTAGCAAAAGACTGGGAGTGACCAACTAAGAGAGCAATAATGTCCATAATCATGGAAATTGATAAAACATCATTAATTAAAGCATAAAGTGATATTACGAGTCAAAAACTAAAGTATCATAAAGGCTATGGTGACTTGGTATAGTCTTAACATGGTGTGCGCATGCGCCAAGTTAACCCAAATAAAGCATCAAAGGAGAATACCACAATATTATGCTTTTAATATGCTAAAACAACGCATGATTCTTTCAAGGAACATTAAGCAATCTAAATTGTGTATAACATGTCATGCTACAGCAAAAATCACTAAGAATAAAGCCAAAACAATATCAAGCATGACATGATAAAGTCTAAGTCACAGTCAAAAACAAGCTCATTTTTACCACTTAAGCATGAACTTTCCTACTCTTTTCCAATCCAAACCAAACTTTTTGAAAACTAATGTATGAGAGAGGGGGCCCAACCAATTTATTCAAGAAAACTAAGAAAACCAAGAAAACGAAAACCAAAACGAAAAATAAGACGCTCAAAGAACAACACAACTATGCATCAAACAATAAAAATGAAGTGTTTGGAAGAAACCTAGGATTTTTATTGATGAAGAAGGGGATGCCTTGGGCATCCCCAAGCTTTGATGATTGTACTTCTTGGATATTTCTTGGGGTGACACGCGTGGCATCCCCAAGCTTGAGCTTTAGTCCATTCTTCATCTCATTTCATCATTCCTTCCATACACCTGAAATTTTTTCCTTCATACCAAACTTCACACAATCTTCATTAGCAACATTAGTGCACTCAAGATAATAAGTCTTTGGGTTCAGTTTCAACACCAATAAAACTTCCATTAAAACACAATCTACTGTAGCACTTCCCTCAAAAATCTCAATTCCCCAAAAGAACTCAAAAAGGAACCAAAAAGAATCAAATGCAAATAATGGCAGAAATCTGTCAAAACAGACCAGCAGGTAAAAATCAATTTTTTCGAAGACCTTCTGTTGCTCAAATCAAAAAGTGTTGAACTAAAGAAAGTTAGATAACAACCTAGGTCAGAAGAAGAAAAATTTGCGCCTCAAAAATACGTACAGAGATTTTACAAATTTTTTTACGGTGAAGCACAAAAATCTGTTTCGGGACAACAACTTTCCCAATCATTACTTATCTCTCATTAGAGGTTACTCTTGGCACAAAAAGTAAATAAAAAATATAAGGAGAAGTTATTACAGAGGTAATAACTTCCAAGACTCATCTAAAACTTTTGGGTTATCTCCCAATAAATACTTTTCTTTAATGCCTTTAAGTTAGGCTTGATAGTTTGAGAAGATGCTCACATAAGAAATATGCATTGAAGTAAAAGAGAGCATCAAGAAGCAAATTCAAAACACATTTAAGTCTAACCCACTTCCTATGCATAGGAATATTGTAAATAAGAAAGTCATGAAATCACAAAGCAACAAGCATAGTCAAGAAAAACAAGTGCAAATTCAAGACTTTCAACATAAAGAGGGGAAACTTAATATTGTTGAAATACATAAAACCATGTTTCCCTCTCTCATAATAACTTTCAGTAGCATAATGAATAAAATTAGCAATATAACTATCACATAAAACATTCTTATCATGAGCCATATGCATAAAATGATTATCACTCTCCACATAAGCATACTCATTCTTATAAATCGTAGTGGGAGCAAATTTAACAAAATAGCGATCATTATTATTGTCATCACCATAATCATCAACAATAGTAGGCATATTCTAATCATAATTAATTTTCTCCTCAATAGTAGGTAGACTGAAAATATCATATTCATCATTGTAATCATCATATATTGGAGACATAGTATCATCAAAGTAAATTTTCTCCTCCATGCTTGGGGGACTAAAAAGATCATTTTCATAAAAACTAGCTTCCCCAAGCTTAGACTTTTCCATAGCATTAGCAATAATGGTGTTCAAAGAATTCATACTAATAACATTGATATTAGCTCGCAAATAAAGTTCCATAGGTTTTTTAATTTTCTCTTCAAAAACTTCATGTCCTAACTCAAGATAAATACTATAAAGCTCTCTAATTTTGTTGTTGTTTTCCATTAAGCCTAACTAGTGAAAACAAGAAACAAAAAGACAAAATTGTAGAATCTAAAGGAAATAACTTTGAGCACTCACACCGGAGGATGTGAGTACCTTTTACCTTACCTCCCAGGCAACGGCGCCAGAAAATAGCTTGATGTCTACGCACTTCTATTCTTGTAGACAGTTGTTGGGCCTCCAAGTGCAGAGGTTTGTAGAACAGCAACAAGTTTCCCTTAAGTGGATCACCCAAGGTTTATCAAACTCAGGGAGGAAGTGGTCAAAGGTATTCCCTCTCAAGCAACCCTGCAATCAAGATACAAGAAGTCTCTTGTGTCCCCAACACACCCAATACACTTGTCAGGTGTATAGGCACACTAGTTTGGTGAAGAGATAGTATAATACAAGTGGTATGGATATAAGACAACGGTGCCAGAAAATAGCTTCATGGCATGGAAGAGACTACAGGCAAACTGAAATAAAGATGGCACCAAGCAAACATGTAACAACTCTAGTTGCAAACGGTGTTTCAATGCTTAGAAACAAGGCCCAGGGATCATACTTTTGCTAGTGAACACTCTCATATAAATATCTTCTCTTCCTGATACTACTCTGAACTACTCTCCGGTTGGACACTCTAATCCAAGGTAGGGCTATAACAGCACTCCTCACAGTTCGCTTTTCCCATCTAGATAACCCCACACTGTCACCTTGAGTACTAGATGGTTCCAACAAACACCACAATTTCATAGAGACATCCAACTCCAAATATAACTCATAACAAGTATTTTTAGTCTCTAGGCTAAGTGCCACCATGCTGTGCACGCTGTCACTTTCACACATATGGGGAGAGAAGATATCTATTAAAGCACTTGAGTAGCAAGGTAGATCTACTAGATTACAAAGCTCATGATATTAATAAGATCATGCATAGAGAGAGAGAGATGAGCACATACCTACCGGTAGAACCCTTAGCCTTGAGGAAGAACGACTCGCTCATCATCATGGGAATCAGCAATAGTGATGGATATGGTGGTGGAGATCGATGGAGATAGCTCCGGGGCACTTCTCCATCCCGACAGGGTGCCAGAACAGAGACTTTCTATCCCCTGAATCTCACCTTCGGTGGCGACAGCGCTGCAGAACTTTTCTTGGCTGGAGGCTATTCGATTTAGGGTTTCTGCATCAGAGGCTTCTTATAGGCGAAAGGGCAAGGTCGATGGAGGCCGGAGGTTCCCAAAACACCTTGTGGCGCGCCCAGGGCTAGCCCGTGCCACCACATGGTGTGGCTAGCCCCTGGCCCCGCTCTGTCTCGTCTTCTGGCTCCGTGTCCCCCTCGGTGAAAACCTTAGTTTGGCTTTTGTCCCGTCCAATTCCGAGAATATTCATTTTCTGACTTTCCTGTGGCATCTTGTTAATAGGTTAGTCCAAGAAAGTGTATAAAAATACATCAAAGTGTTGACAAAGCAAAGCAAAGTAGATACTAAACAAACATGGAACATCAAAAAATTTAGATACGTTTGCAACATATCATTGTTCATCAGACGAAAAGAAATAGTATCCTCTCCTTGCCATAGTTTAACGGTTCTTTGTAATGAACTTAAGAATTCAATGGTTAGGCGGTGATAAGTAGGTACATCATTGTACACAAAGTTTTCCAGGCCAGCTCTATTGCAAAGTAAATTGAAGTCATTAGAAATACCGAGTTGGTTCAATATAATGGGGTAAGCCCATTTGGTGGCATTCACTTCGCGGTTCTTGATCTTGTTGAAGCGTTCCCGATGAGCCTGATCCCTGAACTGTATCACCATGCGTTCCTGGGCAATTGCCCGAGAAGCGCTAGTAGTGGCACGAGCACGAGTTTGGCACCGTGTTCATCTTCTAAAACATTGAAGAAAGGAAAAAATAAAACTTTTTGATCCAACAATAGTAAGTGTAATATGTTCCTCTTCTAAGCACACTAAAGAATCTCCTCAAGATAATAATCTAGGTAAGAAAATCATGGCAATTGGTTCATAGTAGGTCTCACCCTAGATTGATAATGACAATAGATCGAAGATGAATTTGCAAAAAGTAATTGGAGGATCGGAGAAGAAATATACCGTAGATCACTTGTGTGCGAGGAAATCGAACGAAATTGAGTAGAGAGGAAGATCCCTTGAGGTTTTGAGAGAGTTTGGAGGCAAAAGAAGGAAAAAGGATTGTAGTTTTGGAGTTGGGAGTACATTACCGTGTGATTTTGTGGTCGGACGCAACTATACGGGCACAACTATACGGGTGGAACATGTGTTCCGGCCATATAGGTGGCGTTCTATCAAAATATTAGGTCTTCCTCCTGGTGGTGCAGCTATACGACCACAACTATATGGGCGGAACAAAATGTTCTGGTCTTATAGTTGGTCGTTAAATTGTCTATCTCTACGAAAGAAAATTTGCAAAAGGCATCGATATCTATATGACCGGAACTATATGGCCGGAATTTTTATTGCCACCGTATAGTTGGTCATTAAACTCTCAGTACATATGAACAGAATCCATACGGAGGCATTGATATCTATACGACCGGAACTATACGGCCGAAATTTTTATTCCCTTCGTATAGTTGGTCGTTAAACTGTCTATACATAAGAAAAGAAATTATACGGAGGCATTGATATCAGACGGCCGGGACTATACTGCCAGAATTTTTTATTCCCGCCGTATAGTTGGTCGTTAAACTCTCTGTACATATTGCAGAAAAAATTTCGATGGAAAAGATAACTATACACCGGGACTATACGACCGGAATTTTTATTCCCGCCATATAGTTGGTCCTTAAACCGTCTATGTCCATCAAATTTTTTTCTTTTTCTTCGTAAACTATTTATTTTCCTGTAACTTAGCGTTATACCTTGTTTTTGATAGAAAATATTGTCGACCAGAAATAGCATGAATAATGCAGAAATTCAAGTACTACCAAATTTCTTCTCCCCAAATGAAGTTTTCTAGCACTCTTTATTAAACATGAACTTAAACTAAAACAAAAAACTTAACTCAAACCTTAATTTAACATGGGTTGCCTCCCATGGAGCGCTCTTTTACGGTCAATAGCTTCACCTCGATGCTATTCACTTGGGCCAGATGAGTGAAACACCCACTCCAAAGTAATTGGCCTTCAAAGTGATGGCCTCCTTCTTGTCATGTTTGGCTTTCTTCTTCGTGGGGAAATGAATAACAAAAGGATCCCGCGAAGGCAATTGCAACTTCACATTCCCTTCATGGTGGTTAATTAAAGCCTTAATATTTCTTAAGAAAGGACTACCTAGTATTATAGGAGCAACAGTGTCTTTAGGTATGTCAACAATAACGACATCAATGAGAGCAGGACAACCTTTGATGTAAACTAAAGTGTTCTCCTTAATCCCTACAGCTTCTTTGTACGTAGAATCTGCTAGATGCAATTTTAATTCAGTGATTTCAAAGGAGCCAAGATTTAACTTGTTAAAAAGACTCTTTGGAATTGTTGAGACGCTTGCACCTAGATCACAAAGTGCATCTATCTTATTAGTTCCAATCTTTATCTTAATAGTAGTCTCAAATATGTCTTCTAGTTTAACAGGTAAATTTTCAGCAATTTTCTTATATTCCTCTTCCAGCTCATGTACCTTAATTGCTACTTGATCAACAAAGTGTTGGTACATGGCTTCATCATTACCTTCACTTACCGTAATTTTGACGTTGATCCTTTTTACGAGATCTTCGATGGTGTAGCTTGGTTAAGGGGCATTAATATAGTCAAGTTCTTCATGCTCTTCCCTTTGGATTCTCATCATTTTGAGTTCTTCAACAGGATTGGGCTTAGCTTTTCCTGCAAATTTAGCGAGAATGAGAGTTTGACTCCCGATTATCTTACCTAGCTATGCCTCAATGTTCCTTGTTCTTTCTGGAAGGGCCTGCAAATCATTTCTCAAACTAACAACTTGGTTAGATAATTTACCAAACGTAGCATCATGGTTTTCCGTGATTTTGACTAGAATATTATTTTGTTCATTTTGCGAGTCTATGAAAGACTTAAGCGTTTCTTGGAGACTAGCATTACTAGTTCCCATATTATTATTAGAGTTATTTGTAGGACTAGCATAGTGTTTCTGAAAATTAGGATTGTAACTCTTCTTCCAAGCAGGATTATAATCATTACAAGCTACGAAGTCTATTTCTTCTATATTTGTTTCGGGGGTGGCTCTTACCTGTGTTTCCTTACCTTTTACGGCTAGTATGAGCTCATCCAACTTAGCATTGAGATCTTTGTTCTCTTGTGGTGAGACAGAGTTCACCTTCTTTGTGTTTGATCTTTCAACATGCCATTGGGCATGGTTGTCTTGCATATTGTCTAGTGATACGTCCATTTTGCATCACTATTCTATATCATATTTACTGTTATTCATTGATATATTTCATATTAAGAGATGCTACTTATGTTATTTCATCTGTTTTTGCATGGTTGATGAATTTTGGAGGATGGACCGCCGAAGTAAGGATTTTGATGGAAAAGGCACTGTTTGGAGGCAAAATTCATGAAGATCAGAAAATCGCAGAAAATATATGGAAAATCCTATTTTTCCAGAACATGAAGGAGCCAGAAGGGGGAGCGGAGATGGGCCATGGGGGGCCCACACCACCCCTTGGCGTGGGCCAGCCCTGGCCGTGCCACCAGGTGGTGTGGCCACCTTGGCCCACCTCTGGCTCTGTTCTTTGGCGTATATTATCCTCCCAAAACCATAAGACTCGGGGAGCGACCACAGAAAGGTTTCGCCGCCTCTGCGGGGCGGAAACTACACAGAGAGAAAGTGCTCTCCGGCAGGCAGAAATCTGCCAGGGAAATTCCTTCCCGAAGAGGGGAGATCGTCGCCATCAACACCATCATCAAGTAGGACTTCATCAAGATCACCATCATCATCTCCACCAGCACCATCACCAACACTCCATACCGCTATAACAATTGGGTTGAATCTTGCATAGTTCTTACGGGAAACTTTCCTGGTGTTGATTACTTGTTGTAGTTGATGCTATTGAGTGGAACCATTGAATTATCGTTTATGTTCAGATTGTTACTTATCATTATTCCATCTCTGATCTTGATCCATATGATGTCTTCTGAGTAGTTCGTTTAGTTCTTGAGGACATGGGAGAAGTCATGTCGTTAGTTGTGGAATTGTGTTGAGAAAGATTCAATAGTTTTATATTTAAGTTGTGGTGTTATTCTTTTAGTGGTGTCATGTGAACGTCTACTACATGACAGTTCACCTTTATGGGACTAGGGGATTGCATTGTGTATTTGGCTACTAATCGTAGGGGTTGACGAAGTGAAAGAAACCTAAACCCTCGTTAGGAAACCTTTGCACAAGGGAGGTTAGGATCTGAGAGTTTAAAGTTGTGGTTAGGTTTCTATCTTAATTACTTTCTTGTATTTGCGGATGCTTGCAAGGGGTCTAATCACAATTATGTATTAGTCCTAGGAAGGTCTGTACATTAGCACAGGTTCACCCACACAACACTTATCGAACTAAAGAAGATTAATCAACTATATGAAGCAAAAGCACTTGATGATATTCCCGTGTGTCCTCGAGAACGTTTGGTCATCTTAAGTAATACAACCGGCTTGTCCTTTGCTAAATAAAGGATTGGGCCACTTGCTGCATTTATTATTATTGTCTTTTATTCACTCGTACTTGATTTATCTGCATTATCAAAAACCCCTTAAAATCCATTTGCTAAGTATTTACAGAAAATTCCTGCTCCAAGCCACTCATCAACACCTTCTGCTCCTTGTTGGGTTCGACACTCTTACTTATCGAAAATACTGCGATACACCCCCTATACTTGTGGGTCATCAAGACTATTTTCTGGCACCGTTTTCGGGGAGTGAAGTGCTATTGGAGAGTGGAACTGGTAAAGGAAACTTCTACTGTGAGTATTGTTTATTTCTGTTAGTTACTTTATTTCAGTATGGATAATTCACTTAGTTTCTTATTTCGTAATGCTACTACCACTGCTAAGGTAGTAGATGAACCACCACCTGCTGAAAATGATACTTTTAAGATACCTATAAGAACTATTGATAGTGTTATGGATAATTATTTTGGAGATGGAACTGTCCATCCTGGTGATCATTTGCTCTTTATACACGAATTATGTGGGTTGTTCAAGTGTGCAGTTATTACAATAGATCAAGTCAATAAGTTATTCTCATTATCATTGAAAGGAAGAGTCGAGGAATGGTATAAGCTGCTGAAGAATGGCCAATCTCTAGAATGGGAGGAAGTAGTACCTCTCTTTTACTCAAAATTTTATCCTCCTAGTGAGATTCATAAAGATCGGAATCAAAAATACAACTTTTGGCCTCTTGATGGAGATAGTACAACTCAAGCTTGGGGGAGGTTGAAGTTACTAATGCTCAAATGTCCTATCCATGAGCTCCCTCACAATATTATTATCAACAATTTTTATGCAAGACTTTCTCTTCATGATAAGGATCTATTGGATGCTTCTTGTGCTGGATCGTTTGCACACATGAAAGAAGTTAAATGTGATCTTCTAGACCATATTCAAGACAATGCTGAAGCATGGGAGAATGATAAAGGAAGAAAGTCAGGTATAAATTATGATTATGAATGCATTAAATATTTTATGGGAACTGACGACTTTCAGAATATTAGTAATGCTTATGGTCTTGATTCTCAAAGTATTGCAAATTATTTTAAGTCTTTTGCTTCTTATATTGAAATTCCTAAAAAGATATGGAACATGTATCATGCACCATATAAAGATATTGTTAATTTGGTTCCTACTAAAAATACTAAAGTTTATACTGCTAATCATATTCTACCTGAACCTTACATCGAGAAAATACCTTTCCCAGTCAAGGTAAAGGAAAATTCTATGATAGCTAGTATGGCAAATGAAAGTACAAATAAAGCTGTTGAACTTGATGAACAAGTAGTTGTTGAACCTGAAATAGAAAATGTGAAAGAACTTTTCACTAAATATGTAGAAGATGGACACACTATCCTAAGTATACTTCTAATATTGTTTCACAAAGTAGTGTTATGAGAGCTAGTATCCATGTGTTTTCTGTTAGAATAAGTGATCATAGCTACAATCATTTAGGTGATAGTTATATTGTTAAATTTATGCATGATACTAAAAGTTATTACGATAGAGGGAAAAGTGCTCTTATGCATCTCAATAATATTAAGTTTACTTGCTTTATGCTGAAAGTCTTTATGTTGCATTTGTTTTGCCTTCCTATGCTAGTAGCCTCTAGTTTCAACAATTTAATTTCTTACAAAATTCCCTTGTATAGGAAGTGGGTTTGACTTAAACATGAGTATATTTGCTTCTAGATGCTCTCTTTTACTTCAGTTCATATTCATATGTGAGCATCATTGAAATTGTCATGCCCGTCTTAATGGCTATAAAGAAAGAGCTTTTTGGGAGACAACCCAATATATTTTTTGCTTTCAGTTTGTTTATGTTTGTTTGAGTCTTGGAAGTTATTACTTCGGTAATAACCTCTCCTTATCCTTTTTTTGTTTTTTGTGTCAAGATCAACCTCTAATGAGAGAGAAGTAATATTTGGGGAAGTTGTTGTCTCGAAACAGATTTTTGTGCTTCGCTGTAAAAATTCGTGAAAAATCTCTGTACGTCGGATTGTGATGTAATTGTTTGTGCTTGGACCCCAGGTTGTTATTTAACTATTGTTTGTTTTGCACTTTTTGATTTGAGCAACATAAGAGTTTGGAAAAAAATGATTTTTCCCTGCTGGTCTGTTTTGACAGATTTTTGCCAATCTCGCATTTGCCTCTTAAATCGATTTCCTTTTTGAATTCCTTTTGGGCTTTCGGAAGGAGTTGCTGCAGTAGCTTATGTTTTGATGGATTTCAGTTGAAATTGAACCCAAAGGTTTATTATTTTGCATGCACTAATGTTGCTACTGAGAATTGTGTGTAGTTTTGTGTGAAAGAAATTTCCAAGTTGTAGGAGGAAATGGTGTAATAAGAGGGTGGATGGTTAAATGACTCAAGCCATATGTGTATTGAGATGAAGATATTGATTCTATTCAAATGGTAACTCCAGAAAAATTTATCAAAGACCAAATTCAGAGATATGCAGAGTCCGTTTTCGAATAGGTAATAGTTCTGGTAAGAAAAGGTCCACGAAAAATCCGTCAATTTATATTTTTGCAGTTTTTATCTAACAAGGAAAGTAATGAGCTGAAAGAGGGATGGAAACGGAGCCCGGGTGGCTCACACCACCCTGTGGCATGGGCCCACCTGGCCGCGCCACTAGTGGGTGTGGCCACCCCGGAGCCCGTCTCCGACCCGTTTTCTCCCAGTACTTTCCTTTCGTTGTAAAACTTCATAATATATAATCCCTCGGATCCCTCGAGGTTCGTATATCTTGTTCTTGTTGTGTTTTTGTTTCGATCTATTTCTGTCAGGAACTATTCTTAAAAGTTTAGAGGCACAATGGTCTCTGCCAATGATAATGGCAAGGAGCCCGCGGAAGATGATCTCCAAGACTCTGAGCAGGAGGAGGAAATCGAGAGTGAAGTTGAAGAGGAGGGAAAAGAAGACAAGCATCCACACACCAGCACCACCATTGCAAGCATTGTAGTGGTGGAAAATCCCGCCAAGTTCAAGAGGACTGCATGAATGTCCACTGGAGGGAAGACTCCGCGTCATTGCTTGGCCTCATGGTCACCACCTCCACGCACCAAGAATCCCTTCCATACCCTTGTTCATGAGCATCAATTCCAGAATATGCCGAAGGAAAAATTACCCTCCAAATGGGATATGTCTCGTTCTAACCATGCAGGAAAAGATTATTTCAAGGAGGAAGAGTGGGGAAAGAATCGTACGAGCTGGGATTCACAACCCGACATGATCATGAACCGCATTGAGCACAAGTCACAGTTGATTCGTACTCTCACCTTCTAGATTGAGGACTTGAGGAAATTGATTGGAAAGCTCATCGATAGAACACCACCACCACCGAAGGAGTAATTCATCATTAGGGTTTTGGCATCCCCTTGGTTTGTTCCAAGCTTGAGGGAGTGCCGCGGTATCACATCACTATCTTTTATCTTTTTACCTTTTTAGTAGAGTCATATCATGAATAGATAAGTTATTATGTAGGATGGTTTGCATTATGGAAGTGTCCCCCTCTCATTAGATATCTATGTATCCCTTGGTGTGAGTTGCTGTTATGGAATATTAATGAGAAGTTCTAACATTCACTGTTTTGCATATCTTATTTTAGTTTTCAATTTCTATTATATGATTGATCTTGTTGTTAGTATTGGTATCGCTTTGGGATCATTAAGAAGATATAGTTGGTTTTGTCAAACCTGGCTCGGTCAGTAGCAACACTATTATGAGAATTGAATGAAAAAGATAAAAGTACTTTTGAGAAATATAATTTCATCATCTTTCTTTCTTGATTGGCTCATAAGATTGGTATTCTCTAGTTAAGATCTTTTGTGCTTCCAAGGAACATTGCATGTTTGTTTCTATCACTTGTATGTTTGTTTGTTTCCTTCAACTCTTATGCTTGCTACCCAGCCTTGCTAGCCTAAAACCTGTACCGAGAGGGAATGCTTCTCGTGCATCCAATCCTTAAACCAAAAACCTATGCCATTTGTGTCCACCATACCTACCTATTAGCATTATTTGCTATTCCAAGTATATTCATGTTTTTATCTACCTTCCGAATTAAACTTGTTATGTGAAATTTAGTGCTTAAAGCTCTCACGAACTTGATGGCACACTTTACTTTTCTTGCACTTAATAAACTTGAACCATTGTGCCCATCGATGTTGCGTATATGCTTGCATTTTTTAAGTTGGGAATTAGCAGAACCATGCTGTTATGGGGAACGCTTTCAACATTGCACTTTATTTAGTTGATATCATGTTCTTTTCTTATGGATCCCACCGGTGTGAAATGAAAGGGGAGCTTCTAAGGCTCATGGAGTTCGTATATGTGTTAGAGAAATTCCTGGGCAGCTGGTCTAATCCATGCCGAATCATGGTGGAAACCTGCAGCGTAACCACAGTGAGCAATCTATGAAGCATCATCTATATATAAAAAAAGAAGCCTATGCAAATAGGAAAGAAAAAAAGAAAAAAAGCCTATGCAAATAGGAAATAAAAGGATTGCTGAGATGCTCATTGTCTGCTTGCCTTGTCATTTTTATATGGGGATTCTTCCATATCATCGGGCAAGGGGTACCCCGTTGGCGGTTCTCTATGATACACATGTACTTACAATGACAAGAACTTACTTGTGACTAAACTTGAGTAGTATGAGGAACGGTCTTCGTAAGTAAGGGGCATGAGATTTTCAACTTATAACTTGTCAAGCATATCCTCATATTTGATCACTTTAACCTTAATCACCTAAAGATGCTTATGATAGGGGCCATGAGAGCTGAAAGCTAACAAGTACCATAATTTTTGGAAGCTCTTTATGAATCTTGAAATCCTCGTTTCCCTCTGCGAAGGGCCTATCTTTTTCTTTTTAGTTGAGTCAATAAACCTATTCATTTCTATCTCAGCAAGTATTTTGAGTTGTTGTGTTTCATTCATTCATATGATGATTTATCCAATCATGTTCCTTATGTTCCTTGTTTTGCACATTACTCTTATCTTAGTGAATATTACTTTGAAAGCTATCATTGAAAACCCCATTATGTTTGAGCTCTTACAAATTGTTAACTATTCTTTGACCAAGAGCAAAGTTTACCATTACCAATTATGATTTACTTTGTGTATTTTTATTGTGTTTCCTTTACTTATTGCAAGTTACGTTATATAATAGTAAGTTTTCTTCTATTATGATTTGTGTATTGATGAATGTGATGCTTCTTGTCCGTATTTCTTTTATCGACACTTCACTCCATAAACCTGAGGTCATGTTTATTGAGCTTAGTGTTCGCTTGGGGACAAGCGAAGTCCAAGATTGCGGGGAGTTGATACGTCCATTTTGCATCACTATTCTATATCATAATTACTGTTATTCGTTGATATATTTCATATTAAGAGATGATACTTATGTTATTTCATCTGTTTTTGCATGGTTGATGACTTTTGTAGGATGGACCGCTGAAGTCAGGATTCTGATGGAAAACTATTTGGAGGCAAAATTCGTGAAGATTAGAAAATCCTAGAAAATATACAGGAAATCCTATTTTTCCAGAAGACGAAGGAAGCCAGAAGGGGGAGCGGAGATGGGCCACAGGGGTCCCACACCACCCCCTGGCGTGGACCAGCCCTGGTCATGCCACTAGGTGGTGTGGCCACCCTGGCCTACCTCTGGCTCTGCTCTTTGGCGTATATTATCCTCCTGAAACCCTAAGACTCGGGGAGCAACCACAGAAAGGTTCCGCCGCCTCTGCAGGGCGGAAACTACAGAGAGAGAAAGAGCTCTCTGCAGGCAGAAATCTGCCGGGGAAATTCCTTCTCGAAGAGGGGAGATCGTCGCCATCAACACCATCATCAACCTGGACTTCATTGGGATCACCATCATCATCTCCACCAGCAGCATCACCACCACTCCATACCGCTGTAACAATTGGGTTGAATCTTGCATAGTTATTAGGGGAAACTTTTCCAGTGTTGATTACTTGTTGTAGTTGATGCTATTGAGTGGAACCATTGAATTATCATTTATGTTCAGATTCTTACTTATCATTATTCCATCTCTGATCTTGATCCATATGATGTCTTGTGAGTAGTTCGTTTAGTTCTTGAGGACATGGGAGAAGTCATGTTGTTAGTAGTGGAATTGTGTTGAGAAAGATTCAATAGTTTGATATTTAAGTTGTGGTGTTATTCTTCTAGTGGTGTCATGTGAACATCGACTACATGACACTTCACCTTTATGGGCCTAGGGGAATGCCTTGTGTATTTGGCTACTAATCGTAGGGGTTGCCGGAGTGACAAAAACCTAAACCCCCGTTAGGAAACCTTTGCACAAGGGAGGTTAGGATCTCAGAGTTTAAAGTTGTGGTTATGTTTCTATCTTAATTACTTTCTTGTACTTGCGGATGCTTACAAGGGGTATAATCACAAGTATGTATTAGTCCTAGGATGGTCAGTAAATTAGCACAGGTTCACCCACACAACACTTATCTAACTAAAGAAGATTAATCAACTATATGAAGCGAAAGCACTTGATAATATTCCTGTGTGTCCTCGAGAACGTTTGGTCATCTTAAGTAATACAACTAGCTTGTCCTTTGCTAAAGAAATGATTGGGCCACTTGCTGCATTTATTATTATTGTCTTTTATTCACCTGTACTTTATTTATCTGCATTATCAAAAAACCCTAAAATTCCGTTTGCTAAGTAATTATAGAGAATTCCTGCTCCAAGCCACTCGTCAACACCTTCTGCTCCTCGTTGGGTTCGACACGCTTACTTGTGCGTCATCATCTAGCAGCTGATTTGATTCGGTAATATGTTTACCCATGAATGTTCCTCCAGCTGCAGTACCAAGCATAGACTTAGACATAGGATTAAGAGCATTGTAAAATAAATGGAGGATTAACCAATCTTCCATCCCATGACTAGGATAGTTTATTAGGTATTCTTTCATTCTCTCCCATGCAAACGCTAGTGGCTCACGCTCTTCCTGTCGTAAAAACCAGTAATATTAGATAGGAGTTGCACAGTCTTGGTAGGTGGAAAAAATTTATTCATAAATAAAGAAGTACATCCCACCCATGATGTAATTGTATTTTTAGGCAAAGATAGCAGCCATTCTTTAGCTCTTCCTCTTAAAGAGAAAGGAAATAGACGTACTTTGACCGCATCGGGGTCAACGTCTTTTATACGCATCATATCACATATTTCAGTGAAAGTATTTAAGTGCATACACGCGTCTTCAACATCAGAGCCTCCAAATTGATTATGTCGAACCAAACTTAAATAATGGGTCTTAATTTCATAGTCATTAGCAGCAATTGTTGGCTGAGTAATATGAGTACGCAAATAATCATT
Organism: Avena eriantha; assembly: GCA_910589775.1. Taxonomy (NCBI): domain Eukaryota; kingdom Viridiplantae; phylum Streptophyta; class Magnoliopsida; order Poales; family Poaceae; genus Avena; species Avena eriantha. The sequence continues at coordinate 163,087,799 of OU342744.1, forward strand.
ATTGGGAGTAGTAAACTCCCCAAGCTTCTTTTAAGCCATACTTCCTATGTTTTGGGGTTTTCTTAGATTAAAAATTATAACAGTAAAAACAAGAATTTAAAGACAAACTATTTTTTTGGTTTATCAAATAAAGAATAAAACCAAACTAACAGAATTAAAAACAAGAATTAAAACTAGCAAGGTTCCTAATAAACTCACCAGGGTAGTTATTGCTTCCCCGGCAATGGCGCCAGAAAAAGGGTTGATACCATTGATCCGATTATAGATGTAGTATAGCTCTTTTTCCCTAGTAGACCTAGGTTATCGAATCCTCGGGAAGCGAATGCGTAGTGAAGTTACTTTAATGGACCTTCAGGAGTTTTAGAATTCCTTTTTGTTTTCATCGGACCAATAGCTTGCATATTTTTGTTGTTGTAGATGATGGAGAGAGAAGGCCTAGGGTGTTCGGTTTCACCTGTAGCTGTGGGAAAACATCTGATGGAAATTAAAGATAGAAATAAAGTATGCGTGTACTTGTTAGAGCAAGATAAATTATATGTGGGCAGTGCATCCATAATTTCTATTGCCTCCGCAACCGCTTATATCAATAACCTACTAGTCTCATCCGTAGAAGAAAGAGAACTAATTATATGCATAGTAATGTCACCGTTAATCCCAAGTAAATCCCTCACATACAGCCGCACTACCCCTTCTGTCACTAGGGTTCCCAACATGCAGATCAGCCATCCCTCATACTCCCTATACCTGGCTCAACCCTCAGGGTCTTGGGTACCTGACAAGTCCTTAGATTGAGGCAAGAGAGGATACAATAATCATCATGTCATACAAACTAATACACGGTCCCATCTATGATAAATCACATGCACGATTGCTACATGGCTAGGCCGAAGCCCTTAGCGCAAGAATTATTACTCACACATAGAGATGAGATCAACAATCACAAACATTGTAATGAAAATTAGAAGATTGATAGCAATAGTCTTACAATGTCGCCAATCGGAGAAGAGATCTAATATTACAAGTGGTGGAAGATAGCTATAGAGATGGAGAAGGGTTTGGAGATCTAGGGACAGCTTTCTGGCGAGGTATGGCTTATGGGGCGTGGTGTCTCTCTCTTTTCTCGTCGCCTGAGGCTTATTTATATAGGGGTCCCTTCATGAAAGTTGTTCTGTTTGACCTAACGGAGGCGGCGCCAACTATATGACTGGAGCTATACGATCGGAATTTTTGCTCCGGCCGTATAGTTGGTCATTACGACATCTGCCTTTGTTGGACGACTCCTGGTTTCTTCTGGTCGAAGGAAATATCGTATCTTTGACTTTAATGTAGTGATTCCCTCCTTTAAACGACATTATCTGCGCAGGAAAAATACAAGAACAAAGGATTGCATACCCCTCTGAATATTAGAGAGATATTTCATCAAAAATATGATTAATATCCATTTTAAATGTGGACGTAGATGGCTATATTTCAGAGTCATCACTGGGACCAAGCTACATTTTTACAGGCCATGAACAACTTCACTGCCCAAGGTAACTCAGATTTTGATTGGATTTTTTGTTCTGGCGCCTCTAGTCACATGTCTTCATCGCGTAATATGCCGTCTTCTTTCACCTCTTCTCCGTTCTCTTCCTTTACTCTCGGTGATGGATCTTCAATTCCTATTTCTTGTGTCGGTCAATCTTATATTCCAACTAAAAGCAAACCACTTCTTCTTCGATATCTCCTTGTTGCGCCAGCGCTAATTAAAAACCTTATTTCTATTCACAAATTCACTCGCAACAATCTTGCTTCTGCTGAATTTGATCCTTTTGGTCTATATGTGAAGGACTTTCTGACCAAGGAGGAGATCGCAGGCTTCAATAGCTCTAGCGACCTCTACTCACTCCATGGAAAACCCACCAATGCACTACCAACCTCCATGGTCGCTTCGGTTGATCTCTAGCACCGGCGTCTCGGTCATCCCAATAATACTACTCTATCATCGTTTCTTAGTGAATCCTATCAGCAGGGAAAACATGTGCACCTACCCTTTAGCTCATCTAGCACCGCCAACATGTTTCCTTTTGAATTGTTGCATTGTGATCTTTGGACATCACCTATAGTGAATATATCTGGTTTCAAATATTATCTTGTGATTCTTGATGATTTTACACACTTTGTTTGGACTTTCCCCTTACGCAACAAATTTGATGTGCATACTATATTTCTAAACTTTAAAAGATATGTACATCTCGGCTCACTTTCTCCTCCCCATTTGCTTCATCCAATTTGATAATGGCCATGAATTTAATAACTTTAACAGTCGTAATTTCTTTCTACAACACGACATTCTTCATTTTTCTTGTCCCTACACTTCCCCTCAAAACGGAAAAGCTGAACGAATTCTTCGAACCATCAATGAAAAAATACACACTATGTTAATTCAATCCTCTCTTCCTCCACAATTTTGGGCCGAAGCTCTGCGCACCGCCACTTATCTTCTCAACATTAGACCAACAAAGGCAAACGCAAAAAAAACACTCCATATTATTTTCTCTCTTTCCCATCCAAATTATCACAAGCTTCGCATTTTCGGTTCTTTGTGTTTCCCTAATGCCTACGCCACATCTCCTCACAAACTATCACCTCGATCTACCCCGTGTATTTTTCTTGGCTATTCCGATGAACACAAAGGCTATCGTTGTCTTGATCTCCTTAGTGGAAACATCCATATATCTCGTCATGTCACGTTTGTAGAACATGTTTTTCCCTACAACACGCGTGCAGAGTCATCTTCTCCCACACCAACCCTTTGACCAACTGACGAGGGTTTAACTCGTCAATGCTCATTGTTATGGACTTGGGCTTTGGAGAAGGAGGGAGCGATGGAGACATCTATTGGCTAGCAAACAAGCACACAAGGGACAAAGATTTACCCAGGTTCAGGCCTCGTAGAGGTCCCTACTCCTACTTGTCTTCTCGTGGAATTATCGAAGGAATCGAAGATTACAATGGTGAGCAGATGCAATCTGGCGAGGGTGGTGGAAACTAGGGTTGTGTGTGTCCTCCTCGCCGCCCCTCCTAGCCTTTATATAGATAGGCTAGGTCCCAGGTAGCAGGTTGAGTCGGTTACAAATTAGGGTTTTCCCCTTCAAACTTGCTATCTTTAACTTCTTCTTGTTCTTCAAGAAATCGAGAGTCCATAGGTTTCTCGAGTCCCTCATTTGGGCCTTGGCGACACCGTGGGCTTGTACGTATTTAGACCATATATACCAAACTCGAGTACCTGTAGGGTATACCCATGTCAGTAGCCCCCGAGTGTCCAGTGGAATCGCAGATTCGACTAGAGACTTTTTGAAGTCTTTCGAGTGCCTAAACGAATGTATTTCGACTGCTTTATTTGTGTAATAGGGATTGTTGATGTACGTGCCTGATATAAGCGAAGTATCGGTATCAGTTAACCACCTTAGGGTGAAACAATGCAATCTACTCAAACTCGAGTCCCCGGACTCGAATCCGGAAAAGTGCTGGCGTAATTCGACTCAAGCCGCGGAGGTCTTATAGGAGTCAAATTCCAGTTATATGGGTGTGAGCACTCGACCCGTCCGTTGAGGCATGTTCATCGTACCTGTAGGCACAGATACATTTCTGGTAGTGCACAGCTAATGCGTTGCCAGGCCTTATTCAGGTCTTACCTTCACGCTGTAAGCGCGGCATCCGAATTTTACCATCGCGGAGATGATTCAGGTGACCCAGGAGACGCAGTCTCTTTGTAGGGGGAAATTATGAGGCGGTGTCGCCATGAGTTTGAGTGTGGATGTTATCAACACACAGTTTTCTGTATAAATAATCATAGGGTGCGCGACCAGATCGCTCGAAGCTCCCCTTGATCGTGATGACGCCATTGGGACCAGGCATTTTCATCTGCAGGTAGGCGTAGTGGGGCACTGCCATGAACCTAGCGACCACGACGCGTCCTAGGATGCAGTGGTACTGTGAGGGCCAGTCGACGACCTCAAAGTCGATGCGCTCGCGCCGGAAGTTCTTCGGTGTGACGAAGATGACGTCGAGGTTGATTTTTCCTAGGGGTACACGCCTTTCCATGGAACGATGCCGTGGAACATTGTGTCCGAGGTCTCTAGGCAAGTTAGAGGGATCCTCATTGCTCGCAAGGTACTCACGAATATAAGGTTGATGCCTCTTCCGCCGTCCATGAAGACGCGGCTCATGTCGAAGCCTCCGATTTGCGCCTCGAGTACGAGAGGGCAATGGCCTGGACGGGGTATTTGAGGCGGATGGTCGCGTTTTTCGAAGGTGATGCATGACTCGCTTCCACTGAGGTACTCAGTGGTAGAGGGTGGCGAGTGTGTGGCCAAGTTGACTTGGCGAGTGATGGCCTTCTGTACCCTATTGGAGGGGCGTCCTTTTTGGATCATCATGGTGCCCATGGCTCGTGGTTACGGTTCGCCTCCGTGGTGCTGGTCTGGTGCAGCTGCGTTTGGGGGTGGCCCAGGTGGTGGCGGTGGTGCGCCATGTGCCATGGCGCCTGGAGCGGCTCCGTAGCCTCTTTCGACTATGTTGCGGTTCATCCGAACTAATCCCTCATGTAGCTTGAGGCACTCGCGGCAGTCCTTGCGGAGGTGGCTGGACTTCCTCTTGCCATCATGCTTGTCGATGTAGAAGTGCACCGTGCAAGGCCCGGACAGTTTGTCCTCAATGGAGTTCGCGGGTGCCTCATCGCGAGTGCGGCGTTGCCACACCTGCGTGGTTTTCCCGGAGTCGCGGTATCCGCCACCACGGTATCCGCTGTTGCGGTTATCGTCGCGTCTATCGGCGTAGCCAGCCGCGACCATGTTGACGTCATCGCGGTCATCGTAGATGCGCATGCGGCGCTTGCCTCGGCGGTCACGTCTGCGTTCGAGTTCCGCCTCTTCGTCGGAGTGAACGCGATTTTTCACTGAATCTTCTCCATCGGCCCACCGATTCACGATCTCCATTCGGTGGTCGATGGTCTGGGGCTTTGAGCGGCCCAGCTCCTCCCTGAGTTCTAGGTGGCGGACGCCGCCGTTGAATGCGTCAATCGCGCGATCCTCCGAGATGTTCTCTGCGGAGTTCTTGATGATGGACCACCTTTGGATGTTGGAGCGTAGCGATTCGCCAGATCTTTGCTGGCAACATCTCAGCTCTTCGATTGATGTAGGCCGCTTGTACGTGCCCTTAAAGTTGCACACGAAGATGTAAACCAGCTCATCCCAACTGCGAATGGATCCGCGTAGGAGGTTATTTAGCCATGCTCGAGCGGCGCCCTGCAGCTGTAGCTACAAGCATTGCATGGCCGTGCTCCGACTGCCTCCGTGGAGTCTGGCGGAGGAGATGTGGTCCTCCAGCCAGATCTTTGGGTCCTGTAGGCCATCAAACTTCGGGTTCTCTGACGGGAGTTTAAACCCTTTAGGAATTCGCTTCTGCCTAATGGATCTGCTGAAGCATCTAGCGCCGCAAAGCTCCCCATCTTCTTCTTCCATGTCAGTCGACCGAGCACGTCGTGCCCTTGATTTGTCGATCTTGCGCTGCATGAGGTCGTCATGCGCATCGTAGTCACGGTCGTGTCACCGTGAGCGGCGGCGTCGAGATAGGTCGTGACTGTCATCGCTGGACGAGGGCGAGGAATAGCGCTTTGCCCTTCTTTGGGTCTGGTGTTGGCTCCTTGTCGAGGGTGGCCTCGATTAATCCCAAGCCCGCGATCATAGATCGGTGCATGGCGGTTCGGGGATCTCCAGCTGGCGGTTGGTTGTTGAGGAGGTACATGGTGGCCGCTGTCACCGCAGCCTGCGACGTCCTGGGGACCACGTTGCCTCGCGTGTCGACTGTCATAGAGCCGAAGTCGAGGACTTTTGCGGCTTCTATGCATTCTTGCTCGGTGAGATGGGCCATCCGCGATTGCCTCTTCTTGGCGAGGTACTCATTGCCCCTTGAGGAGGATCCTTCATAGGAGGAGAGCCCAGGACGACGAAGGCTCGACTCGTCCGCCGCCTTTTTGCGCGCCTCGAGCTGCGCGATTGTTTGTACTTGGTGCTTGAACTCTTCCTTCAAGAGCCAGTGATAGCCCATCAGCAGCTCTTGCTGGGATCTGAAGGGTAGAGGGGTGCCTCTTAGGGCCTCACGGCAGCGAGCCCATTCTTGCTCGTTGAGCCTGATTATGATGCATTCGCTGGTTTGCTCATTTATTATGGATGGAGGTTCGACTGCTCCTCCATTATCGACGAGGGTGCGATTGCCACCGTTGCCGCCGTTTCCACTGGTGTCGCCGTTGCCGACGTTAGGCGGATCGGTCCCGTTACCAGGATTACCACCGTTGTCGCGATTGGCAGAGGTATCACCTGCGTTGATGACGGCGCACATGAAGTGATTGGGGAAGCTGTTCCCTCCACAACTCTCAGATCCGAAACCGTAGGTTCCATCTTCAGTGGCTAGATCGCTCAGATCGGAGTCGCGACTGCTGTCGCTGACCGTGTTCTCGACTGTTGTCGAGCTCGCTGAGGGTGCCGATCAATGGAGGGAACCATGATGCTGGGGCAATCGCCGGTGCTGTCGGCTGATCAGGCATGCGAAGCGTGCGCATCTGGCCAACTTGGAAGCGGAAGCTCCCGATCGCTAGGCTGATTCCGTCGCCCACGGACTCGAAGGCCAGGCGAGTGGCCGGCGTGTGGACGGTGAAGTCGAACGCGCCGAAGAGCTGGCGAATCTCCGCTGTTGCGGAGTTGTAGATCGCATTTGATGGGGCCGAGGAAGCCACAACATCAGCACTCCCAATTCCCACAGACGGCGCCAATTGACGAGGGTTTAACTCGTCAATGCCTATTGTTATGGACTTGGGTTTTGGAGAAGGAGGGAGCGCTGGAGACATCTATCGGCTATCAAACAAGCGCACAGGGGACAAAGATTTACCCAGGTTCAGGCCTCATAGAGGTCCCTACTCCTGCTTATCTGCTCGTGGAACTATCGAAGGAATCGAAGATTACAATGGTGCGCAGATGCAATCTGGCGAGGGTGGTGGAAACTAGGGTTGTGTGTGTCCTCCTCGCCGCCCCCTCCTAGCCTTTATATAGATAGGCTAGGTCCCAGGTAGCAGGTCCAGTCGGTTACAAATTAGGGTTTTCCCCTTCAAACTTTCTATCTTTAACTTCTTCTTGTTCTTCAAGCAATCGAGAGTCTGTAGGTTACCCGAGTCCCTAATTTGGGCCTTGGCGACACCATGGGCTTGTACGTATTTAGACCGTATATACCAAACTCGAGTACCTGTAGGGTATAGCCATGTCACCAACTATTCTCAAACCGATACCCCCTATCCACGAACATACCTGACTCTACTTCCCCTGTGGCTTCCTCGCCATCTTTTGGCGTCACTCCTGCCGCGGTAGCGCGGTAGCCTGCCGCCATGCCTCGGCAGCCTACCGCGGCACCAGATTCCCCTCCTTCCTCTGCCATAGTAGACTCCCCTGCTGTGTCACCAACACATCCCCCCGCTACCGATGATTGTTCTCCTACACCTGACCCTGTTCTTCCCCCAAGACTATTCCTATTATACCACCGTCCATCGATCATGCTATGAGAACCCGTGCCAAGTCTGGTTTCCGTCTCCCTGCCACTAAACTTAATATTTTTTGCTAATCCCACTATTTATCCTATTCCCAAAACCTACAAGTCTGCTCCGCTGGACCCAAATTGGACTGCTGCTATGAAAGATGAATACGATGCTTTACATGCCAAGGATACATGGCAACGTGTTCCTCCCCTTCTCATGTCAATATTGTTTCTAGTAAATGGGTCTTTCGGCAAAAATTCCATTCCGATGGCACACTTTCTCGCTACAAAGCATGGTGGGTTTGTTGTGGCTATTCTTAGCAACATGGTGTAGACTATGATGAAACTTTCTCTCATGTTGTCAAACCAGACACTATACGACTGTTCTCAGCCTTGCAGTCTCTTCTTCCTAGCCTATTCATCAACTTGATGTAAAATATGCCTTTCTCAATGGATCTATTCAGGAAACAGTTTATTGCCAACAACCTTTAGGTTTCAAAAATCCCTCCACTCCTAATCATGTGTGTCTTCTCAAAAAATCTTTGTATGGTCTCAAATAGGCACCACGTGCTTAGTTTCGACGTTTCTCTTAATTCATCCAAACAATAGGTTTCACTCCATCTCTCTTTGACACTTCCCTTTTTACTTTTCATAACAACAATAATGTTGCCTACCTTCTCCTTTATGTTGATGACATTTTCTTATAGCGTCGACACAGTCTTTCCTGGATCATGTTATCTCTCTTCTCCGCACCGAGTTCTCTATGACTGATCTTGTCTCTCTGTCTCTCATTCTTAGGCATTGATGTCCACCGTGACAACTCTAGTCTTTTTCTTTCTCAATGTCAGTATATTCTTGACCTTCTCTCTCGGGCTAGTATGATGGATTTTCAACCGTCTCGTACTCCTGCCGACACTACCATCAAACTCACTGCTGATGGTGATTTTTTCTCCGATGGTACTCTCTATCATAGTCTCGCTGGTGCCAATCAATATCTCACTTTAACACGTCTAGAAATTTCATTTGCTGTTCAACAAGCCCGTCTCTATATGCATGAAACTCGTCTTACACATTTCAATCATATTAATTGTATACTTTTCATTCTTAAAGGTACCCTCGACCATTCTCTCCATACCAAGAAATCTCACCAAATTCCTTGACATCATATTCTGATGCCGATTGGCTTGTTGCTCAGATACTCGACAATCCACTTCAGGATACTATATTTTCTTAGGCAACAATTTGAAATCGTGGTCTTCCAAATGTCAGCTAACGGTTTCACGTTCTTCTGCCGAGGCTGAGTACATAGTAGTTGCATATACCGTTGCTGAAACTATTTAGATTCAACAACTTTTGATAGAGCTTCACCATCCCATTCAGCAGGCTACTATCGTTTATTGTGACAATCTTTCTGTAGTATATATGTCAGGGAATCCACTGCAACATCGGCGTACAAAGCACATTGAAATTGATATTCACTTTGTTTGTGAGAAGGTGGCTCTCGGTCAATTTCATGGTCTCCATGTTCCAACTACATCTCAGTTTGCTGATATATTCACCAAGGCAATTGGCACTACTCCATTCGCTGATATTCATTCTAGTCTCAATGTTGTTGATCATACCGTTGAGACTGCGGGGATGTTAGATTCTATTGTTACGTATTAGTATAGGTTTAATTTTGCCTGTATTACAAGTTGAGGGGGCTCAAGTCGGTTGTGACCTGGCCTATATAAACTTCCCCTTATAATCTTTGTAAGCAATTAATCAAGAGGAAATTGCAAATTTTACAATAACACGTAACCGAGCCACCAAAAGGGGCATCGTTCCTCCCAACAATTTTTACAAGGACATTCCTAATGTTCAAAGAATGGTACTCCTAGATACTTATAACATATGTCTTTGGGATAGGTGCTCTAGGACACCACAATTTCCCTGGAAACACACCATGTAGCAAACAGCTCAGCGAAATGGACCCAACACGATCCAAACCGAAGAAAAATCAGTTCATCAGCCTTGCCACCATAGGAGCTCATCCGTGTCGCTCGAGTATGCTTCCGTCATCACCTTCTTGACTCTGGCTTCAAGGCTTTCCATGTCATGGTTTTTTTCCAAGATGACCCAATCATTAAGATAATTGCATAGACTAAACATCATAGTGGCAGGATCACTAAGATATCATAGTTTCATACATGTTGCGTTTCTTGTTTTCCTCATCGCATAACAAACTAAATCACCAATTTTGCTGAGACAATGGAAACAAATCAATCCACAACCCAGCTAGATCCTTTTTGTTGTTAGATGGTTTAAGTAAACCAAAAGACACAAGACAACCTTCCAGATTAATTTCCACAGAAGATGATCAATGGATTCCTTCCGATTGAAGATGTACCACTGATCATTTCATGTCCATCCTCTAGCATCTCCACTCATTTCCCTAAAGGACAAAAAGGTCAAATGGGGGCACCGGAGAGAGAAATGGTCCCAACCATCTCTCCGAAATATTTTTTATCCGGCGCGGTTAGAATACATATTCGACGCCACCAGGCTACACAACACACAAGGACAACCGCCATGGCGGTGTGGGGGGGGGGGGGGTGGGGGCGCTAACCAACAATGCTGTAAAATCACGCCACACGTCCGTTCGAGGACCACATACCCCATCTAATGTCCTTTTTCTCCCCCTCCCAACTACCACCCATGACTCCCACCTCCCACACCAGAGCAGGCTCCGGCCCTCGCCCACCTCCTCGTCGGCAAGCTCGGGCGCCCGTGCGTTGTGCCCCGCCAGTCCAGCCCGCACACACCTACGAGCTCATGCCTTCCACACCCCTAGTACAGCCCGTGCCATCTAGGGCACATACCACACCCCCGGTGTAGCCCGTGCCGTCCAGGGTACCTACCACGCCAGGCTCGAGAAGTAGTCCCTGACGTGGAACTTGTTAGCTTTACTACAAATAAATAACGAAGAACGAAAACAAAATCGCAGCAAGGGGACACAGACTTAACCTGGAAAAACCTCTCCAACAAAGAGAGGAAGAAACCACTGGCACCAGCCAACAAAACTTCACTATAACGGGGAGTGTTTACACAATACAGGGGATTTCACAGATGCAACTTATCCCAGCCGGCGGCTTACAAGAGGTATATATAGCGGTGGTAACCTAGGTCATCAATGATCTATACCAAGCCTCCGGTCACGGGCCTCGCTCCGCTCCGTCAGAAGTTGGCCTTTACTTGGTAGAATTTGGATCAACATATAACAAACTCCACCTTGAGACCAATTCCTTCTTGTAGCAAAGAAAACACTTTCGGTGCCAACAGCCACTTGGGCTAAGTAGTTATACCAACTAAGCTTGAGCATAGCTCAAACTTAGCAACAGGAACAAGCTCTGTCATTATATTAGCAGGATTATCATGAGTGCTTATCTTGCATACCTTTAGTGTACCTTGTGCAACAACATCACGAACATAATGGTACTTGATATCAATGTGCTTTATTCTCTCATGGAACATCTGATCCTTAGTAAGGTGACTGTCACAGAACAGGTTAATGCAAGAATCATCCTGACAAAGCTCAGCATACAAACCTTTCAACCAAACAAACTCTTCGCAAGCTTCAGCAATAGCCATATATTCTGCTTCAGTTGTAGATAGAGCAACAACTGGTTGCAGCATTGCCTTCCAACTCACGGCACATCCACCTACCGTGAACGCATAACCTGTGAGGGACCTCCTCTTATCCAAGTCGGTAGCAAAATCTGAATCCACATAGCCTGCGAGTCCCTCGCTAGTCTTGCCAAACTTCAAGCAAGCATTTGATGTGGCACGGAGGTACCTGAAAATCTACCGAACAACTTTCCAATGTTTGTTACTAGGATTAGCCATGTAATGACTCACCAAACTCATAACATATGACAAAACAGGGCGAGAACAAACCATAGAATACATCAAGGAACTGACAACACTAGAATAAGGAACTTGTGACATATACTCAATATCTTCATCAGAACTAGGACATTACAATGCTGACAATTTAAAGTGAGGAGCAACATGAGTACTAACAGACTTTGCATCATGTATATTAAAACATTGGAGAACTTTCTCAATGCAACTTTGCTGACTAAGAAATAACAACCTTGATTTTCTGTCCTGTTTAATTTCCATACCTAGGATTTTCTTAGCAGCACCAAGATCTTTCATCTCAAATTCAGTACTTAGGTGTGGCTTCAAAGTAGTGATTTATTTCATGCTCTTGGCAATAATTAACATATCATCAACATATAACAGAACATGCTGAGCAGTGCGTTGCCTTCCTCTAGCAGCGCGCGTCCACCTTTGCTCCCCACCCCTCCATGCGTGTGGCGGCGCTCGCCCCGAACACGATCCGCCCAATCACACCGCCATCACACACCCACTGAACCTTCTGTATCAGCGCGGCCACCTCCTCCTCTCGGACGGTGCGGTAGGCGTGCACGAGCGTGGCCACCTTCTCCTCTTCATGATCTCCCGCATGGCACAAGCGGAAGATACGACGACGGCGCAGACCTGGCCGAAATGTTGCAGCATGACCGGGCCATGGGCGGGGGCAAGGGCGGGCAGTGTGCGGTGCTAGAGGGTGCCGCCGGTGAGCTGGTGCAGGTTGCCTGGAGCCGCCACAGGGAAGGAAGGACAGTGGCAAATCCAACGCCCCGTGGCCTTGCCGCTCGGTCCCTGGTGCGTGCCGCTCTGCCACGCCGCTGCCTTGCCGCTCTGCCGTGGATGCCGACACCCCTCTCGCCTCGCCAGCCTTGCCACCTCATCCGGTCATGTCGTCGAGCCCCTTCCAAGCACGTCCACCAGGTGTTCAGTGAAATGGCTGTAAAAAGAAAATACAGTATTGGGTGTGTGACTAGGTCCATACTCCCAAATAATAAAAAGTTAGGCGGCTCCCCCATACAAGCAAAAAAATACTCTCTTCGGACGTCATTTGGGTGGGGGACAAGTGGAGATGCTCTAAGGAAACACAGTTGGAAATGGCCAATCTATTCACATTAATGAGAATTCCCACATAAGTAAAAGGAATGAGCTGACTTGACAAGTCAAAATTTTACTGTATAGTTGTTCCCTACATTTTTTTGAGGGGTACTACGGCGAGCACGGAGGCCGTCCTAACCAAGTTTATTTAAAAGGAAAAACAAACCAGGTAACAACATTACGGACATGAATACTGAGAGCCAAAGGAGACCTAAATAGCCTAAAGCAAACTCTACATAGGTGACAAAAAGGGAGAGAAAAAAGCTATACAAGTTGAGAAAGGGGGTGGGAGGAGGTGACGGCTACTAAGTAGCAGCTAAACGGTAGAACATGATCGCCCAGTCTTGTAGTAGTAAATAATGCTCTTGTTTTGTACACCTATTAGACCAAATCTTGAGATTATTGGCGCACCTACGAAAGATGGTTTGGATGTGTTCATCTTCATTTCTGAAAATCTTGGTGTTCCACCTCTTCGAAAGGTTCCCAAGAGCAGAGACAATGACTGTTGATTTAATTTTACCCAGAGGGGTACCATACCATAGATCCTTAATGGAAAAGCATTGGGTGGCAGTTGCATGTATGGCAGGAACTACACTCTAGAAGGTGGCGATCGACAAGCACTGCAGCAACATGTGTTCGGTGGTCTCCGAGCAAGAGCAGAACAGGCAAAGGTCTGAGTTAGTAATACCTTGCCTGAACCGACGCTCATTAGTGAAAAACCGTCCACGGGCCACCAACCATAGGAAGACGTAACACCGGTTCGTCGAGAAGTTCTTCCACATTGGGTATGTGATGGCTGTGATAATACAATACTTTTTAGCAATATAAATTGTGTCATTTTCCTATCATATCATGCTCCATCTAACTATTGTTATGCCTGATATGCATGTTTACTTGTTTTTGTTAAATTCAATATGAGCCTTGCACATTTAGTAGTTTAGGTAGAATTTTACCCCTCTTCCTTGTCTTTGACATGTGTGTAGGTGTTGATTATGATTAATGATAAAACAAAGGCAAAAGGAACAAAGAGAGCATAGTATGGAGGAGCTGCAGGGACCAGACTTAGCCATTTGAGAGGTTGGAAAAGTGAATTTTTCCAACTTCTCAAAATAAAGATCCAATACCACAGGGTCATAGCCCTTGACGATATGAACTCAACGATCCCAAGAACACCCAAAACTGACTTCATATGAAGAAATGACGACTAAAATACTAAAAGGATCTGAGAGTTTAACGAGCAACTATACGACTGGAGCAACAATTTCGGCCGTATAGTTGCGCCCATATAGTTGTAAAAAGGGTCGGAAATGATGGGATTTTGCCCCAGAAAAGCTCCAGAACCTCCCCTAAGTCATATGACGGTATTGGGGGAACCCTAGGGCACCCCAAGGCCTATATAAGGGAGGGAGGACACAAGGAAGCCACAATACACCATATACAAGATCTAGATCCCATCTACCGCCTCCACAACAACGCCCTGCCGCCTCCATAGCCTCTATAGCTCCACCAAGATCAAGATCTCCATCAACACCATCAAGCCCTCCAATAAACAAGAGGAGGAGAAGGAGGATGCCGCCATCACCATGTCGATGCCACCATCACCGCGCCATCATCACCATCTCCATCTCCTAGGTCGAAAGATTTCGACCAGCCGTAATTGTAGGTGAATCAGCGCTGCCAAGGTGTTGAGGGACTAGAGTGCAACCTAGATAATAATTTCATGAGAAGGGCGATGATTGTGGGTGTGAAGACAGCGGAAACCCAAGCCCCCTTTGTTGAGCCTATGAGCCCTCCAGATTTGCAGTCTGAGAATCCCTGTTATGCATATATGCATGTTCCCATGATCAGTGAGCCATGGAACATAACCTACAAGTATCAAAGGAAACATCCAATACATAACGAGAAACAAGACTTACATTGATGCCTTGATGTCTATGTCAATCTTTAGCAGCGGACTTCATCAAACACAGAGCCCAAGTCATGCCTTAACCCTACAGGTAACTGACTGGGAGAACGTCCTAGCTTGCATAGTCATCAACTTCACCTTCTTATGTGCCTTCCTTATCGAAGTCTGACCAAGTAAATAGCCAAGGACCATGCTAGTGAGTACTTTTAATGTAGTCACAAACCACCTTAAGAGAATAACAATAAAAGGATATGAAATATGGTTGTGGTAGTAGGAGGGCTACATGAGAGGTTGTTTTCCAAATTAGTTTCTCTTATAGAGATAGAGTCTCTATATCTTTGTTAAAAACTTTTGTAAAACATTTTGGGAAAACATTTGATTTGAAAACCACTAGGATGGGTCACCCATTTTTCCTTCCTTCTGGTCATTCTATGACAAAACTTCTTTCCTTCCTTTCCAAACATTCCATGGTCAAAACATTTCTAAAGACTTTGCTTTTCTAAAATCCTTTTTGAAATCAAAACCACACCGCTAAGCACCAACCTTTCCAACCGCCAATGACCACAGACATGGACATTCGAATAGATTTACACTCTGCAAAGGTTGTACACTTTACCCACAAGATTTGATACATTCACCGTGAACAACCACGGATCGTCCTACTCTAGTATGCGGATTTCGGATAATCAACCAAAACCCTCGGAAAGCCTACTCCAACATCAGACCTATCCTATGAGTTGTTCCTCTCAACACCGAGATGTTGTGTACCACTGACCATCCGGAGCACATTTTACACCCCTCGAGAGTGGGCACTTTCAATGAGAGGATCATAGTATCATCCGACCACCTACAAGGATAGTTCGAATTTCCCCTAGGTCACTGCTCCAACAGATGACCCTTTCTGTAAGGGAAACCCAGCATTCGAGAGAGATGACCCCTTATAAGTAGTTGTAAGGTATCCCATGTTAGCATAAACTAACTTCAAGCTAGGCCCCGTCCCATTTCAGGGTAATGCAGTCACACGGTTTAGTTGTTCTATCAATCCACATAGAAACATGTGTGTTTTTGTAAACATTTTTCCTTCTCTTTCATTCTGTACCATCTATACAACTAAAATCCTTTTCTTTCCTCAAACTCCTCTTGGTAAGTCATACTTACCAAGGTTTTACCATAAAACATTTTTGTAAAACTTTTTCGGGTTCCTAATCCTATAGTTTTGTGTTGGCTAAAAGGGTTTCCAATGGGGTGTGGTGTAGACCACCACTCTAATCTACAAGGGAGTAGACGGGTATATCCAAGGGAATTACTTAACAGTACTATTTTTATAAGTTTGGAGGTGCCAAACCAATACAAGTTGTCATAAGATAATAGTAAAACAATGCACATGTAAAAAGAGAGTAATACAAAACATGTGTAATGTAAATAATAGGACAAGGCTTATGACAAGTAGGTGGCTTGCCTTGATCAGCAACTTGTCCCTGGTCTTCCTCTTCAAAGTATTCAAAGTTGCCTTCCTCGTAACCTTCCTCATTTGTTTCTATCGTTGCAAAGAGAAAGGCAAAAAACAAATAAGCACATAATCAACCACTAAGAAAACAATTGCTACCAAAATATAACACATGTTCAAAGAAGTAAAGTAAGGCACACATCAGAAGTTACTGAACATACCAAGGCATAGCCACTGGAATTACTCAAAAAGCATTTACCAAACTTTTATTGTGAATTTAGTCAAGAACACTAGATACACACTTGGCTTTTTTTCACGACAAGGTTTTGTAGATCAATAGTGAACAAAAATTATATCACTCGGTAAGTATTGAAAATACCAATCCAGTAGAGTTGGATTTGCAATTTTAGCTTGCATGGTTGATTTTTAGGAAACTACACTAGCAGAAGTAAAATAACTCATAGAAAATAACTACAACACCGAAAATTATGATCTGCTATGGGATGATTAGATCCCAGAGATACAATTCTGAGAGTTGGTATAACCTCAAAAACATGCTCATAGAAGGCTCTAGAATTTTCTAGAAATAATACTACTCTAATATTAAGAAATTCACTATAGTAGATCTAATAGTACAAAAGCATTACATCTAATTTTCCTGAATAGGCCTACCAGTACACAGTGCATGGAAATTGGGCTTACAAATTTTGAAGTACTAGAACAATTACTATGTATTTTTAGGTGAAAATAGCACTATTTCAGAGTTAAATCTCCCAGATATTCTATAGTATTTTTCTGGCTAAGCCACTAGTACCACTTGGTAGATATTTTCATTTGGGTTCATGCAAAATTTCAATCAACCAATTTGGACACTCAAGGAATTTTAGTGCATTTAAGCCTAACAGAATTTAATTATACTAGAATTGAATTAAAAAGAAAAAAGGAATGCATGCCAGCTTCACTAGGTTACGACCCAGGCAGAGCTGGGCCCGCCCAGCGCTTCGGTGACTCGTGTAGGAAGCCAGTGATTTCAAATCCCGGGCTGGGTCCCGGCTGCTAGCGACTCTGGCGCAGCGAAGCGGCTGATGGCCTGCAAGAGCACAGGTTCATCAAAGCATGTTTTCATGAAAATATTAATTCGGTTTTTATATTGCTCCCAATGAGGAGCTTAGGAAAGTGCCTATTTGAGGTGTTTCTATCGCATTCAAGGTGTCACCTTGTCTTGAGTGAATTGACTGCAAGTGTTGTGAATGGAAACAAGTAAGTGAAACATGGAGTAGATTTAAGTATTATGCAGAACTGGAAGTAAATATTGTAAAATTAAAAGTAAAGAAATTGTCCAGGATTCCTGTAGATGGGAAGTTAGGCATGGAGAGAAACGGTTCATGGTAAAAGTGAATGTGCCAAATGGATAAAAGTAGGATATGTGATTGTGATACTTCTTATTCATATGTGAGTGGGCAAGGAACCCATAAATATTGGTCAGGAGTCCTCTTGGTAGATTCTTCCCAACGCCAATGATCCATCTGTCTGTTACCACAGTAATGGTGAGCACATCAATTAAGGTCTTCTGAATAGATGAAGCCTTTAGACTTGATGTTTCCTTGTTATCCTCGAGTTGTACTAGCTCCCCTTTGATATGGCTATGTCACTCGGGGGGTCGCCGATTCACTAGTAAACAAGTTCATACCTATGAGATCTCGAGATCATGTTGTTCGAGCCCTTAAATAGGACAACAAGCATTAGGAAAACATAGATAATCATTCTCACAATATAATAATCACGACAATAATCACAAATAGATGGAAATATAAAAGGAACAACACATCCTACCAATCCCTTATGTCCCTCACACCTATGGGGATTTACTCAGACATGAGAGGTAGACCAATCAAAGGCATAATCATATTGTTGATAGAAATCATCACAACTTTTACCGTAGCAAGCCACAATACTATTGAAGATCATATCAAGTACAAACCAAAGTGGAATAGAGGTTCTGTAACATCCCAATTTCAGCAACCCTCCATAATGCAAAAATCAAGGGGAACAAAAACTTTTTCTTGTTTAATGCTGAAGTGTTTGCTTGTTGTTTGGATATGCTTATGCATATGAAGGTGTATTAGATGATATACTCCTTACCTTAACACCAGTTGACAAAAGCTACTTCCCAAAACAGTCTTGGCTTAATTTCCAGATTCTCAAATGTTCTGGCATTTCAAAACTTGAGCCAAGAAGCCTTTGCAAACGAACTATTTTATTAGCTTCTATTGATCAAACTATGGAGAGATATATAATATAATCTCCTTATGTTTCCAAGATAGAACCTTCGACTACTCTTACCTCTAGGATCTCTAGAAACCTCTTTGTAAGCTTTGAATTCTACTCTTGGTAGAGATACCAAGTACCCTCATCTTATTCAAAATCCAACCCTTCAAAATTACCCATCCGTCCCTCAATCTAGGCTTGATGGAAACCCTAGTAGTAGTTGATTTCTTTGTAAGGTGAGTTGTCTTGATCTGTTGTTTGACTTGATTGCTCAGAAGTAGTATGAGAAGCTCTAGGAGATCATCCTCTAGGATCAAAATACTTCAAGATCACCAAATCCTAAAAAGGAATACAATCTGGATCTAATATCTAACCACTAGGTGATCATCTAAAACCCTTACCCAGATCAATTCTACAGTGATCCATTCTAGAAGTTTCCAAGTCAATGAAGACCAATATAAATCATGGATACTTTCTACTCAACCTAAACTTCAACATCATCTACTTGATGATGCTTGGGTACCTTGCAAACCAACAAAAACATCCCCTCTCATGCTCTAGTCAAAAACCCTCAATCTGCCAAATTTGGCAAAGTCTGGAAAACGATTTCCAACATCACCTTTTCAAATTCTTCCCTTTCTCAACCCTTGTGCATTTTTGAAAATGCATCTGAACCATCTTGTTAACCATCCTAAGTACTACCAAGGCCCACTCTTTCCCTTGGTTAGATCATCCTCCAACCTACTTCTTCTTGATGGTTTTGCAGGCAAGAAAATAACTTTCCTGCAAATCTAGTCAGCATGCCTACTTTGGTAGAAGCTCACACCGCCATCCAACCTTCTTTGGACCAAATATTTGCATGGTTGTGTTCTACTCATATAGGTCTATCATTAACTACTTTACTTGTTCCAATTGGATCCTTGATCTGTTTAAACCCACAAGGTTTTGAAGGCTAGTTGATAATCTGCTTTGGCAGGCTTATTTTACTCAAAGTTTGAAAGCTTGTCATGGTGAGATCAAGTAGGACAAATCTCAAACCCCTACACCATTGCAATCTACATCACTTGGTCTATCCATCCATATAACCCATGCCCCCAAGGGGAGCCCTGAGATCCAAGAGCCAACAAGGTTTTGGTGGCATGAAAACAATCTTACCCAAGATCCTTAAATCTCTAGTTTTCACCAAAATCAACTTGAATTCCCAAACCCCAAAGTTTCAAATGTTTGTTACACCTTGTCTACATCATCTACCTTGATCATCAAGATTTATCAACAATTATCCATATTAATTATGGACCAAAACTATTTAATTCCCTTAATAGGCAAAATCTCCAAAACTCCTCTCACAATGGAAAGTTTGGTTTTTGCCAAAACACTTCCCCAACTTTTTACTCAACTGAGACCCATATATCATACCCTACCTTCCCATTTCAAAAATAAATATTTTTGAAGAGTTTTATTAATTCTTTTCGCCTATTTTCTTAAATGGCAGAACTGGGATAATAAATGGTTTAAATACTTTTAAGCCCCAATAAATATTTGGAAAATTCCCCTAAGTGCGTATTCACATTTGGGATCACCTCACATCAAAATCCAACAAAGTCCAATGTAAAAATATCAAATGAGCTCCAATACTTCATTTCTGCAGTTTTTGAGTAAATAGATTTAAGTGGACTTTAAATCTTTAGAAAAATCTCAAATAATCCCTAGATAGGTATGTTGACCTCACCCATCTACCAGTACCATCTCTCCCACTCTTTCCAACAAAAATAAAGGAACTCCTTCACAAGCATTCTTGTGATCAAAATAACACAACCATCAAAGCCGTGTACAAATACCCCATTAAACCCCATCAAATCTTCTCCACCAAGCTTGTATAGCACCCAACACTCATCTCTGGTCGTGGTCACTGTAGCAATTACTATAGCAACCCCTCTCCCTTGCCCCATGTGCTTGAGAGAAAGAGAGAGAGAGACACATACAAGTGGGACCAATTATTTGCAGCAGCCTCCACCACCCCCTCCCTATCTCTATGTCCGACCAAATGCCCCTCTCACCCTCTCCACCGCTCCCTAAGCTAATCACAGGCCAGCCCCACTCCTCCCCCATGTCCAAAGAGGACATTTACAAAATCTACCTCCCTCCTCGGTATAAATCGGCCAGAGGCCACCCCAGCTCCCCTCACAGGCTCATTTGCCTCCTATGCTCCCTCTTACCACCCCAGCACCCCCACTCCTTCTCCCCTGCTCAGTGCTGCCCAGGAGAAGGAGAGAAGATAAGATCGACCTCCTCCCTATACTCGAGCATAGCCCCCCACCTCCCTTCCTATACTCATGCATGTTGCATTCCTGGAACCTCCTCACTCCTCTGCATCTAATCCCCTCCCTTTTCTTGGCTAGGATCAGCTCCACGGAGGGCGTCGTTGAGCTCCGGCGAGGTTGCTCTTGGGCTTCCTCGCGTGAGCCAGATCCCAGCGTGGAAGCGCATCGTGCCGCCCCTCGATCTGATCGTCGCCGTCGACCGCATCACCTTCGAACCTTCCCGGCCGCCGGCGAGCCTCCGGTAAGCCTCCCCGTGCCCAACCGCCACCAGCTAGGGTTCCGCCGCCACCCTTTTTATTCGCGCAAGAAGACGAAGCCCGACCGTCGATCTACACTTGATCGAATGGCCGGTGATGCCCGGTACCTCTTTGCCGCCCGCGATGGCTGATAGTTGGGCCCGCGCCACAGGATTTCGAAATCCCTCCCGCGCGTCGCCTCTCATGCCGTGGGCCGAATCCCCCCGGACGACCCAATAGATCCCAGATCCCAGCCCGCGAACCCCCTTTAATTTTTATTCTTTTGCCCAGATCCTGTATATTAGACCCTCAGTTTAAATCGATTTGAAAAGGGAAATTGGGTAATCTGTCGAAAGAAAAATTCTACTAGGTTCATGTGTGTTCTGTGTAACATGCAGAACTAGTATTTTGCCAAAACTAATTTTTATTATTTATTGGCAATTAGTCTTCTAGAGTGTGTCTTTTGCACTAAATAATCTCCTTAGATAGTTGTACATGCCCATTTGGGGCGAATCAAAATTCTCCTGGAAAGTATTTACTATACCAACCAATCAGCATATGTCTCCTGCCAAGGTGAATAGTAAATTGCCTATAGTAAAAATAATAAAAACTATTAGTTTCTACCCTAGATAAATTCTCCAGGTCAAACCAATAGAGGTTTTGACCACATTCCAATTCCCTGTGATGTTGTACACTAGGATCTACCAAAATCCAGGAGATAAAATTTTATGGAGGCTCTGTGTAATCTTGGTGAATTAATCCTCTCTTCCTAGGCTTGTCTTAGTAGAAAAATCACTAAGGGAGTTTGACAACTCCAAAAAGGTTGATTCCAATTTCTACATAAAGGTATTCTAACTACCTACAATGTGCCTTTGGAATCAACTCAAAATCGTCTGTAAATTTAATCTGGTGAAAAAGACAAAACAGCTCCAGAACTGCCTTTGGGAATTTCTTGAGGGCATTCTGGTAAATATTTTGCCATGATTCCAACTCTCGGTGAGTCCATACATAAAAACCCACCAACCCATCCTAGGAAATTATTTTGGAGCTCCAGAACTTTTCTGGCGATTTATTCCCTAAAACTAGAAGTTATTCCGCTAGGAAAATCTGAACTAATTAAAGAAAAGTGATAAATTAGTGAAACCACTTTTGTTGGTTTCATTTTATCAACATCCACCTGTAGGTATCATTTGGATACAATGGTTTCATACAGAATATGGTCTTGTTCCAAAATCCATCTCTTAGGTAGTTTCTAGACTATAAATCCTAAGGAATGTTCATCCCCTTCTCCATGGCCATCTCAATCTCCTAAATCCAATCCTCTGAAAACCATTTGAATCTTAATTAGGTATTATTCAATTGCTTTCTGTATGTATTATTGCTTGTATGCCTTGTGTTTATTGTGGCTTGGTTTGCTTGTATGTGCTATCGGGACGACGATAGTTGCGATGAAATCGGAGAGCAGAAGAAGTGGTATTTATATTTGGTATGGGTATTCTGAGTTATCTAAAGAAGAAGTCCAGGGACATTTATGCCATATTGCTGATCATCAGGCAAGCCACCTTCTTGCTCATAAGCCTTGTCCTACTGTTTTACTTATGCATGTTTTATCTATGGTTTATTAAAAACTGCATTGTTTTACTATATGTTGATGTATATATGGTAGTGGTTTGGCTCCTCCGAACTATTACACTTATACACTACTAAGTGCAACCCCCTTGACGACACCTACTTGTCCCTAGTAGAGTAGATAGTGCATATCCACCATACCCCCTTTGGAGACCCCGTTTTAGCCGAAGCAAAGCTAGAGGATGGGAATACCCCGGAAAAAGATTTACCAAATGTTTTATGATAAAACCTTGGTGAGGTGGGACCTCCCAAGAGATGTTGAGAAAGAAAAAGGTTTCTTTTGCAAAATGCTAAAGAAAAGATGCAAGAAAAAGGTTTATGAAAACGCACCCGGTTCTTTGCAGTCTAGCTATAACAACTTAACCCCATGCAACCACATTACTCTGGTATGGGATAGGGCTGGATTTGATGTTTGTCTATTCTGGTATAAGCTGCCTCGCTACAAGTATAGGGGATCGGGGATCCCTGGAGGGTGGGCCTTCTCCGATAAAGGTCCATGTGGGACATCAACCTGGAGAAGGAACGAAGGGTCTGCTGGCCTCCACGCGTTACTATGAGCCCCTCATTGAAAGCGCACACTCGAAAAGTGGAAAAAGCGCTCCGGTTGGTCCTCGGTACCCGAAGTCCCGGTTTTGAGGGGATTAACACTCATAGGGTAGGCACTTATATTGGAGTGGGCCTCCGGAGAGTCTTGATCGGTTACTCGACCCACGATCGGTGAAGATCAGGGTAGTGTACCCGGATGGTGGGGGTAAAGTGTCCAACCTCTGCAGAGTGTAAATCTATTTGAAAAGCCATGTCTGTGGTTAAGGACGGGTTGGACAAACTTCTATAGAGCGGTGCTGGTTTTGCTTTCAAAAAGGATTTCCAAAAAGAAATGGCTTTGGAAATGTTTTGACCATGGGATGGTCGGAAAGGATCCCTGTTTTGACCATGGGATAGTCAGAAAGGAATGGAAGGAGTTTCGTCATGGGATGACCATAGAGGAGAAGTAAATGGGTGACCCAGTCCTAATGTTTTCCAAAACTTTTCAAAACGGTTTCCAAAATGGTTTAGAAAAGTTTTCAACAAAGATAGGTAGATGCTATATCTACAAGATAAATTATGTGAGAAAAGAACCTCTCTTGGAGCCCTCCTACTACCACAGCCATATTGCATACTTTCTTGTTATTATTATTATCTTAAGGTGGTTTGTGAGTACATTCAAAGTACTCACTGGCATTGTCCCTGGCTATTAACTTGGTCAGATATCAAGAAGAGGTGAAGTGGACGACTATGCGAGCTAGGACATTCTCCTAGTCAGTTGCCTTTAGGTTAAGGCATGGATTGGGCTCTACGCTTGACGAAGTTCCGCTGATGATTATTGATGCAGCCATAACGGCATTTATGTAAGTATTGTAATTCGTTATGTTTCGGATGTTGTAATGATACTTGTCGGTTATATTCCATGGCTCACTGATCATGGGAACGTGGATATTTACACAACAGGGATTTCTCGGATGGTTAATCCGGGGGAGTCCATAGACTTGGTATCAGAGCCATGTTGACTATAGGAGAACCTTAGTTAGGATGGTCGCTCGACAGGAACCTTATTTTGAAAACCCCGGCTTTCGAAAACTAGTGTATCAATGAGTTTCAAAAAGTTCTACTTCTTCTCTTACTCTAAGTAAATGTGTTTGAAAATGTTTTACTCTAAATCTCATCCAAACTCCAAATCTATGGATTTTAAACATCAATGATCTAGAACCCGGTGAAGAGAATGAGAACAAGACGAAGACAAACAACTACCAGCAAACACAAGGAGACTACAATATCGCTCTACCACCGGAATCCTCACAATCAGAAGACATCGTGTGTTGCACTATCAAGAAGCGTCCAAGATACGACGAATGCTCCATCAGCAATATAGTGACTCCGACCTGAAGAAAGATGATATCTAGGATCAATAGTCCTAAGAATATGATTCCCCTACATCGCGAGTAGTTAACTCCTTGGTCCCTAGCATTGGCCGTGTTTGCCTGCCTAAGTGCCTCCTGTGTTGCTTGATGTGTGATGTTTGCCGAGGACATTGTGATTCTCCTGCTCTGTTCACCTTGTTTGTATGCTCTGGTTTTCTCTGACCCCCTTAAAAATGTGACTCAAGGAGAGATAACCCACATAGTAACTCAGGAAACCCCTATGTTAGGTGTCGGTATTGAGACCTAGACTAACCTCGAGAGTATATGAGAGGAAAAGCATCACCAGAACTAGGAGTTCGACATCGTCAAGTCCGAATCAACTCGAAGATTTCACCTCAGCAGGACGGCATACCTCGTCAAACTCACCTCGCAAGACTCGTCAATAGCACCACACTCCCTTGTTCCTCAGTCTACTACAACAAGATTTCCGTAGGAGCTAAAAGTCGATCACCGAATGATCCTCAATATCCACAGGAAACCACCTAATAAGTCAACCAAGACAAGAAGTGAAGACCTAACTACGCCGACCTCCGGTATATCCGACCTTCCAACTACCGCAGGAGACTAACTATTCTAAGTCGACCCTACCCAAATCAACGGGAAGTTCCTCCCCGAAAGACCAGATTACTCCAACCTCCTGAATACAGGACAGTCTGAAGGCAATGAGTCTACTTCACCACCAAGCAGAAGTAACGTCAATAAGTCTAAATACGGATAACCTCTCCGAAGATGAATGTATCTAACCTAACTAAAGGCTAACAATAAGTTTCGTTAACCACTAACCTACCCAGAGTTAACCACTAAGACTGCGTTAGAAAACCACCCTGACCTAGTTCCCGCAATAGAACGTCTCTCCGAGAGCTCAACCCTAGACCCAAGGAGATACATACCTCTGCAACACCTCGCCAGCCCTTCAAGACAGAAGCTCTGCACCATCCTCGAAGGACCTGAGTGCATCTCTAAGGGGGAAAGAATGCGTCTTTCCAACTCAATCTCAAGAAGACTGTCTATCGGAAGACACTTCAGAAGAGATCTCAGGATCCGACGTCCTTTCGCCAAACAACAACCCGGGAGTTATAAGAGGAGAAACTAATTAACGAGCCTACGAAGTCCCTCTGCTATTTCAGCTGCAGACATACCGGAAGGACCACATCATCGCAACCCCTCGGTTCCAATCGCTTAGAGGACGTAAGTCTCCGATGGCTTCAGCAGGCTAAGTACGAATAAGAGAAGTATATAATCCCAGTAAGTCATAATCCCCGGAAGACTTCCGAAGGTCTCTACTCCAGAAGAAAGATGGACGACAATCCCTAGAAACCCCATTCAATGACTTCAAGAAGGAAGGACTATATCAACTCTCCAATATACCCTAGTTTAATCCTAAGGGGGAAAGACTGGTCTTTCCCACAAAAATAGGGTAACCCTTCGCTGAAGCAAACTCAAGAGTCCTGGCCCTAAAATCGTTAGTTAGGACACGCTACGACCCTAAGGAAGAGCTGTGAATCCTTAGAGCGAGGTACCCCCAGCCATAGATTCTACCCTCCGACGAGTACCCTGTGAGGTTCAGCATCGAGATAGTCTGCCCAGTCTAAGCCCTCTAGATATAGAGTCCGAAAGGAAAAGAAGGCCATCCCTCGCAAGCGGGACTAGACTCTACTCAATTCTCTGTGCATCCCCGAAGACTGAAGCTCAACTTTATCGATAGGGTAGCCACTTTCAAAGACGGACTCCGTGAGATAGTATGCGTAAGACACCTAGTATCAACCCGACTCAAAATCCCCTAACCTTACTCTCCCGAATCTCGGGACGAGATTCTTTTAAGGGGGAAAGGTCTATAACATTCCAATTTCAGCAACCCTGATTAGTTGTCCAGAATGCAAAAATCAGGGGGAACAAAAACTTTTTCTTGTTTAATGCTAAAGTGTTTGCTTGTTGTTTGGATATGCTTATGCATATGAAGGTGTATTAGATGATATACTCCTTACCTTAACATCAGTTGACAAAAGCTACTTCCTAAAACTGTCTTGGCTTAATTTCTAGATTCTCAAATGTTCTGGCATTTCAAAACTTGAGCCAAGAAGCCTTTGCAAACCAACTATTTTAGTAGCTTCTATTGATCAAACTATGGAGATATATATAATATAATCTCCTTATGTTTTCAAGATAGAACCTTCGACTACTCTTACCTCTAGGATCTCCGGAAACCTCTTTGTAAGCTTTTGAATTCTACTCTTGGTAGAGATACCAAGTACCCTCATCTTATTCAAAATACAACCCTTCAAAATTACCCATCCGTCCCTCAAGCTAGGCTTGATGGAAACCCTAGTAGTAGTTGATTTGTTTGTAAGGTGAGTTGTCTTGATCTGCTGTTTGACTTGATTGCTCAGAAGTAGTATGAGAAGCTCTAGGAGATCATCCTCTAGGATCAAAATACTTCAAGATCACCAAATCCTAAAAAGGAATACAATCTGGATCTAATCTCTAACCACCAGGTGATCATCTAAAACCCTTACCCAGATCAATTCTACAGTGATCCATTCTAGAAGTTTCCAAGTCAATGAAGACCAATATAAATCATGGATACTTTCTACTCAATCTAAACTTCAACATCATCTACTTGATGATGCTTGGGTACCTTGCAAACCAACAAAAACATCCCCTCTCATGCTCTAGTCAAAAACCCTCAATCTGCCAAATTTGGCGAAGTCTGGAAAACGATTTCCAACATCACCTTTTCAAATGCTTCCCTTTCTAAACCCTTGTGCATTTTTGAAAATGCATATGAACCATCTTGTTAACCATCCTAAGTACTACCAAGGACCACTCTTTCCCTTGGTTAGATCATCCTCCAACCTACTTCTTCTTGATGGTTTTGCAGGCAAGAAAATAACTTTCCTGCAAATCTAGTCAGCATGCCTACTTTGGTAGAAGCTCACACCGCCATCCAACCTTCTTTGGACCAAATATTTGCATGGTTGTGTTCTACTCATATAGGTCTATCATTAACTACTTTACTTGTTCCAATTGGATCCTTGATCTGTTTAAACCCACAAGGTTTTGAAGGCTAGTTGATAATCTGCTTTGGCAGGCTTATTTTACTCAAAGTTTGAAAGCTTGTCATGGTGAGATCAAGTAGGACAAATCTCAAACCCCTACACCATTGCAATCTACATCACTTGGTCTATCCATACATATACCCCATGCCCCCAAGGGGAGCCCTGAGCTCCAAGACCCAACAAGGTTTTGGTGGCATGAAAACAATCTTACCCAAGATCCTTAAATCTCTAGTTTTCACCAAAATCAACTTGAATTCCCAAACCCCAAGGTTGAAAATGCTTGGTACACCTTGTTTACATCATCTACCTTGATCATCAAGATTTATCAACAATTATCCATATTTATTATGGACCAAAACTATTTAATTCCCTTAATAGGCAAAATCTCCAAAACTCCTCTCACAAAGGAAAGTTTGGTTTTTGCCAAAACACTTCCCAAAATTTTTACTCAACTGAGACCCATATATCATAACCTACCTTCCCATTTCAAAAATAAATATTTTTGAAGAGTTTTATTAATTCTTTTCGCCTATTTTCTTAAATGGCAGAACTGGGATAATAAATGCTGTAAATACTTTTAAGCCCCAATAAATCTTGGGAAAATTCCCCTAAGTGTGTATTCACAGTTGGGATCACCTCACCTAAAAATCCAACAAAGTCCAATGTAAAAATATGAAATGAGCTCCAATACTTCATTTCTGCAGTTTTTGAGTAAATAGTAAGTGGACTTTAAATCTTTAGAAAAATATCAAATAATCCCTAGAGAGGTATCTTGACATCACTCATCTACCAGTACCATCTCTCCCACTCTTTCCAACATAAATAAAGGAACTCCTTCACAGGCATTCTTGTGATCAAAATAGCACAACCATCAAAGCCGTGTACAAATACCCCATTAAACCCCATCAAATCTTCTCCACCGAGCTTGTATAACACCCAGCACTCATCTCTGGTCATGTTCACTGTAGCAATTACTGTAGCAACCCCTCTCCCTTGCCCCATGTGCTTGACAGAAAGAGGGAGAGAGATAGACAAGTGGGACCAATTATTTGCAGCAGCCTCCACTACCCCCTCCTTATCTCTCTGTCCAACCAAATGCCCCTCTCACCCCTCTCCACTGCTCCCTAAGCCAATCACAGGCCAGCCCCACTCCTCCCCCATGTCCAACGAGGACATTTACACCATCTACCTCTCCCCCTCGGTATAAATCGGCCAGAGGCCACCCTAGGTCCCCTCACAGGCTCATTTGCCCCCTGTGCTCCCTCTTACCACCCAAGCACCCCCACTCCTTCTCCCCTGCTCAGTGCTGCCTAAGAGATGGAGAGAAGAGAAGCTCGGACTTCTCCCTCTACTCGAGCATAGCTTCCCCACCTCTCTTCCCTAACCCCTGCATGTTGCATTCCCGGAACCTCCTCACTCCTCTGCATCTAATCCCCTCCCTTTTCTTCCCTAGGATCAGCTCCACAGAGGGCGCCGTCGAGCTCCGGCGAGGTTGCTCTTGGGCTTCCTCGCGCGAGCCAGATCCCGGCAAGGAAACCCATCGTGCCGCCCCTCGATCTGATCGTTGTCGTCAACCGCATCACCTCTGAACCTTCCCGGCCGCCGACGAGCCTCCAGTAAGCCTCCCCATACCCAACCACCACCAGCTAGGGTTCCGTCGCCACCGTTCTGATTCGCGGAAGAAGACGAAACCCGGCCGTCGATCTACACTTGATCGAATGGTCGGTGATGCCTAGTACCTCTTCGCCGCCTGCGGCAGCTGAAAGTTGGGCCCGCGCCGCAGGATTTCGAAATCCCTCCCGCGTGTCGCCTCTCACGCCATGGGACGAATCCCCCTTGGATGTCCCAGTAGATCCTAGATCCCAGCCCGCGAACCCCCTTTAATTTCTATTCTTTTGCCCAGATCCTGTATATTAGACCCTCAGTTTAAATCGAGTTGAAAAGGGAAATTGGGGTAATCTGTACAAAGAAAAACTCTACTAGGTTCATGTGTGTTTTGTGCAACATGCAGAACTAGTATTTTGCCAAAACTAATTTTTATTATTTATTGGCAATTAATCTTCTAGAGTGTGTCTTTTGCACTAAATAATCTCCTCAGAGAGTTGTACATGCCCATTTGGGGTGAATCAAAATTCTCTTGGAAGGTATTTACTATACCAACCAATCAGCATATGTCTCCTGCCAAGGTGAATAGTAAATTGCCTATAGTAAAAATAACAAAAACTATTTCTTTCTTCCCTAGATAAATTCTCCAGGTCAAACCAACAGAGGTTTTGACCTCATTCCAATTCCCTGTGATGTGGTATAATAGGATCTACCAAAATCCAGGATATAAAATTTTATGGAGGCCCTGTGTAATCTTGGTGAATTAATCCTCTCTTCCTAGGCTTGTCTTAGTAGAAAAATCACTAAGGGAGTTTGACAACTCCAAAAAGGTTGATTCCAATTTGTAAAAAAACGTACTCTAACTACCCACAATGTTCCCTTAGAATCAACTCAAAATCCTCTGTAAATTTAATTTGGTGAAAAAGACAAAACAGCTCTAGAACTGCCTTTGGGAATTTCCTGAGGGCATTCTGGTAAATATTTTGCCATGATTCCAACTCTCGGTGAGTCCATACATCAAAACCTACCAACCCATCCTAGGAAATTATTTTGGAGCTCCAGAACTTTTCTTGCGATTTATTCCCTAAAACTAGAAGTTATTCCACTAGGAAAATCTAAACTAATTAAAGAAAAGTGATAAATTAGTGAAACCACTTTTGTTGGTTTCATTTTATCAACATCCACATGTAGGTATCATTTGGATACAATGGTTTCATACAGAATATGGTCTTGTTCCAAAATCCATCTCTTAGGTAGTTTCTAGACTATAAATCCTAAGGAATGTTCATCCCCTTCTCCACGGCCATCTCAATCTCCTAAATCCAATCCTCTCAAAACCATTTGAATCTTAATTAGGTATTATTCAATTTCTTTCTGTATGTATTATTGCTTGTATGCCTTGTGTTTATTGTGGCTTGGTTTGCTTGTATGTGCTATCGGGACGACGATAGTTGCGATGAAATCGGAGAGCAGAAGAAGTGGTATTTATATTTGGTATGGGTATTCTGAGTTATCTAAAGAAGAAGTCCAGGGACATTTATGCCATATTGCTGATCATCAGGCAAGCCACCTTCTTGCTCATAAGCCTTGTCCTACTGTTTTACTTATGCATGTTTTATCTATGGTTTATTAAAAACTGCATTGTTTTACTATATGTTGATGTATATATGGTAGTGGTTTGGCTCCTCCGAACTATTACACTTATACACTACTAAGTGAAACCCCCTTGACGACACCTACTTGTCCCTACTAGAGTAGATAGTGCATATCCACCATACCCCCTTTGGAGACCCCGTTTTAGCCGAAGCAAAGCTAGAGGATGGGAATACCCCGGAAAAAGTTTTACCAAATGTTTTATGATAAAACCTTGGTGAGGTGGGACCTCCAAAGAGATGTTGAGAAATAAAAAGGTTTCGTTTTACAAAATGTTGAAGAAAAGATGGAGGAAAGAGGTTTACAAAAACGCACCCAGTTCTTTGCAGTCTAGCTATAACAACTTAACCCCGTGAAACCACATTACTCTAGTATGGGATAGGGCTGGATTTGATGTTTGTCTATTCTGGTATAAGCTGCCTCGCAACAACTACTGGGGATCGGGGATCCCTGGAGGGTGGGCCTTCTCCGATAAAGGTTCATGTGGGACATCGACCTGGAGAAGGAACGAAGGGTCTGCTGGCCTCCACACGTTACTATGAGCCCCTCATTGAAAGCGCACACCCGAGAAATGGAAAAAGCGCTCCAGTTGGTCCTCGGTACCCGACGTCCCGGTTTTGAGGAGATTAACACTCATAGGGTAGGCACTTATATTGGAGTGGGCATCCGGAGAGTCTTGATCGGTTACTCGACCCACGATCGGTGAATATCAGGGTTGTGTACCCGGATGGTGTGGGTAAAGTGTACAACCTCTACAGAGTGTAAATCTATTTGAATAGCCGTGTTGGCGGTTAAGTATGGGTTGGACAAACTTCTATAGAGCAGTGCTGGTTTTTCTTTCAAAAAGGATTTCTAAAAAGAAATGGCTTTGGAAATGTTTTGACCATGGGATGGTCGGAAAGGATCCCTGTTTTGACCATGGGATGGTCAGAAAGGGATGGAAGGAGTTTGGTCATGGGATGACCGTAAAGGAGAAGTAAATGGGTGACCCAGTCCTAAGGTTTTCCAAAACTTTTCAAAACAGTTTCCAAAATTGGTTACAAAAGTTTTCAACAAAGATAGGTAGATTCTATATCTACGAGAGAAACTATGTGAGAAAAGAACCTCTCTTGGAGCCCTCCTACTACCACAGCCATATTGCATACCTTCTTGTTATTATTATTATCTTAAGGTGGTTTGCGAGTACATTCAAAGTACTCCCTGGCATTGTCCCTGGCTATTAACTTGGTCAGATATCAAGAAGAGGTGAAGTGGACGACTATGCGAGCTAGGACGTTCTCCCAGTCAGTTGCCTTTAGGTTAAGGAATGGATTGGGCTCTACGCTTGACGAAGTTCCGCTGATGATTATTGATGCAGCCATAACGACATTTATGTAAGTCTTGTAATTCGTTATGTTTCGGATGTTGTAATGATACTTGTCGGTTAGGTTCCACGGCTCACTAATCATGGGAACGTGGATATTTACACAATAGGGATTTCTCGAATGGTTAATCCGGGGGATCCCACAGGTTCGAAGCCTAATCTTACAAGTGTGAATCTCTCTATCTCTCTCAATACAAGTAGGAATGATGGTGGAATTGATGATGGATAGGTTGGGGACCATCGATGGATGAGATGGTGTTCTTCTCCTTTTTCAGATCTGATCTCCTCTCTTCTGGGACTGTTTACGGCGGTTGTGTTCGTCTTTCTACTCGATTTCCTTCACAAAAGTTGCTTGTATTTATATAATGGAGGCGAATGAGGGTAGTACAGGTGGACGGTACGGGCGGCCTCCGATTGTACCAGTGGTCGTTACGACCTCTAGACACCTCGAAGGAAAAGGTCTTGAATTAGGGATTTGCTCAATTTGGTGTAAATAGCTCATAAATGCTCTTAGATCTTATGTAAGTTCTCAATACCTGAAAACTAATATAAGAAAACAAGGTTTCATTAACTTTCGATATTAACATTAGTTGAAAGGTTAAATCAATGGGACGCGGTGAGAACTAATGGAAAATCCTCGATAAAAAGTATCAAAATTTCGAGCTATCAACTTCCTCCAAGCTTAGGTGTTACTCACCCTCGAGTGACAAAGATACAAAGAATAATAGCGAGACATGAATTCAAGCGAGGAAACTCTCGAGTTTGAGGTTATATCATACTCCATTGACACAATTCGTGCAACCTTAAACATGAGAATAATATATCTGAACAATTGCACTTAAGTTTGCTTCCTAACCACATATAACTCGCTAGCTAATAACTCTTAAACTCAAAAAGATATTGTCAAAAATTTGATTAGGATTGCGAAACGATTCTTTCAGCGCCTCTCCTTATGAGAGTAAAATCATTTTAAGCATGGATGCTTTTTCTAAATTAGGGGTGCACTAGTAGATGTCAGAAGAAGGATAAACTTATAGCTTTTCATTAACACCCACTTCAAAAGTCGTGGCCTTCTAACACCCCATCCTTTCCTTGTTTTTCGAGAATTTTAATATTTTAACTTGTGAGGTGATGCCAAAACTTTCATAAGCATCGAATAATTTCTGATCATAGCTTAATGATATTTTGTTTTGCTCAAGTAATTGGACTCATGGAATTAAAATTTTGCACACCATAGAAATGGTACAAATGTCTATCCAACTCATAGATCATATCTGAGATGAACTGAAGATCCTTTGTACGCCATAGGAGTTGTTAGTTCCATGTAGTTTTGGGTACTCTTATAGTTCTCTTTGATAAATATATTGGTTTTTCAACCACACAAGACAAGTTTGGCATCAACAACCACAATTTAAAATCCATTCCTTAAAAAAATATTTTTTCAAAAGGTGTTTTCAAGTCAAACTGTTAAGATGTGGGGTTGAGTGCTACTAGGATTAAACCCTTAAGACAAAAACTTGGCACCAAAGTTGTCAAGAAGGCACTTTTTCTTGTTCTCAAAATGTTTGGAATTTAATGCAATGTGGTTATTTTTCCAACTAAGCACAATTGCCATAAGTCGGAGCCAAAGTAGTGAAATTAGCCTTGAGAGTAAGTCTTAAAAGATAACAAACTAAGTGTGGAGTGGAACTCAAGTGCAACTAAACAAACAAAATATGTTCATGAACAAACTTAGAGGAAGAGGGAAAATAGGAATGTGGTACCTCCTATTTCTTGCTAGTCTGTCAATTGGATTGACTCCTCACGTTCTTCTCCATGGCTAAGTCACTTGAAGTGAATAACCTACAAGAAACCAAAAGAGAACAGAGATGTCTTCAAAAGAAACAAGTTAAAAACTAATTCTATTTTTTTGGGTTTTGTTTTATCAATGCAAAGCTGAAAATAAACATGCAACTGAAGGAACTAAATAAATCAGAAGAAGAAAACAAAAATATGAATGCAAAGGTGGGGAGGAGTTCTGTTAGGAATGATACCCTAGAGGCTTACGTTTCGCCTTGTATTTGTAACCTAGTATCCGGCTTAGAGCTAGTTGTGTGTGTCACTGCAATAGTTGCAGGTGTGGAACCACATACCCATATCTAGCTCGAGCTAGTTTGTCCTTATTCGTTCTGGGTTGGGAGGGAAACCCACTACCGAGACTAATTTGTAAATCAGAAAATGACAATGTTTCACGTGTTATGAGCATGGAGATGCTATCCACCTTGCATTGGCTAGTCAGAAGAGGTACGATAGCCGGAATGATCCAAAGGTTAGTAGGACGTGGGCACACCATCATACGCTCCGACTAACACAATGGAATCCTTAGACCTGAGGGGATCACACAATCTGAGTTATGAAGCCTGCTTTGACTCCACCTAACACTCACCATAACTAGGAGTAAGGGTGGTCTTGGGCCGACTTCGAAGCAAGCTGTGTGACGGGGATCAGCCAAGATAGAATTTTCCCCTCCATCTTGGAGAGATATTCTTTGGGACCTCTCGTGTGATATGATTCGGAAGCATGGCCATGTGCCACTCGATCAAGTGTTGATCGAGGTAGTCCGACTTAGTGAAGCCAGAGGGAATTAGTTATCACTGCAACGAGAAGAGAGTAAACCGGCACTGGGATGACGGAATATCCCATGCGGTTTATCACCAATATTGTGAGGCAAAGGGACTTGGACAGATCATCACATTGAGGGAACTTGCAGAAACTAGGAGTCGACAAGTCTTGCTAGAGGCTGTTACCGACTATCAGCTCTAGTCAGAAAGTCACTGAGCTATGGCTTTGACTAAATGATTACTGAGTTGTGTCTGGCTTATCGTAAGCCTACGGGATAACACACTTAAGAGAGTGGGCCTAGGCGAATGATGATCTGACTATCACAAGCCGGCAAGTTGGACTTGTTAGGACATGGACACGTGTTAATGGGTTGGACCCACTTTGACTATGGTTAGGGTTTAGGACCGAGGGACACAAGTGTTGTGTGCCCTCACCTACTCACCTATATAAAGGAAGGTGGGTGGTGGCCCTCACCTTCCTAGGGTTTCGCTAGACTTGGCAACCACCTTCCTGTCCCATGGCGGTAAAACCAAGACTAGCATCTCTCTTGCTGCTGTTCCACCTTGTACGTGTTTGTGATAGTAGAGGCACCACACATGTGGTGCTCATCGACGACATTGGGCAGCGGCGAAGTAGGAGGCGAGGAGGAGCACGGAGCCAGCGATGAGGTGGTCCCAGGATTGAGAAGTTCTTCAGAGTCGGAAGACACGAGGGGAACATACGGCACCACCACGGCACGCTTCCTCAGCTTCCACACCTGCTCATCGAGAGGTACAAACTATTGCCTTTGACCTTAGCCAGATCTTGGGGTGGCTCGTCGAAGACCTTGCCGGA
This sequence comes from Avena eriantha, assembly GCA_910589775.1. NCBI lineage: Eukaryota > Viridiplantae > Streptophyta > Magnoliopsida > Poales > Poaceae > Avena > Avena eriantha. Next base: position 163,123,252 of record OU342744.1, read on the forward strand.
GCAGAAAAGTTTTTGTTTTCGGCCTGGCTCTACGTGTTGCCCTACAAGTTTAACCTCCCCAAGCTTAGACTATTTGTCTAACTCAAATTATTGCGGCCATCATTGGGCAGCAACTATTGGTGTGGCTGGTATGGGTAGTGGTTCGGGAACTCGGACATGAAATGGGCAACGTCCTGAGTGAGTGTGACAATGTTGGCGTTCACATAGTGCAACATGTTCTCGACATTGCTAATGCGATGCACCACCTGGTCAAAATCACCTCTCGGGACATAGTCAAATCCCTACTGAGGTGGAGGCATATTCTGTTGTTGCAGGAACTGGGCAAATTATTGTTGTCGATGATGTTGCTAACCATAGTCATCCTAGCCCATGGTGTTCTAGTTCTACTCCTCCTCCTTCTGTTGGCTTCCTCCCGCACCTTCCCAAGCGGGGTTTCCTTCCGAGGGTGTAATCCTCCCCGAGATAATCATAGCTTGATGGAATTCCTCTTCAGTGAGGATCCAAATCTATTTTTTGGCAAACCAAAAGCTTGAACAAGTGGAAGCAAAGTCTATTGAGCATCACCATTAGGTTCAAAATAAAATCTATAAGCATGAAGAGAGAGAGTTGATGCCTATAGAACCCCATGAATTCGGTGCTCGCCATGTGGCCATCATCTAGATACTTACTACCGGCCATGACCCTCTCACAAGGCATGAAAAACTCGCTTGCGTAAGCGATCTGAGTGATCAAACCTCCACAACCGATGTCACCCAAGTGAGCCGACCATTGGTGGCAAAAGTGCTAGATGAGCAAAGCACCAAAGTTTACCTTATGCTCCATCTCTGTATGGAGAGCCATATAAATTACACTTATCTCGGGGCCCAGCATTGCCCTGGTATCTCCCTTCCAAAAAATAGAATTCGCCAATAAGGTCGCGAAGTAGTGGAAAGTGGGATTCTGGATGGTGACGCTCTTCTTCCGCAAGTAATCGGTATTCCTGAAAACATAAATCTGCTCCCAAGCATGCATTGCCTCAAAGAGGACCGCTTTAGTGATATCAAGCTCTCCCTCATGGGAGAAACCGAAGCAATAACAAAATTTCTAAAAAGTTAGGTTGCATGGTTTCCCGTTGAGTGTTAAACTTACAGTGCAATGATGTTGTTGGAGCTCGAGGTCATCATGGAAATTCGAAAGGAATTCATGTGTGGTATGCTCGTAGGTGTCAGTGGAGAGTATGGCAAAAAGGAACCATGCTGGTGTTCATGTTCATGGCGTCAAAATCCTCCTTCAGACCATGGTGAGAGGGGAATTCATGGAACACCCATTTGGTGGGCAACACCTTGCATTCACTCACCCTCTAATAGTCCTTGTTCAAGGCGGCCTTCAAAGCACCCCCCTCCGCACGCCTCTTATTTGAGCCCAGTGTCCTAGCGGTGCCCGAGGTTCATGCCATTCCCGAGCCCTTCCCAATGCGAAAAATCCTCCCAATGTTATTTATTATACTGGAAAATTTCACAGTAAAACTATAGGCATCAGGTTTCTAGCATGTAAAAAAATAGTAAAGGTAAAAACTACAAATCCTAACGTGAGGAAACAAAAATAGGCTAAATAAAATAATAACTCAACTAGATAGCTAATGTGGGGAATGTAACCATGGATTTCAGAAAATTAAGAGTGGATCGAGTGAGAAACTTACTGATGTGAAGATTCCCCCAATCAAACGAACGAAATCGGCGAAGAATCAAGACTTCTAGGAGATTAGGGTTTGAGTTCGAGACAGAAAGAGAGAGAAAATGAGAGGAAGAAGATGTCTAGCTGGGTTGGTAGCCAGCCGCCATTGCTCTTACAGCGCAACGCGATCGGTATAGGCGCATGGTACGGCGGGCTCTGCCCGTACCAGCGGCCATCGTCATTGGATTCGATATTAGGGTTTCGAGATCAAACTTTGGCAGTCGGTACGGGCGGACGGTACATGCAGTTCCTAATATCAAATCTTTAGCACATACCTTGGGAGAATATTTCATTATTTATTTTGAAACGCGGTACAGGCGGGTGGTATGACCAGCTCTAGTCATACCAGTGCTCATTAAGAGGTCTTCCTCGCAGAAGAAATGTGCTACTTTCTTTGCTCCATCGGTACGGGCAGGCGGTACGACCCTTTCTGGTTGTACCTATGCTGGTTATGCTATCAGTCCCCTTTCTTCTTCTATAGTTTTCAATGATTCCCTTCAAACTCGAGCCTTTGCCTCATAGTAGCATGATTTCTCTACATATATGGGTTTAAGAATTTATTAGAATAATTAAACTAAAATATTTCAAAAATGGGTTGATTCCCATAAAGCATTTTATTCAAAAAGTTTAATCTTTTCTAACCTGCCTCTGAATCTTTAGCACATACCTTAGGTTACTTGCCACTTGAACACGCTTAGGTGGAGGTATATATTTCTCACCTTGTTCTTGCTTCTTAGGAAAATAATGAACAATCTGATCATCATAATGTTGAAAAAAAATTTCCCGCTAGAGCAATCCACACTGGCTCTTGCAGTGCTAAGAAAATTTCTTCCAAGGATGATTGAAAGTTTATCATTTTCAGGAACATTAATTATAATCAAGTCAGCGGGTATGACATGTTGATCAATTCTAAGTAGGACATCTTTGATCATACTGACTAGTTGTTTAGTAGTCTTATCAGCCATTTGTAAGGTAATTGAAGTAGGAGAGTAATCACCAAGGTTTAATTTCTTAAATAGGGAATAAGGCATGACACTAACACCTGTACCAAAATCCACTGTTCAAAAAATCGTCTGAATCAACGATTAATAGGCCGATTAATCGCTACTAGGGACCTAACCGTGTCGATTAGCACTAATTGTTTGTGTTAATCATTTAGCTCGACTAATAGCTCTGACAGTCCGATTACTAGGTATGTCCCCGATTAACTACTACACTTGGTCAAAAAAGTTACAAAATTTTCAACGCATATCGCCCATCCAGCCACTAGCATACCCCAATGAGGTAGCTTTTGCGAAGCTCCCGCTCGATTCTCACCTCCAGGAGCTCGATTCCTGCCCTCACAAACCAATTCCTTGTCATCATTGATCAGTTCCTCGCAGTTGCTGATTAGACCTCATATATAAATAAGTAGGGCCGGGCATATAGAGTCTCATGTACTATTTATTTCTTACAAACACATGTTTTAGGTGCTAACTTATGTAGCTTGGAACGATTAATAGACGACCGATTAAATCAATTAATCGTCCGAATTCCGATTAATCACTACTCCCAAGCTGACCGAGCAGTTAACGATTACCGATTTCCTTACCATTGCCTAAATCACAAAGAACATTAAGGATGATAGTTTTTCCAATTGCACAAGAGATAGTTGGAATACCTATTTGGAATATGCCCTAGAGGCAATCATGGTTGATGATATTCCCCAAAGTATTCATAAAGTAAAGTTGTCCCTCTATGAACATTAGATATGTATCACTGAATATGTGATTCAGTTGTGGAACTATATATTCATGATTGTTCATACTAGATTGTCCTTGGTCATTGAGGTTGTGCTGGACACACAACTTAGACAAATGTGTAAGTCAGCTGATGACACGGTTCCACTTCTCATGGGAATGGTGATGCTATTCCGCCTTACACTGATTCGGCTAAAGAGTTTAGCGAGTCAGACTGAACCATAGTTGAGATGCAACGATCATGTTGTCATTTGCAGTCTCAAGCAATGGAATCCTTTGACCCGAGGTGATTGCATGATCCGAGTTGTGGATCGCCAACTTAGGTTCTATCAAACATTGTTCCATAAATGGGCAGTTATAAAGGTAGAGTTCGGGTTGGTTGTGAAGCAAGCTGCGTGACGTGGATTAACAAGATGGGATTTGCCCCTCCGTAATGGTGAGATATTCTCTAGGCCCTCTCATGTGATATGATTTAGAAGCATGGCCATGCGCTACTCAGTTAAGTGTTAACTGAGGAGTCAGATTAAGAGTTAGTTGAGTGAATCAAATATCATGGTATAAGAAGAGAGTTAAGCTATTAAAGGGATGGCAACTACTCGCCTATAGCTTAACAGATATAACATGTGGCAAAGGGACTTGGATGAAAGTCACATTGAAGGTTCGTCTTCTGACTTTACGACACTTGGGAGTTGGCACGTCTTGCTAGAGGACACTACTCTCTATCGACTTGAGATCAAGTGCTCATGGGAGTGAGTTGGACTCAAAGACATGACATGATACTTGGAGGTTTAGCTCATGTCGTGTCTAGGTGTACGTGAACTTACAGGGTCACACACTTAAGGGTAAGGAGCCCATGTGGATTAGATCCATGTGAAGATTGGAGTACGGCCTAGATGGGACTCAAGTGTTGAGCCCATCTAGGAGTGTATATAAGTGGAGTGACAAGGGATAGTCCCTAACCTAGCCGTCACTTTCTTCACTCCCATTTCGAGCTAGACATGATCTAGCAATCCTTTGTCCGAAGCTCCTTCCTGTCATGTGAATACCGGTAGAGGTGTTGCACGTGTGGTGCTGGAGACAGGGTAGCTCGAGGAGATCTGGTGAAGGAGTTCGTGGGATCCGGAGGAGCTATCCATAGGATAAGGAGGATTGTCCGTGGGATCGTTCAGCACTGCTTCAACGTGCTACCCCAACTTTCGCGTTTGCGCGTCTAGCGGTAATCTTGTGGCCTTTAACCTAAGTTGGATCTTGGGAGTACTACGTAGGGAAAAGGTTTTGTTTTTCTCATGCGTGGCCCAATAGTGGTACCAGAGCAAAAACTTATGGTTTTATGCTTTGGATCTGTGCGTATGTGATATGCACAAGGTGGTGGATAGGATCCACTTAGGGTTTAAATGGTCGATCTATGAGATAGATCGGTTTTGTGCAATATTTATTAGATCAATCGCACTCGATGGGTGCATGGAAGATCAGGTGCGGATGATCAATTAGATTGGTCAGATCTGCACAGGGATTAGATTTGGTAAAAGTGTTTTATCCAATGAAGGAATCCATGGTTCGGAATGCGGATTAGATCTGTAATTTTGGGACCATCGACTTTGCCTTGTCGTAGCGCATTAGATGTCGTTGCGAGGTTCACAACACCGATAGATATCGTATCTATGCATAACTTGTTTTTGCATGAAGTTGTGAATGGTATGGCTTATGTGCATGTGATGTGTGTAATCCATATGTGATCTGCGTATCACGGGTTTGTCAGCCGGCTGGAGCCAAAGTGCTGTCATTATTATTGTATAATGACCCGTGTGTCGGCCTGAGATGCCATCTTCTTGTATATTCCTTAGTGCTAGTATAGCATGTTTGGAGGACTTGAAGGACACGGCAGCCAAAGGAATGACGAATAGGTTCATGGAGATGGAGATCACCATGAAGAGAGCCATACCATTTCACATTATAATTGGATTATTTTGTGTTATTTTCATGTCTCTAGATTTACCTATGTTAGATAGTTGGTAATCTTTAATCCCTCAAAGAAGATCTGGTCAGTCTCCCCGCCGGTGCTGCACCATCACAAGTCGTACATTCTTAGTAGTGGGCTCATAAAATTGAGGTGCAACCAATTATTTTTTACTAGATGGGTTCGAGTCAAACTCTTATAGCGGAAGCACTTGGTAAGCTAGATGGGTCTATCACAATGGTTGTGGTTCTCGAGGAGAGATCGGTTCGGAGCCAACGCATGAGATGCTACCCGACCAATAGAACTCGCATGAGATGCGATTGGCAATGAGTTGCCTACCTAGATCACTTGATGGCTAGCGGTGATGTTAAAGCTCATAGTCGGCTTGCTTTTTTAGGATCCTGAATCACTAAGTAACCATCAGAGGGGTGTTGGTTCTAGTGGGTGCATAAGTATTAAAGTGTTTAATACACTTGCTATTTTATGAATGCTTGTCTTAAGTGTTTTGCACATTTCTATTGTAGATAATGGCACCTAGTAGCAGTCTCCCTCAATTATCCAGTTTTGCCTTGAGGACCATCCTAGAGAAAGATAAACTTAATGGAACAAACTTCACCAACTGGTATCGTAATCTGAGAATTGTTCTCAAACAAGAAAAGAGGGACCATGTTCTAGACAACCCGCTTCCAGATGTGCTGACTGAGAATGCGAGTGTCGCAACAACCAATGCCTACCATAGAACATGTGATGAGTCTAGGGAAATTAGTTGTCTTATGATTACTCACATGGAACCAGACTTGTAGCAGTAGTTCGAGAATGTTGAGGCCTACGATATGATCGAAAGCCTCAAAAGTATGTTCCAGGCTCAGGCAAAGACCAAGAGGTATCAAGTCTCTCAAGCTTTGCTGAGTTGTAATCTTAAGGATGGCGATCCACTGAGTCGACATGTGATCAAGATGGTTGGTTATGTGTATCCTCTAGAAAGGCTTGGCTACCCCATTAGCGAAGAGTTCACTACAGATATAATTCTGAACTCTCTCCCTAGTGTGTATGGTCAGTTGATATCGAACTACCATATGCATGGTATGGATAAGAAAATCACTGAATTGCATGGGATGCTTAAGCAGGAAAACATTGATCTCAAGAAAGGTACCAGCCAAGTGTTGGTGGTACAGAATAAGGCTAAGTTCAAGAAGAGTTCTTAGACTAAGAAGAAGAAGGCTAAGTCAGGAGGTAATGCTCAGGATGAGATCCCAAGCATTTCCTCAGGGACTAAGTCATCTCCTTCAGCCGGATCTGCTTGCCTCTATTGCAAGAAGGATGGCCACTAGAAGAGGAATTGTAGCAAGTATTTGGCGGATAAAGACAAAAGTAGAGGTGTGACTTCCAACTCAGGTACACTTGTTTGCAATGTTATAGACCTTTATCTTGCTGATGCACCTGGTAGTTCTTGGGTATATGATACCGGATCAGTCATTCATATCTGCAACTTGTTGCAGGGACTGGTAAGAACTAGGAGCATAACAAGAGGCAAGGTTGACATTCGGGTTAGCAACAAAGCGAGACTCGCCGTGTTGGAAATCGACACGATGCAACTTCACTTAGCTTTAGGATTCTTAACGGAGCTAAATAATTGTTATTGTGTTCCAGTGCTTAGTCGAAACATCATTTCTACCTCATGTTTGATGAGACAAGGCTATGAGTCTAATATTAAGAACAATGGTTGTTCTTTATATTTGAATGATATGTTTCACGACTTTGCACCCATTCAGAACATGTTATGTATTTTGAATCTTGATGTTGGGTTGGTCTATAACGTAAATATGAAAATGTTGAAACCAAATGATCTGAATATGATAAATTTTTGGCATTGTTGGCTTGGTTATATATGTTGCAAACGCATGAAGAAGCTCCATGATGATGGAATCCTAAATTCGTTCGACTTGGAGTCATTTGAGACATGTGAGTCCTGTCTTCTAGGCAAAATGACCAAGACACCTTTTGCAACGATTTGTGAAAGGGCGTCTGACTTGTTGGGACTGGTACATAGTGCTGTATGTGGTCCAATGAGCGACATCCAGGGACTGGTACATACTGATGATTTGAGTAGATATGGATATGTCTCTTAATGAAACATAAGCCGAAAGCCTTTGAAAAGTTCAAAGAATTCCAGAATGTAGTATAGAATCAACTCGGTAAGAAAATAAAGTTTCTTCAATTGGACCGAGGAGGCGAGTACATGAGCCACGAGTTAGATGACCATCTAAAGATTTGTGGAATAGTTCCTCAGCTCACTTCGCTGGGTACGCCGCAGAGGAACAGTGTGTCGGAATGGTGGAATCGGACCTTGTTGGACATGGTACGATCAATGATGAGTCAGACAGATCTTCCATTATCATTTTGGGGTTATTGTCTAGAAACAACGGTGTTCACACTAAACAGAGTACCATCAAAATCGGTAGAGAAGACACCTGAGATGTGGACTGGCAAGAAGCCGAGTTTGTCTTTTCCTAAGATTTCGGGTTGTGAAGCATTTGTCAAGCAACTTCAGTCGGACAAGCTTGCCGCCAAATTGGATAAGTGCATTTTCATTGGGTATCCAAGGGAAACCTTGGGTTACTACTTCTACAATCGAGAAGAGGTCAAAGTGTTTGTCGCTCGGAACGGTGTCTGCCTTAAGTAAGATTTTCTTAGTGGGGAAGTCGGTGGGAGTACGGTGCGTCTCGAAGAAGTTCGGGAGGAACCAGTCAGTGGCGATTTGGTGAAAGCCTTGGAGGTTGAGCCGATCGTGGTAGCTGAGCTGGCAACTGCACCTACACTATGAAGATCGGCCAGATTGTAGAGTGTTCGTGATGTATTACTATTGGACAGTGATGAGAGAACAACTTATTCGGAAGACATGGTGGGTTCTGATTCCGATTCATGGCTTGGAGCCATGAGATCCGAGTTAAAGTCCATGGATGAAAATCAAGTTTGGAACTTGGTTGATCTGCAAGACGGTGCAAGACCCGTTGTGCAAATGTGTCTTAAAGAAGAAAACTGATATAGATGGAAATGTTTCTATCGATAAAGCATGGCTTGTCGTGAAGGGGGTCTGGCAGGTTCAAGGATTTGACTACGATGAGACTTTCTCACCCATAGCGATGCTTAACTCAGTTTGGATCATGTTAGCTATAGCATCCTATTTCAACTACGAGATATGGCAGATGGATGTCAAAACGGCTTTCCTCAATGGAAAATTAACCGAGGATGTGTATATGATACAACCCGAGGGTTTTGTTGATCCGGCTAATGCTGACAAGGTTTGCAAACTTTAGAAATCCATTTATGGATTGAAGCAAGCATCTTGGAGTTGGAACATTCGCTTTAATGAGGTAGTCAAATCGTTTGGCTTCATCAAGAGTGATCATGATTCTTATTTATACAAGCAGTTTAGTGGGAGCAAAGTAAACTTGCTAATCTTATATGTGGATGACATATTATTAATTGGAAATGATGTCCAGATGTTCCAAGAAACCAAGGAGTCATTGGAAAGGAGTTTCTCAATGAAGGACTTGGGTGAGGCAACTTACATACTAGGAATCAGGATCTATAGAGATAGATCCAGGTGGCTCATTGGATTGAGCCAGAGTACATATTTGGACAAAGTGTTGAAGAAGTTCAACATGGAATCATCTAGGAAGGGGGTTCTTACCGATGTCCCATGGCATAAAACTTAGCAAGACTCAGTGTCCTTCGACAGCTAATGACCGAAGTATGATGAGTGCGATTCCATATGCTTCGGCAATCAGATCCATCATGTATGCCATGATTTGTACTAGGCCAGATGTTTCCTATGCTCTAAGTGTTGTGAGCAGATACTAGGCTGACCCTAGAGAAATCCACTGGGAACAGTTAAAAACATTCTTAAGTACTTGAGAACGACTAAGGATGTGTTCCTAGTTTTTGTAGGTGAGGTTGAACTCAGTGTAAGTGGTTACATGGATGTGAGTTACCTTATTGACTCAGATGATTCTTGTTCACAATCTGGGTACATGTTCGTAATGAACAGAGGGGCTGTGAGCTAGAAGAGTTCCAAGCAAGAGACTGTGTCTGCATGTACAATAGAGGGTGAGTATATTGTTGCCTTAGAGGTGGAAAAGGAAGATGTTTGGATGAAGAACTTCTTGATTGATCTTGGTGTGGTTCAGGGCTCATCCAATATGTTAGACATGTGTTGTCACAAAAATGGTGCTATTGCACAAGCCAAGGAACCTAGGCTACACCATAAGAACAAACATATACTCATGCAAATATCACCTAATTCGCCAGTTCGTGGATCAAGGTGATATCAAGTTATGCACTACACACGGATGCAAACGTTGCAGATCCATTGACGAAGTCACTTCCACAGCCTAACCATGAGGCACACGTAAGAGCCATGGGCATTAAATGCCTAGATATGTGATGTTAGGATGATTTAGTCTAGTGCAAGTGGGAAACTATTGGGAATATTCCCTAGAGGCAATCATGGTTGATGATATTTCCCAAAGTATTCATAAAGTAAAGTTGTCTTTGTATGAACATCAGATACGTATCACTGAATATGTGATTCAGTTGTGGAACTATATATTCATGATTGTTCATACTAGATTGTCCTTGGTAATTGAGGTTGTGCTAGACACACAACTTACACCAATGTGCAAGTCGGCTGATGACACGGTTCCACTTGTCATGGGCATGGTGATGCTATTCCGACTTACACTGATTCAGCTAAAGAGTTTAGCGAGTCGGACTGACCCACAGTTGAGATGCAATGAGTTGAGATGCAATGAGCATGTTGTCATTTGCAGTCTCAAGCAATGGAATCCTTTGGCCTGAGGTGATTGCATGATCTGAGTTGTGGATCGCCAACTTAGGTTCTATCAAACGTTGTTCTGTAAATGGGCAGTTATAAAGGTAGAGTTCGGGTTGGTTGTGAAGCAAGCTACGTGATATAGATTACCAAGATGGGATTTTCCCCTTCGTAATGGAGAGATATTCTTTGGGCCCTCTCGTGTGATATGATTCGGAAGCATGGTCATGCGCTAATCAGTGAAGTGTTAAATGAGGAGTCGGACTAAGAGTTAGTCCAATGAATCACATACACTACAACATATATGATATTTATTGACAAAATGGCTTGTTGACAAAGTTGTGAACCGTCATATATTATCTTAATCGTTGACGGTTTAGTTATGACGTGAAGGATTAAGTGTAATGCAAGACGGTTTAGTATTTTGTCATTGTTATATCATCATGGATTACTCTTCCAGGTGGTTTGTCGGTGTAGGTGACAAAATTTTATCGTGGTGCATTTAAATTGTCACTGAAAATCAGGTGGGACCAAGTTGTTAATAGGGGAAATAGTTTATCAATATTTAAATGACGCTTTATAAAACAATGAGGCAAAGAAATTAAATGTAAAATATTGTCTTATGTGGGGTTTGAGCTTGTAACCATGAGTTGATTAGTGTTGCTGCCGCTACGATAGAGGTAATGTGTTTGCCATGTATAGTTGTCGAATAGTTTTGTAATAGAAATTAATTATTATAGGATATGTCATAATTAGATGATCTTTAACTGTGTGATTAGTATGAAAGATCTGACAAAACCACGTTGCCATGAGAGTCCTTCCAAGTCGAGGCGGTGTGAGGCAGGGTAGGAGGAGGCGAGCATGGTCGCCGTTGGTCCGATCCTGGTCGACATTGATCCGATCCCGGACGCCGTTGTGAGTAGGAGAGGTCGTGGAAACGGCTATTGCAGTTAATCGAAGGGCTATTTTGAAGGCGGCACACAGGTAGGCTTTTGCTAGGAGGTAAGTTTCGTTTACATGTCGGCTTGTACCTGATCTATGAGATTTTCCTTTCAAAATCAGGTTCACACAATTTTAAAGGTTAGATCGCGTGACAATGCCAATTGATTTTATAGTTATTGTTGTTTTCAACCAGTTGAATGATGTAACTATGTAATCTTCATATCATGTATCGCATGTAGATTAGTTTATGCGTTTGCAAATATTGAATTCATATATTAATATTAATGATTTGTAATTACTACTGATAATGAATTTTATTCTATAAGTTGTATTGCAGGTAATGGATTATGATTGGATTAAGAATGTGAAAAAGTTTAGAGGTCCATACAAGAAAGGTTGTAATGAGTTCATGAAGTTTGTGCGACAACATAAGACAAAAGATGAAGCAATTTTATGCCCGTGCACTCGCTGCCTTAATCTTATACCTCTTCATCAGAAATAAGTGTTATGGCACATAAATTGTAATGGTATGTCCATGCATTACACTAAATGGATATTTCATGGGGGGACATTTATTGATAATGAAAATGCTAGTGATGGCCAGCATAGTGAGGGTCATGGTGCATATGATAGTGACAATGATGAAGAATATGATGAATTCAATGAGAATAATTATGTTGATAATGCATATAATATGGTTCATGAGTTGAAGAAAGTCTAGAAAGAAAGGTACTAATGAGCCTACTTTTTTCAAATGTACTAGAAGAATCCAAGAGAGAGCTTCATGAGGGATGCAACACTTATACAAGGTTGGCATTTATTATGAGGCTTCTTCATATCAAAACATACAACCAGGTCACAAACAAAGCATTTGATCTTTTTCTTTCCCTATTATGTGATGCTTTTCCATGGGTGGATTTCAAAAAATCTTATGTTGATGCCAAGAAAGTATTTTCTGACGTTGGGCTTGGTTATGAGACTATACATGTGTGCAAGTTTGATTGTGCTTTGTTTTGGGGAGATCACGAGAAGAATACACATTGTCCTGTCTATGGATTTTCTAGATGGAGAGACCTAAATGGAATCAAGAAGGTGCCTCACAAGGTTTTGAGGTACTTTCCTATAATTCCAAGATTACAAAGATTTTTTGTTTCAACAGAATTTTCAACACATACGAGGTGGCACAAAGAGAAGAGGGTTGTTGAGGATGATGTTTTGAGGCAGCCAGCTGATGGAAAGGCATGGAAACACTTTGATGAGAAGTTTGGTTTGTTTTTCTGATGACCCCAAGAGTATACGGCTAGGCATTGCCATAGATGGATTCAACCCCTATAGAAGTAACATGAGTAGCTCATACATTATGTGGCTATTATTTGTGATTCTAGATAACTTCCCACCATGGTTGTGCATGGATCAATCCAACTTTATGTTGTCATTGCTTATACTAGGGAAATATTCACTAGGGAAGGATTTTAATGTATTTAGACAACCTCTTATTAAATATATGATGAAGCTATGGGCAGGTGTTAACACATTTGATGTTCTTGTAGAGGATGACTTCAAATTGCATGATGCTTTCCTACGGTCTATTCATGACTATCTAGGGTATGCTACCATATCTGGCCGTAGCACTACTGGATTTTATGCTTGTATCTATTGTGATGAGAATCCTTGATATGAGCCACTGAAAAACAAAATTGGGTACATTGGACATCGTTGGTTGCTTCCTAAGGATCACCCCTATAGGAGAATTAAATTGTCCAGTCGTAAAGTTGAGAAGATGGATCCACCAAGGCAGTTCAGTGCAGAAGAAAAAAAGGAGACGCTAGAATCAGTTAAGGATTATATACATGGTAAAAATCCAACTTGTAAGAAGCGAAAGCATGTTGTTAAAGGTGAACCAACCTGGGTTAGCTTACATGATTTACCTTATTGGTCCACACTTTTTTTATCACACAACCTTGATGTGATGCACATCGAGAAGAACATATGTAACAACATAGTAGGTACACTTCTCGAAATAGATTTGAACAAAATGAACATTATCAGGAAATTTTGGATGGAAGAAGAAGGGGGTAGTTGTTTGAAGCCACATGCCCCCTAGACGCTTGAAAAGGAAAAGAAGAAACATGTTTGCAGGTTTTTGGCAAAAACTAGGTTCCCTGGTGGTTTTTGTTCAAACTGGGAAAGGTGTGTGGATATTGAAGCTGGTAAAGTACATGGTATGAAGACATATGACCGCTACATTCTTTTGCAGCGTATTTTGGCAGCTGGCTTGAAAGGTGTTGCACCAAAAGAAATGTATGAGGCTATTGCTGATTTGGGGAGTTTGTTTAGAGAGTTCTGTGCCATAACTCTTCATGTCAGTCCTAGAACGACTGAAGGTAGAGATAGTTTTAATTATTTGCAGACTTGAGAAGGTCTTCCCCCTGCATTTTTTGATATCATGGTGCACTTAGCTATTCATCTTCCTAAGGAGGCTATTCTAAGGGGTCCATTATGGTTGTATGTATCCGGTTGACATAAAACTAGGTTATCTTAAGTCTACTGTCCGTAACAAAGAGGCCCGAAGGTTCAATTGCTGAAGGGTATATCGTCGATGAGTGCATCATATTTTGCTATAGATGTTTTAATGATGACATGGAAACAAGATTTAACAAAGCTGAAAGGAACCAAGATATCCAAAGGGAAGTTAGTGCTGATGAGTTTAGAGTTTTGTCTAATGGAGCCAAAGGGTTTGGAAAATCATATCTGAATTTTTTGAGTAGGAATTTGATAACATGGTTTGGTATGTTCTTGAAAATTGTGAACAGGCAGAACCTTATATCAAGTAAGTTTTTTGTACATGATTATGCATAAATAATTGCTGGCACTTATACTTAATATCATATTGCTCATTTGTATTTGTTTATTTCAGTGTTTGCCGAGAAGAATTACTTGTTAGGGGTGCTAATAACATAGATGAGGCACTCAAGAAAGTGTTCCTAGCATGTTTAAAAACCATGTGACTCAACTGAAGAATGCATGTGAAGATTTGAAGTCACTTGCAGATGGGCTAGACAAGCATGCAATTGTACACTCTGCTTGCAATGTAAAGGGTGCTAGGTTTCGTACGGTCACTCGAGAGAAGAACCTATGAACTCAGAATTGTGCGGTAATGAATAAGGCATATGTTGGTTCTCAACAAGATAATGAGTTTTATGGTGTTCTGCAGGAAGTTCTAGAGCTCAAGTATGTGCGTAATAAACATGGTCCCAAATCAGTATTTTTGTTTCGCTGCAACTAGTTTGATCTAGATAGCAAAAAATCGAAGATGAAAGATGATGGACACTACAAAAGTGTTAGTACTTCTGTTCATTGGTACAAGAATGCCCCCTTCATATTGGCAGATCAAGCATAATCATGTTTTTATTTGGAAGATATTGAGTTTGGTTTCCCTTAGAAAATTGTGCAGACATTCAACAATACGAATGTGTATGATGTACCCGAAATTGAATTTGGTAATGAAGCTACTGATCAAGAGAACTTGGCATACCAGGAGGACATATGTCAAATGGATCATAGATTTCAACCTGTAGTAGTCAAAGAAGAAGAAGAAGATGATGATGATGTCGAGGTTATTGATCGTACAGACAAAGTGGAATGTGTTGCAGCAAGATTTTTCCAAGATCTAGAAAAGGAAGACACCAGTATAGAGGACATGGACATAAGTGATGATGAACATGTTTACAACCTAGAAGACCTTGCAAATGATGCTAAAGACAGGAACTCTGATTATGACATAGCTGTTGAGGATTAGATATGTGTACTACATTATTCATAATTTTGGGAAAACTTGTTGTATTATAAACCAAACTCATGTGTTGTAACCATAACCAGTTATACCAATGCATCTTGATAATTATAAGTCAAAAGGCAGGGCACATAGTTTTCTCCACACACGTTAAACTATTTCTAGAGTAAGAAACACATACTACTACCAACAAATAGGACTAGCTTCTTGCAGATGTTATGGTAGATTAGTTCTAATAACCATGGCGACGCTTGGCCCCCTTGTTTGAAGGAGTACCCTAGGTCACTATATTGATGATGCGAAACAGTACATACATGACATATCCATCAGTGGCAGCATACTCTAGGTTCTTCTATGCAAGTGACTTCCATTCCTAGTAGTCATGGCCTTGGCGTTTGGCAATGTCCTTGACAAAGGAATCCTTCATGCCTCCATACCTGGGGTGGATGAGGTTTGCAGCCATGGCAGCTATCCCAGCCCTATCTCCATGACCTTTCAGTTTGAAGATGTCCTGGATGTCGATGTGTTTGCCTTCTTGAATGTACAACCATTCTTCCCACAACAATTTGCTGTCTTTCCTTATGTCCACACCAACAAAAGTTACATTTCTGCGCCAAAGGAAATCCTGAAGGCTACGAACATAGTCCTTGCACCTACATTGCATTATTTAACTCAGGCAGTTCAAAATATGTTCTAGTAACAAATACAATGATTCTCTATTAAAAGAATGAAATGGCATGCTCGAACTGTGTCATTTAAGTACTAGAAAAGATTTAACCTTGTTCAAAGATTGAAACGGCTATCCAAAGTAACATTACAACTAGAATTATTACAACGTGTACTGGCAAATCTTATTTGAAGAAGCACATTCACAAATATAACACAAGCAATTCTGATTTCCAAATTAACTTTACAGATAAGACTATAGAATTTCCTACTTAGGCATTCACAAATATAACACAAGCAATTCAGAGTGTTATTGTCTCCAAAAGATGCACATATTGCAAGAAGGAACCTGCCTGGTGTTTTTTTGTTCATTTAGAAATTTTGGTTATAACATTCTATAGCTACAATTGGACCAACGGTTTGGGGTGGCAAATGGGCCATGGACACCTTTTGGGCCACTTTTGGGGACAAATTGGCCAAATATGACTATATCTGGAGAAACATTACCTTACTCGAAAAAAGGATAAAAAACTATAGCACAATTAGATGAACTGCAACAAATCGAACATGATTATGTGGAAGACGAGGACGTGCTCCTTCATCGCAATTTGCATGACCGCAATCTTCCTCTGCGTGATGTCATACTCTAAATCGAGGCTAACAAACCTGATCTCCTCATCCTTGAGCCACTCTAGGTGCATGGCGAGGATGTTGTCGACGGTGCTGCCCTCATTGGTGTAGACTGCTTGGATGCAAGTGGCGTCGGGGACACAGAACTGATGAACCTTTGTCGTCCGCTTGTCGTCGTCCATGTTGACCACTAGGCGGTCCCAGTGCATCAAGGCCGAGCCTCCCGCACCCATGGAGGAAGAGGATCGACAGGAAGAAGAGGAATAGAGGATTGGAATGGCCGTAGAAGAAATGGAAGGCTAGCGTCGCTATCTAGAACCGCCGTAGAAGAAATGGGATGAGAAATTGGGGCTTTTGCAGGGACGCAGTTTATCCCTAGTTTTTTGGACTATCTGTTCGGTTATCAAGGAGAGAGTCACATCGTAGCAGTGTAACCAGGAGAATAAAAATTAATTTTATTCTCTACCTACCGTAGTAACTAGTGGCACATTAAAACATGTAGAGAACAAATATACACTTTTATTCATTATGTACCTAATTACAGTACTATTTGAACAACCTAGTCTGCACACATATGAACGTGTCATGCTCATTACTTGTGCATCGTCATTTGTTAATTACATAGTAAAATGAGTAAATTTATGAAGATTACCATAAGTGCACACATTAAATACTGCAAAATCAATCATTGAAAAGATTAACTTGTTAGCCATATTAATGTATTGCAACCATACACATATCTTGCAAATCGTGCATAAATAATAGTCTTCAAGACAAAGATGGCATTGCTAGTTGAGGCAACATTGTAATGTCCTAAAACTACTAACCAAGTTCAACATATGGCACATGAGAGACAAATAGATAGGCGCTATGATCACCAAGGTAGAGCATCATGAACAACTTGTGTCCAATCTCAAAACTATGTTCCTTCTCCATGAATTTGTCCCATCTATTGACGCACGCATGACCATCATCAGTAGAAATGGTGTACGTCGATTGCACCGTCGTCTTAGGATCACAAACTATAGTAATATCACATTCTTGGTCCATGTCATTTGGAAGAAGATGACGAAGCAGTTTTTGTTGAAAATTTGCAAACAATGGTGTTTGTGACAATTCAAAAACATTAACTAAGTTAGTTGAATTATAATGTAATCAAAAATACCATAAAATTCTTGGTGCACTTGGACCAATTCAAGGTTTGAAGCAATCCATAAGCTTTTCCAAGATCTTAGTCTCCAGCATCATGATGGTCAATAAACATGTCAAACTTTCCTACCTCTATGCACACCTTCTCCATCATTCTCCAATTAAATTGGGTTCCCTCTGTTGCAATGAGACGATCAACTATGTCTCTCCCCTTAACTCCCAAATGGTAGTATGCTACAAACAAAATGTGGCAAAATCGTTATGCATTGAGCTTTTGGCACATTAGTTAAATCACAATATGTTAACCAAACCCAGAATGAAATTAGGATAGA
This sequence comes from Avena eriantha, assembly GCA_910589775.1. Classification (NCBI taxonomy): domain Eukaryota; kingdom Viridiplantae; phylum Streptophyta; class Magnoliopsida; order Poales; family Poaceae; genus Avena; species Avena eriantha. The sequence goes on from OU342744.1 coordinate 163,141,007, forward strand.
AGTATTACTTGGATGGATTATAGGAAAATTTCCATAGACAACACTGTTCGATTCACAGAGATTTTTGTGAATGGTGAAATTCACCTGCTATTCCCTTTGAAGTTTGTACACTCTACAAAATTCTTTCCAACCATCACTACTGATGAAATTTAAATTTGGTTCATTCGTAACCATCAACACAAATTCAAAATTCTCTGGTGTAGTAAAGGACATGCAGCATCTCCTTTTTTCATGCTTTTTCACTGAATACTTATCGAGCAAACTAGATCTTGAATAGCATGGGAGAACCTGCATAGCATGTATGACACAATGTGAGGAAGGCACTTACATGGAATAGTAACAGATAACCCCTCAAATTATTTTTACATACATGCTAGCCCCTTTAAATATACCTTATATTTTCGATTTTTTCTCAAAAAAACTATATACACTATAGAAAGGAATGGAGGGAGTATAAAATGATCTACACATTCATATGTTTTTTGATAAGAAAATTGTACTGCCCTCTCCTCGAATCCTTGACGTAGGGTAAATGCGAAAAAATTATGCTTCTGAGTTGCATCAGTGCACAAACCCTTCATGTCAAAACAAACACCACACTATATGATAAATTAGATCATGAGTGTGAAGTCAGATCTTGGGTGCAATCACTCAGATCTACAAGATATGCTAACCACTTTCACAACCGAAAGCACAAACGATCTTAGCTAGTAGAGTTCACACCGCGTTGGGTCAAGATGACATACGTACCTCGACAGTCATCGCCATAGTTCTCCTGGTGGTGTAGGACCGTTCAGTGTAGGAAGATGAAAGTGTGAGGTCGCGACTGAACAAGACGGTGTCGAGATGGGAGCAGGCGTTTGTGAAAGAGGGAGGACACGAGATTGTTAGGAGCCCCTATATACTAATGCTCTGATATTTGTGTGTACAGTTTTTTAGGAAAGTAATAAGTATTAGCCTTTTGCATCCGATTGTGGGCCGATTCTCATGAAGATTTGTCAATCCTTAACTTTGTAGTCAAATATCTCTTTTTTCCAAGTTTCTCATGTTTTCCCAAGTTTCTCATTTTTCAAACTTTCTCGTTTTTTTTCAAGTTTCTCATTTTTTTCAAGTTTCTCATTTTTTTTCAAGTTTCTCATCAAAATTGGTCAACCCTTAACTTTGTTGTCAACCCTTAACTTTGTGGTCAAATATCTCATTTTTTCCAAGTTTCTTAGTTTTCATGCAAAGTATGTGCCACACAGTGATCAAATTCGAAGGTTTCAAGAGATTTTGAGAATTTCTCATTTTTCTATGAAATTCACAAGGTTTGGTCAAACCAGGGTTGACCAGAGTCTTTCGAGAGCTTACGAAAGGATCTGAAAGGTACACCTGTTGTTTTGTGGTCCCAATGGGATGTACAACCACTCAAGCATGCAACTTGAAGGTCTCAAATTGTAGTTTTGGTACTTGCTTCAGAAATGGTTCCTTGTTTCCGAGTTTGAGGATGAAATTTTTAAACCAAAATGGCTAGATACAATGCTAGCATCACTAGCCACATGGTGATAAACCCTTGTGCCAAATTTGAGTCCATTTAACTTGCATCAATATATCAAAACATGGCTTATAAACTTGTAATTTAAATAGTATGAATATTTCACTATTCTTATATATGATTTAGGGATGAGTAATGTATGCATCATTCAGGTCTAATAATAGGACTTTTTAATGTAATATTAATTTTCGAATTGTCATTACTTCATTTCATTTTTTATACCAACTGTGTAAAACTTACATATGCGAAGTAAACCAAATTTTCAAGAAATGTTTTTCCTCTAACGTCAAAATAACAACTAAACAGAACCTCCCTCCAAAATTGTCTACAAGTTTTTGTTCCCTCTTTTTTCCGCCTTACCCACCACCAAAATTTAAAACCACGCAACATTACAATGGCGCACGAATCCCTCCCATGATTTACGTCTCATCTTAACTCCCAAAACTCATCTCCCTCTGGCACCTCATCCTTCTCCTCCCCTGGACCCGATCTCGTCCATGGAGGATAAAAACTCATCGTTGCATCTGATCGGCGATCTCCTTGGCCAACGCCATGATCGGGACTCTTCGCAGTGGTAAGGCACGCGAACCATTGAGGTCTACACTGAAGAAGAAGCCCAACGTCAAACGACCATCGGGTGATAATTCAATCCCCTGATGTTTCTCATATGCAGTAGATCTGCTAGAACCATTCATTACAAAGTGGTTAAACATCTTGTTTCCGTCATTCTAGTTATAATAATAGTGATCTACTCCCTACATTGTTTTCCCGCACACACGCAATGATATTGTTTCGCAGTAGATCGATTGGGTTCAGTCCACTCCCTACATCTACTCCCTAGAGTAATTCACATTTGTAGAGATAAAAACAGTATAGCTCACTCTTGCGCCCATAAGGTACATATAACTACTTCTACTGCACCTACTTAAGTTTGATCTTCAACAACACACTCTTAATATGTATGCCCTTGGGTAGGTTATTTTAGAAATGAAAATTGTAGGGACTTTGTAATTCATGATGTAATCTGCTATTGAGCTATAATACAATTGTGACCATTGACACTCTTAATATGTATGCCAGGCCTGACCCGTGCCAGGGGTTGGTGCGACCACCCAGGGCACCCTCTCGGCCTCCCCTTTCGCCTATAAGATGCCTTCGATACAGAAACCCTAAGTACCCGATCAAAATTCCACGAAAGAGTCTTTAGCCGCTGTCATCTCCATCCCTAGATCGGGAGGGATCTGAAGCTCTTCCTGGCACCCTGCCGGAGGGGAGAATTCACCCTAGAGGCCTTCTTCATCACCATGAAAGCCTCCGGTGTGATGCGTGAGTAGTTCATCCTTGGACTACGTATCCATGTAGTAGCTAGATGGTTGGTTATTCTCCTTTGTGCTATCATGTCAAGATCTAGTGAGCTCCGTTCATGATCAAGATCATATATTTGTAATCCTACATGTTGTGTTTGCGGGGATCCGATGGATATTGAGATGCTATTTCAGATTGATTATTGATTCTATCATGTATTTGTTATTTGTGATCTTGCATGCTTTCCGTTGTTAGTATCTATCTTGGCCAAGTAGATGCTAGCAACTCTAAGAGTTAGTATTTATGCTCGATAGTGGGTTCATGCCTCTAGTAATCTGGGGAAGTGACAGAAATCTCTAAGGTACTAGATGTGTTGTTTCTACTAGGGAGAAACCAACAAACCTTTGTTCATAGAACAATCGTATTGTTTACTTTACACGCAATGCGTAATGCAATTATCTGTTGCTTGCAACTTAATACTAGAGGGGGTCGGATGATAACCTGAAGGTGGGTTATTAGTCATAGATGCAGTTGGAATACGGTCTATGTGTAATGTTGTAATGCCCAACCGAATCTCAAAAGAGTCAAGATGATTAGTATATGCATGTATGCTTTCTCGATGTTAGTCAATTGCCCCACTGTAATTTGTTCACCAAACATGTTATCTATCTTAAGGATAACCACCACTAGTGAACTATGGACCCTGGTCCTTTCTTTTACCATCAATCTACAACTGTTTACTATTTTCTTTTTACTTTCTTCAACTATTACTTCCTTCCACACAATACGTTTAATCCTTTGTTTTCAGCATAACCGGTGAGATTGACAACCTCACTGTAAGTTCGGGGCAAAGTTCTGTGGTTGTGTTGTGCAGGTTTCCATGTCGCTGATGGCACCGGTAGTGCGCCCTGCCAAAGTCTAGCTAGCAACACCTTGGAGGTGTTTCCTTACTCCTACTGGTTCAATAACCTTGGTTTCACAACTGAGGGAAACTTACTGCTGTGCTCATCATACCTTCCTCTTGGGGTTCCCCAACGAGCTCGTTAATACACGAGTCAGCAAGTACTTTTCTGGCGCCGTTGCCAGGGAGTTAAGGACATCTTCACAAGGGGAGTCCCTCATAACCAATCTCTTTACTTTGTTTTTTGTTTTGCTTAGTTTATTTCTTGCTTTGTTTGCTTGTTTTTTTATCAAAAACACAAAAAAATTAGTTTTACTAGTTTGCTTTCTTTATTAAAAACACAAAAAATGACTACTCTTGAAAACACTAAGTTGTGTGACTTCACTAGCACCAACAACAATGATTTCATGTGCACACCTATTGTTGTACCTGTTCCTGAAGCTACTTTCTTTGAAATTAAATCTGCTTTACTCAATCTTGTTATGAGAGAACAATTTTCTGGTATTGGTAATGAAGATGTTGCTGCTCATCTAAATAACTTTGTTGAACTTTGTGAGATGCAAAAGCATAGGGATATAGATGGAGATATTATTAAGCTTAATTGTTTCCTTTCTCTTTGAGAGGAAAAGCTAAAGAATGGTTGAATTCCTTAACTAGGAATAGTATTGATTCTTGGACTAAATGCAAAGATTCTTTCATTGGAAAATACTATCCTCCTGCTAAGATTATATCTATGAGAAGTGAAATAATGAAGTCTAAACAATCTGATAATGAACATGTAGCTCAAGCTTGGGAAAGAATGAAATCTTTTGTAAAGAATTGTCCCACTCATGGACTGACTGCTTGGATGATTATCCAAACCTTTTATGCAGGATTGAACTATTCTTAAAGAAATCTACTGGATTCTGCTACTGGAGGTACCTTTATGACCATTACTTTCGGTGCTGCAACAAAGCTTGTGGATAATATGATGGTTAATTTTTCTGAGCGGCACACTGAAAGAGCTCCACAAGATAAGAAGGTAAATTCTATTGAAGAAACCTCCTCCTTGAGTGATAAAATTGATGTTATTATGTCTATGCTTGTTAATGGGAAAGCTCATATTGATCCAAATCATGTTCCCTTAGCCTCTTTGGTTGCTCAAGAAGAGCAAGTTGATGTGAACTTTATACGAAATAATAATTTTAGCAACAATGCCTACAGGAATAATTTTGGTAATAATAATTATAGGCCTTATCCTCCCAACAATGGTAATGCTTATGGAAATTCCTACAACAATAATAGGAGTGCTCCCTCTGAACTCGAAGTTATGCTTAAAGATTTTATTAGTAAACAAACTACTTTCAATAAAACTATTGAGGAAAAACTCTCTGATGCTGAAAGAAATATAGCATCATTGGCTGAAGCACAATCCTCTTTGAATAAAATGGTTACTAAACCTGAAACTATTGATAATCCCTTTGCAGCTACTAATGCCATACAAGTTAGAATTGATGAAAATGTTAGATTGTTAGCTGAATTGCATGCTAAGTGGGAGAGAGAAGATGAAATTGCTAGAAACATTAGTGTTTCCACTATCACTACCACTAGTGTTGAAGCTAGTAATAGCTCTACTACTTTAGATGATAATTATGATTTTGATCTTGATGGTTGCAACATCTCTGAAGTAATTAAGTTCCTACAAAAGCTTGCTAAAAGTCCTAATGCTAGTGCTATGAATATGGCCTTTACAAAACACATTACCGATGCTCTCATAGAAATTAAAGAAGAAAAGATGAAACATAAAGCTTCTATTCCTATGAAACAAGAAGATGGTTGGGAACCCATCATTAATATGAAAGTGAATGATTTTGATTTTAAAGCTTTATGTGATCTTGATAGTAGTGTTTCTATTATGCCTAGAAGGATTTATGATATGCTTGATTTGCCACCATTGGAAGATTGTTATTTGAATGTTCCACTTGATGATAATGCTAAAAAGAAACTCATGGGGAGTATTAATGATGTTCTTATTATGGTTAACAATGCCTATGTCCCTGTTGATTTCTATGTTTTGGATATTGAATGCAATGCTTCTTATCCTATTACTTTGGGAAGACCTTTTCTTAGAACTGCTGGTGCCATTATTGATATGAAAGAAGGCACCATTAAATATCAACTCCCACTCAAGAAAGGTATAGAACACTTCCCTAAGAAGAGAGAGAAGTTTTCTTTTGCCTCTCTTATGAAAACAAAATTTGCTCTTAATGCTTCTTCAATTGAGAACACTTGATTCGTTTTCTTGCTTCTTATGCCTAACTTAAAGTCGTTAAAGAAAAGTACTTATTGGGAGATAACCCAAAAGTTTTAGATGAGTCTTGGAAGTTATTACTTCTGTAATAACTGCTCCTTATCCTTTTTATTTGCTTTTTGTGCCAAGAGTAACCTCTAATGAGAGAGAAGTAATGATTGGGAAAGTTGATGTCCTGAAACAGATATTTGTTCTTCATCGTAAAAATTCGTGTAAAATCTTTTACGTCAGTTTGAGGCATGAATTTTGTGCTTCTGCCCCAGGTTGTTGTCTAACTTTCGTTAGTTCAACACTTATTGATTTTAGCAATAGAAGGTCTTTGAAAAAATTGGTTTTTACCTACAGTAGCTTGCTGGTTCCTTTTTGAGTTCTTTTGGGGAATTGAACTTTTTGAGGGAAGTGCTACAGTAGCTTGTGTTTTAATGGAAGTTTTATTGGTGTTGAAACTGAACCTAAAGACTTATTATCTTGAGTGCACTAATGTTGCTAATAAAGATTGTGTGAAGTTTTGTATGAGGGAAAAATCTCACGTGCATGGAAGGAATGATGTAATGAGATGAAGAATGGACTAAAGCTCAAGCTTAGGGATGCCACCCCGTGTCACCCCAACAAATATTCAAGAGGTACAAGTGTCAAAGCTTGGGGATGCCCAAGGCATCCCCTTCTTCGTCAATAAAAATATCAGGTTTCGTCCAAACACTTCATTTTTATTGTTTCATGAATAGTTGTGTTGTTCTTGGAGCTTCTTCTTTTTCGTTTTCATTTTGGTTTTCCGTTTGCTTGGTTTTCTTAGTTTTCTGAATAAATTGGTTGGACCCCCTCTTTCATACATTGGTTTTCAAATAGTTTGGTTTGGATTGGAAAAGAGTAGAAAAGTTCATGCTTAAGTGGTAAAAGGAGCTTGTTTTTGACTGTGGCCTATGCTTTCTCATGCCATGCTTGATATTGTTTTTTTCTTTATGCTTAGTGATCCTTGATGTAGCACGACATGTTATAAACAATTGAGATAGATTAATGTGCCTTAGAAGAATCATGCGTTGTTTTAGCTTATTAAAGCATAGAATTGTGGTATTCTCCATTGATGCTTTATTTGGGTTGACTTGGCGCATGCTCACACCATGTTATGACTATCCCAAGTCACCATAGCCTTTATGATCCTTTAGTTTTCGACTTGTAATATCACATTATGCTTTGATTAATGATGTTTTGTCACTCTGCATGATTATGGCCATTATTGCTCTCTTAGTTGGTCACTCCCAGTCTTTTGCTAGCCTCCATAACCAAGTATGAGTTCCACTCATGCATCCAACTCCTAAAACCAAGTTATTCCAAAGAGTCCACCAAACCTACCTATTAGAATTTGCTATTCCAAGTATATTTATGTTTTTATCTACCTTCCGAATTAAACTTTTATGAGAAAACTAGTGATTAAAGCTCTCACAAACTTGATGGCACACTTTACTTTTCTTGCCCTTAATAAACTTGAACCATTGTGTCATCTATGTTGTATATGCTTGCACTTATATGTTGGGGATTAATAGAACCATGCTGTCATAGGGAACAGTTTCAACATTGCACTTGTACTTTGTACCTAGTTGATATCATGCTCTTTTGTCTATGGATGTCGTCGATGTGAAATGAAAGGGGAGCTTGTAAGTCCATGGAGTTATGTATGTGTGTTAGAGAAACGACTGGGCCACCAGTCTAATCCATGTTGTCATGGTGGAAACCTGCAGCGTAACCATAATGAGCTGTCTATGAAGCATTCTTCTTATAAAAAAAAGAGTCAGATATTGAGAAAAAGAGAAAAAGAAAAAAAGATATAAGAAAAGAGGAAAGAGAGAAAAAGGCACCATTTTCCCATGGTAAATAAGAAGATTGCTGAGATGCTCGTTGTGTGCTTGCCTTGTCATTTTGATATGGGGATTCTTCCGTATCATCTGGCAAGGGGTACCTCGTTGGCGGTTCTCTATGATACACACGTACTTACTATGACAAGAACTTACCGGTAACTAAACTTGAGTAGCATGAGTAGCGGCCCTCGTATTCAAGGGACATGAGATTTCCAACTTATACTTTGTCAAGCATATACTCCATAGTTTGTTCACTTTAACCTTAATCACTTCAATATGCTTATGATAGGGGCAATGAGAGCTGAAAGCTAATAAGTAGCATAATTTTTGGAAGCTCTTTATGAGTCTTGAATCCCTACTTCCTTCTATGAAGGCCCTTCTTTTACTTTTCTGTTGAGTCTCCACCTTATATCTTTATGCACCTACTTTGAGAGCATAGTGGCCATTCTTATTTCTATGTGCATTGTCCCAAGACTTGTTGGTTGATGCATAACTTTTGTATTGCTTGTTCTTAACTATTTGTATCTAGTCACTCTGATGAACTTTAAAGGTGTCCTATGCATTTATGTTTGCTACTCTATGATGGACAAGCTGAATGCCACTATGCTATGTTTTCTTTATGTGAAACAAACAAACGTCTTGCAAAGCATTGTTATTCATGAATCTTTTGTTTGTGCCTTTTCATGTTATAACATAGTTGCTATGTCTTATTGTTAAAACTTTGTCTTTCATGCTATGTCGAAGTACTATGATCCTAGCTATCAATGTTTTACAAATACTTTGATCAAGTTTATGATGGTGCATGTCACCTCAAAAAATATTCTTTCTTTTTATCACTTACCTACTCGAGGACAAGCAGGAGTTAAGCTTAGGGATGTTGATACGTTGCTAACGTATCCATAATTTTTGATGTTCCATGCTTGGTTTTATCTACTTTCTTATGTTTTGTCCACACTTTGGAGTACTTTTTATACACTTTCTTGGACTAACCTATTAACAAGATGCCACAGTGCTAGCTGCCAGTTTTCTGCTGTTTTTGGTTCCAGAAAAGTCAGAAAATGAATATTCTCGGAATTGGACGGGACAAAAGCCAAAGTCATTTTTTCACCGAGGGGGACACGGAGCCAGAATACGAGACGGAGAGGGGCCAGGAGGCGGCCACACCACCTGGCCGCGCGGCTAGGCCTGGCCCACGCCAGGGGGTGGTGCGGCCACCCAGGGCACCCCCTCGGCATCCCCTTTCGCCTATAATATGCCTCCGATACAGAAACCCTAAGTACCCAATCAAAATTCCACAAAAGAGTCTGTAGCCGCTGTCATCTCCATCCCTAGATGGAGAGGGATCTGAAGCTCTTCCCGGCTCCCTAACAGAGGGGAGAATTCACCCTGGAGGCCTTCTTCATCACCATGCAAGCCTCAGGTGTGATGCATGCGTAGTTCATCCTTGGCCTACGGGTCCATGTAGTAGCTAGATGGCTAGTTCTTGTCCTTTGTGCTATCATGTTTAGATCTTGTGAGCTCCGTTCATGATTAAGATCATCTATTTGTAATCCTACATGTTGTGTTTGTGGGATTCCGATGGATATTGAGATGCTATTTCAGATTGATTATTGATTCTATCATGTCTTTGTTATTTGTGATCTTGCATGCTTTCCATTGTTAGTAGCTATCTTAGCCAAGTAGATGCTAGCAACTCCAAGAGTTAATATTTATGCTCAATAGTGGGTTCATGCCTCTAGTAATCTGGGGAAGTGACAGAAATCTCTAAGGTACTAGATGTGCTATTGCTACTAGGGAGAAAATAGCAATCCTTTGTTCATAGAACAATCATATTGTTTACTTTACACGCAATGCATAGATGGGGTTCAGATGATAACCTGAAGGTGGATTATTAGTCATAGATGCAGTTGGATTACGGTCTATGTATAATGTTATAATGCCCAATCGAATCTCAAAGCAGTCAAGATGATTAGTATATGAATGTATGCTTTCTCGATGTTTGTCAATTGCCCCACTGTAGTTTGCTCACCCAACATGTTATCTATCTTAAGGAGAACCACCACTAGTGAACTATGGACCCCGGTCCTTTCTTTTACCATCAATCTACAACTGTTTACTGTTTTCTATTTACTTTCTGCAAGCTATTACTTTCTTCCACACTATATGTTTAATCCTTTGTTTTCAGCAAAACCGGTGAGATTGAAAACCTCACTGTAAGTCAGGGGCAAAGTTATGTGGTTGTGTTGTGCATGTTTCCATGTCGCTGCTGGCACCAGTAGTGCGCCCTGCCAAAGTCCAGCTAGCAACACCTTGGAGGTGTTTCCTTGCTCCTACTAGTTCGATAACCTTGGTTTCTTAAAGACAGAAAGTTACTACTGTGCTCATCATACCTTCCTCTTGGGGTTCCCCAACGAGCTCGTTAATACACGAGTGAGAAACCATCCCTTGTCAGGCGCCGAAAAACAACCAACTAACCCGTATGAGGCAAACACTTACAAAAATTTGGAAGAAAATAAAACTCGTATGATGGAAGTTTTGAAAGAAGCGCATGCTGCCAGAGGTTTGCCTCTAGAAAATATAGAAGAGGTAGCACATAAATTCATGTACAATGAAATTTGGAAAGTGATAGAGGCCACCAAAAAAGTAAACAAAAGGATGCTAACCACACTCAACCAGACCCTACATATGAACCCAGTACGGAAGAAATGGCCATAGCTAATGACGAGCCGACTTCAGATGACAAGGACCTAAACGTCGGTAACCCTAAAACAAAGGTTATCATATCTTCTTTTCACTTAAGTTTAATCCTTGTAAAGTACTACAATTTTGTTACTAACTGTTATTTTCTTTAAACGGGCTACTGATGGTACATCAACTGTAGCACAGAAGAATTCTGCAACAACAAATTGTACTGAGTATTTGTAAGAGCTCTTCGTTGAGAAAACAAGTTCATACTCAAATTTAGGAAATATGTTTGAAGAATCAAGCGAAGAGAGAAGCTGTGAACAAGAACCATACAACTAGATCGAGATGCTTCGTTTCACACTACGAAGCTCTTATACATTTTTCAGTTCATATATGAAACAATTGTTCTACCAAACTCAGTGTAAATTTTGCTAACTCATGTTTGTAATTGCATTTTTTTGTAGAACTCAGAGAACTTGGAGGAGGTGACATCTTCAATTGAATTCTATAGACTTTCTCACACTAACAAGGAAGGCATCATGACTATGGAAGCCAAAGATTCTTATGTAAGACATTTTTAATACTGCTAATATTTTGTAATGAATAAGCTTTCTACTTCAATATTTATTATGCTTTCATTTAAACTTATTTGCAGGATGCAATGATGACCATGAAAAATATACCACGCCTAGAAGATGAGACTGAAAAAAAGAATTGCAGATTATTGAAGAAGTCTTGAAGGAGAAGAGCACAACGAGTTCAAGCACAGGCACGTTCCTCTCAAATTTGGGAGTTGGATCAATCTCAAGGAAGAGCTCTGTGTCCACATCACGCATCCGAGAACTAGAAAACAAGCTTGCTGAATAGGAGGAACAATCACTCCTTGCAGCTGAAAGGTACAAACAAGAGATGCATGAAAGGATGGAAGCCCAAGATAAAAGATTTGAAGAAATGAAAAAAACAAGAAGAGGACCATGCAGCTCTGATGAAGGAACATGAAGAGAAAAATAGAGAAACTGAAAAGAAGTAGCAAAAATTAGAAGCCACACTTACACTACAAGAAAAGTTTCCTTCCACAATGACTTGGCCCGACGGTCATCGTAGAAGGCGCATCTTCCGCGACAAAATTCTCGGCTCGGCTGTGGCCGATGGAAAACTCCCTCTACTACGACGGATCTGCTAGAAACATGGAGGAAGCTTAGCCAGCGCATGGCAGAACCAAGATTTTGTTTCCTCGCGCGATGTTGACTCGCCGAAGTCTTTTGAGGCGTGTGGGTCCCGGACGTTAGTGTCTCTAGCGGACCATACTTTTTGGTTGAGCCTCCCATATTTGAACTCGATAACGTTGCTCGAGGTGTCTGCCGTTTAGTCAGGCTGCTAGGTCCCACATGTTAGCCTCTCATTAGAAGGATCGTGTGTATGATGGAATTTTTTCCTTCGCTCGTGCTACCCTGTTCCAAAGTTGATAGCGGTGCTCGATGCATCTATCGTCTAATCAACCTCCTGGGACCCACATGTCATCCTCCATTAGAATAAACGTGTTTGTGATGGATTTTTTCTTCGCTCGTGCTACCCCATTCCGAAGTTGATAGCGTTGCTCGACGCATCTACCATTTAACCAACCTCCTGAGCCCCACATGTCATCCTCTCATTGGATGAAACGTGTGTATGATGTATTTTTTCCTTCGCTCGCGCCACCCTATTCCGAACTTGATATCGTTGTTCGATGCATCTACCATTTAATCACGTTGCTGCGCCCCACATGTCATCCTCTCATTAGAAGAAACGTGTGTATGATGGATTTAATACCCTCTGTCGCCCCTTCGTGTTCTGAACTTGATGGCGTTGCTCGCTGGTTCAGTCATTTATATAGGCTGGTGGACCCGAAATGCCAGCCTCCTCTGTGCAGGAAACGTGTGCATGCTAGACTTTTTTCTCTTCTCGTGCCTCCCCGTTTGGAACTTCGCAACATTTCTCGATACAACACCTGTATAATGTCTCCCTGCTGGGTCCAAATGTCAGCCGCATATGTAGAGGAAACGTGTGTATGTTGGACATTTTTTTGGTCGTGTCCGCTAGTTTGACCTTGGTAACGTTGTTCCATGCGGTAGGCGTGTATGGTCTTGCTGCTGGGGCCCACGTGTCAGCCTCTCTCGACAAGAAACGTGTCGATCTTGGTCTTATTTTTTCTGGCCATGACTGTTGTACAAGTACTTTTTAAACACGCTTGTTAAACTTGATCTCTTCTATGGTAAGGTTGATGGGCGCTAGCTGTAGGCAGGTGGGTCGGCCATCTCAGCCTCTCGGTATAAAAATATTGCTATAGATAAACTGCATGCCTTGCCACTACACAAGAAAATTGTTATGCTTTTATAAAATGTAAAAAATGAATACTAACATGCGCTATGGGTGATTGCTAGCAGCTCAACTAAAAAAAGTTAAGTATAAATAATGTAGTAGGTAGTACTTAAAAAACATGGATAGGCACAGTTCGAAAACATCTTAAAAATGACTTGGCAGAGATCCTGTTCAAGCTTTTGACCTGATATATTCCCTATCCTTCTTTGATACGATGGAGCATTTGGTTGTTGATGTAACTAACGCGGAAGTATATAGATGTACGGTACAATATAGATGGATGTACCCTATAGAACGTCGACTTCGCATTACCAAGGAGCGGGAAGATATCTGTAGACAGTTTGATAAGTGAGTGTTATGCAAAGATATCTTCACATATCAGGCTGTAGAAAAGTTAGATATATTCAGATGTCTGACTTGGCTATATTTTGTAGGTTCTTCACAGAAATAAAAGTACCAGCAAATTTCGTTCCACCAATAAAAAGACCAGATGGACTAAGGTCTAAGGATCATGTAAGACGCTCAAGTTGCACTATGAATTGTCTATGTCCAGATGAGGTAACCTCTTGTCTATTTTGTAACGCTAGATCTTTGAGTTTGAATTTTTGGCCCTTATCTGTGGTCCTGATAGGAGTATAACAACAGCTTCAGCTTGCATTTCCAATGGTGTCTGCCATAGCGCTGATGTACCTTCTGTGGAGACTGACGCAGCTGGAGGTTATCCTGATGAACCTACACTGGATTGCATTTAGATTCAAAATCCTACACTTGACATTCTTGTCCCAAGGAAAAGAAGGTTGTGGATCTGGTAATAATGCCTTCTGTAGAACAAGATGCTGGAGGTGATGATTTCCTATGGCAACCCCTACCATTCTATGAATTGTACGAGTAGTTATTGTAATTTAATTGAATTGCATGTCCCCCTCTATTAATGAAAATAACATATCTTTTGCCTTGTTTCAAAAATAAATAAATATTTGCATGTCTCCTTGTGTTAGTCGATGGAAAGAAGATACTGTTTTCTGTTCAAGTCATGTGAACAAATATGTTTGTATGTAGAGACATAAATGCGGATTGGGTGAAAAAATTAGCATAAAATTGCCAGATCAATTACACAAGCATAATGACATTGCAAGAAAAGGAACAGAACCATCTTTTCACCGTGATTGTGAAAAGGAGATGAGCCAGGAACCACGCCTGCAAGTGGCAGAGGCCAGTTCTCGTGCAGCTCAGCTAGCATTGGTTTATCATCGATAATACTCAAGCATTTGAATATTATGATTACATACTAGGATTAATTTCAGTTCCACACTACAGTTCAACGGACAAAAGTGTAAGAAATGCGTAAGATAGCTCCATAATACAGGTTCCAGAGAAAAGCATACAAATCATAAGAAAGAAAGCTCCGCGTCATAGTTCACCACCTTCAGGTGCAACAGTCTCTATAGATTGTAAACCCAAATCACCGCCTCCTTTAGGTGGCACGATAATTTCGGGAGCAAGATCAGCAGCACCAATAGCAGCGCCAGCACTGGTAGCATGAGTCTCCATAATAGGTGAACTATCGAGCACCACAGTGTCCTCTTAAGGCTATTCACTGCCAGCTCCAGCCGCACAAGTCTCCGCGGATGGTAAAACTAGTCCACCACCTCCATCATCTGGCACGAAAATGGCAGGTGCAGGATCACCAATACCAGCTGCAGCTGCAACTGCATCAGTCTCCACAGAATGTAAACAAGGTGGCGTCTTAGGTGTAGCGATCTGACATCCATTTTGTACTCCGTCATCAGGAAACTGAGAGTCTTCTTCAACTTTGTGCTTCTGCGGTTACAAGATAAACAGAGATTACAGCGAAAGCATCTACGCGGGACAACAAGAACATATGTCATTCTATTGATTTACCTTGTCATCTGGGATAGAAGAAGTCACAGGATTGGAACCTATTTCATCGAGAATCCTCTTTTTCGCTCCTTCTCGTATCTCCTTCTACAACAAGTTGTAATATTGATTACATGATGTTGATTGACAAATATATGCAAATGTTCAAAAGTTTGTGTTGTCGAACTACCAACTTCGAATGGATCCCCACTGTTCTTAGTTATGGGATCTAGCCCAGAAAACAAGCTTCTATGCAATCCTAGTCTACAAAAAGGATGCATGCCCGAGATAAGAACTAATCTACACATGACAATGCTGCGCAATCGACAATAAAAATTTAACCGCATCATCAACTCTATCATGTAAGTTCAGAGTGAATCTAGATACACTTGTTTCACATAAGCTAAAATATTTTATATTATGAAACAGAGGGAATAGGTACGAGTGTTCTAGTATTTTACAAACCGCCATTGCTGCAGTGGGATAGAGATGACAGATGCTCCACCACCCTACAAAAGGTTGCCGCACCGATCTCGCCGCCACCTATAGAGGACGGAGTTGAGGAGCTGGTCGGCAACAATATGGAGCGAGAGGCCAGGGCGGTAGTGGATGGGAACAAGAGAATGAGTAAACGAGGTTGTGTGTGCATGGGGTGGCCGGTGAGGGAGTTAGAATCCAGCTTGTCTCGGAAGGAACGCGCTGCCATGTGCACCGGCGTGTGCAAAGCTCCCTCCCTCTCTCTTTTGTGGTAGCTACTGATAGTAGTACTCCAACTTTCTTCATCGAGTTCTCTGGTACTCCTACTAGTAGACATTTACTACTACTAGGTAGACAAGCAGTATTTGTTGAGAAGAAGAAAAAAACTAGACAAGCACACCGCTGTACAGTATTGCCTTGTCAAATCACTGGCGATGCTATGATGAGCAACATGTTTTTACTGGTAAACCTGGAAACATCGTGTTCCTTCCCCCGCGTGCAGTTTCTAAGCGAAGTACTTACAAACACGTCCAACTTAGGCTTACAGGACCCAAACTACAGTGAAAAAGAAACAAAACTATGGACCTGCAAGGAGTAATACTAACAGTACTAATATTATACAACATTTTGAAAGAAATTATGTAAGTAATAGTAGTAGTAGAGTACAATTGTACTCCTAATAAGGTTCTTTTACAAGCTTGGTGAAATATACATACTGGAGAAACTACTAAGTGTACAAAAGGGGTTTTTGGTCATACAGAGTATTTTACAAGCTGGACAGAGTGCGAAACTAAATGCTGAGTACTCGTACATCAGCTAAAAACCAGCCAAACAAAAGAGTTCAACAGAAGGCCGAGACCAAATGAGCTATCCTTGAACAGGCTCGTTCCACTCCAAGGCGTTTGAGAACCTTGGGATGAACCAAAATGGAGTCTCCGACCATATCTAGCGAGTGTTGGTGTGGAAACCAACAACTGCGTCACCATTCAGACTGAAGCAACAAATTTCAGGACGCGTCCTGTACTCGTAGCCAATTTCTTGGTGTGATGTGTAAACACAGTTCCTTCTCGTCAGATGTCCTGGCGGATCATTTGCATCGCTTATTGCAATGATAATCAGATAGTTCACGCCAAGGAAAAGAGAATATGATCCAAGGTCAGTAACCCTTTTCAATCGGTTAGCTACAGTTAACTGGCTTGTGTCCATCGAGAACACCATGCACTCAAAACCACAAGGATAGGTGCGAACGGTGCGACCATAGTGAACAACACTAGTATCATCAGCAATTGCATTGCCTGAGACGCCATACATATAGACCAGAAGAAGTCTTGAACCATCGATAGATCTTGCTAACCACCACCTACCAGGATCATTCTCCTCATCGTCCTCAACAAACCCATGTGTCAGGTACAGCACATCGCGTGGCGACAGGATAAGGATAGGACCTTCAAAGGGAAAGGAAATGTAACATGGAAATAATATTGATATTGATCTAGCATTTTAGAAGTTGATATATAGTACTATTTTAAAAAATCTTGATTATACTTAAGATGTTTGATTGCGTAAAAAATGCCAACCTAGGGAGATGTTATGGAAATTCTAATTCTTTCCGAAATGGGGATATGCTATGGAAATTCTCCTAGAGACACGATTTGATTCATAGGATCAAATGAAATAGGAAATAATCCTATAGGATCGTCAATGTAAAGTTCATATGGAAAAAAGCAAGGTTGGATCCTACAAGATTTTGGTGTCTTATATACCAAAGGAAAACCAACAAGGATTATTTCTAGGCGGTTTAATATCTTATCTTATCTTATCTTATCTTACCACTATATCGTGTATGGATAACTTTGAATATTGACTGTTGGATCAGGACTTGCGAATCCCAACATTGCCATCCGTTGGATCTTCTTTTCCATTCTAGCATCTACTTGAAGATTCTACTGATAGTCTTTAGCACAATGAACGCTATGCACAATCCTTAAAACACACTTCTCCATCATTCTAGAATTTTCTCCTTCATTTCTCAAGACCATGTTAACAAAATTTACAAGTACTACTACCCAATAAACGTTGACTTCTACATGATAGAAAATACAAGAACTAAATATGCACCCATAGTTTATAGATGTCGATCAAATTTCTAATTTTTTGAGCTTTAACTAGTATTATAATTCTATATAGTTATGATATGTCATATGTCTAGTATCTGAGTCTCACGTAAATACTACTAGTAGATACCATATTTTCCATGGATGTACTAGTACTAGGAGACAAGGCAATACTATCAGCAGAACTCAATCCTATGAATCAAATTCCTTATATGTAAGAAAACTTAGTAAGGATTGCATTCCTCTGAGATTCCTAGGGAATTCGTACGTATCAAAGAGACTAAAATTCCTATGAAATTCCTACTAACCAACGAAACTTCAGAAAAAATAGCTTACATTGATTTAGGAATAATATCTGGGTCTCACATAAGTACTTACTACTAGTAGATACCATATTTTTCATGGGATGTACTAGGAAACGAAGAAATACTATCAGTGGAACTCAATCATATGGAACAAACTACTTATCCCCCAGCAGCTGTCAGAACATGGCAAATGACTATCTTCTGCAGTTTAGTACATCGACCTTCATCAGCATCATCCTGAAATGTAAGTGCAGAACCTTCGATCGGTTCAACCCCGACACTTGTGGAATAACAATCTTGCGACGAGTGTACATGTTGACAAGATCTCACGTGAAATTGGGCCCAACTGTGATGATCCAATCTCCATTGTCGCCTGCTCGCTGCTGATCAAAACCATTTGGCATCATAGCATCGAAGGAGAACCTGTCCAGCGGCGATAGCTTGCATGGGCTGCCCACCACTTTGAAGCAGTTTTTGGATTCCCATGGTCTCACCGTCGGGTGAGAGTAAAGAACACATGGGAGGCAAAACGGATGAGAAGAAGGCGTAGTTCTGCTCTCTTTTGCTGATTGAAGAATATGTTTTTACGAACCGACGAGGCTCGCGGCGGTGGTGGCGTTGCAATGGTTGATGAGTACTCGAAGAGGGCCTTCGGTGAACACCTTCTGAAAGTGCTCAGGATCATTACAGACCTTGCTCGATCTCACCATAAAAGGAGGTTGTGGATGGTGTTTTGGGGGCTTTCTTTGGGGTGGGGGAGGGAGTGAAGATCGTTGGCGTGAGCTGGCGGCCGGGGTTCGATGGAGAAGACAAAGGCTGATGGTGCGTAGTAGTACTGCAGAAGGTGGGCGAGTGGGGGTGGGGCTCGAATTGAGGATAGTTGCACAAACCTCCAACAATTAGCGTCGTAGTTGCAAAGAGCTCCAACTGTTGAGCCCCGGGTATGTAAGAAATAATGTTAAGAGGGCTAATCAAAAAAATTGTGCTATGTGCGGCATTTTTACCCAAAAGTAATTGTAGTAGTTTCTTGCAACTAGACTGTCCTGATTATCTGGAGTTCCCTACAATTTTGAATCCAATTGTTGGATGTTTGAGAAATTTCCACCCTCCTCGTGTTCTGAGGAAGCTCTGTGACCCTATGTTCAAACAAAAAAATGATCAAAGACAAAAAATACCATCTCTCAGGGCTCGTTTGATTTGCAGGATTCTCAAAACATAAGAAGAGGAAACTACATGAATTCAGATCAAGTATGTGTTTGAATCACAGGGAAAGAAAAGCAATTATACCATGAGGTTGGAGTGGATGGAAATTTTCCTAAAAAATAAAGGGCAAAGGAATACCTTGAGGTCTTGTTTCATTCAAAGGAATCTCATAGGGATTTTGAAGGATTTTGATCCTTAGGAATTTTTCCTTTGTGCATCGTTTAATTCATAGGATTAGATCTTTAGGAATTTTTCCCATAGGATTGCATTGAACTATGTTTTGGAGGAAATTTTCCATCCACCCAAACCTCTTGTTACATTTCCTTTATCTTTCCTGCGATTCAAACACTCCTTCAAGAAAAAAATCCTATAGGCTCCAAATCCTTTAGCACTCAACTAGATAGGACATTCTAATCCTGGAATTTAAATATTCCTGCGTTTTTCCTATCCTACGAATCAAACATGCCCTGAAGGAATCTCAATTCCTATGTTTTCCCTATTCCTATATTTTTCCTACCCTACGTTCCAAAACAGGACATAATTCCTACATATTAGAATCCTATGAATGAAACAAAACAGTGTAGGATTATTTTCTAAGGGACAAGATTCTTCACAAAACCTTTGAATTTTCTTTGAATCACAGAAGGAATAAAAAAGGTTTCCTCTCTCAGGAAAAAAAAGGAACTCCACCTCTTGGAGAAAAAAAGGAACTCCACCTCTTGGAGGAAAAAAAGAAACTCCACCTCTTAGTCAATTCACTGTGACGAGAGTAGCTGTTAGAGTCTATGTCTAGTTCTAGCTGTAGGTCCTAATCGTAGAACATTATTACTATTAGTATACTAGTAGAGTAGTACGTATCAGTCTTTACAGGTGACTCGAAGGAAACAAACTCTGCAGGTAATAAATGGCCATGGCAATTTCCAAGATACACGATCTTTTGCTTGTTCATTTTGATCTAGGCGACAGCCGGAGGATAGAGGAGTACTAGCTGCTTCGTGTCTTGAGCCATGGAGCTAGAGTAGAAATTTGGATATCTAAAAACTCGAATTGTCCTGTCAAACCAATGCTTGTTGTGCAGCTTGATCAAACAGACTTACTGCACTTACTGCGTGTCTGAAAAATTAGGGAGCACAAGAAGTACTAGTACAGTAATGTTACATAGAGTTTTTTTGAACGGAAAAAGAGAGTTCCACATTCATCTTGTAGCGCCAAAAGAAAAAGTTGTGCCAATATAATACTATAGTAGTCACGTCCAGGTTGTCTTACAGGGAAAAAATAGTATTATGATGAGCAACAAGATCTATCTATTTTTGTACTCCTATTCGCGTATACTAGTAGTACTACGTACTAAGGAATGGCATGAGCGTAAGCTCCAGTAGTGCGCCTTCGTACGTAGGGTAATCTAGTACGGAGTAGACCGCCACCGCATGGTCGCGTGATTATTATGCATTAGTCCATGCTCTAGTCGTGGGCACATGCCGCAGCAGTAAAATTTTTGTGAAAAATAGATTACTCATAAATAATTACTCCCTCCATCCTAAAATAGTAGTTACGGATTTGGATTTGTCTAGATACGCATGTATTTCGATGCATTTTAGTACTTAGATGCTCCCCCATTTCCAAATTAGAAAGCATACTAGGTTTTGTCGACGTCAATATTTATAAACTTTGACCAACTATATGTACAAACATACTAACTTACATAATGTCAAACACATATAATATGAAAACATGGTTCATGATGATTCTGATAACATTGAGTTGATGTCATAGATGTCCATATTATTTTCTAGATATTTAGGCAAAATTCTAGGGAAGCCTATCCTGCATGCTGGACCCACGTCAATGTGTCGTCCACACCAGCGCAATTTCGACGGCAATCTTGGTTCAAGACTTAAATCAAGTTGAATTGACAAGTTTGGGCATAAAATTCCGTAATCACTTAGTTAAATGACTAAAATCGAAGCACCGTAAGAATGGTTAGTGTGTTTATCTCTGGTCCATGTCGTAGAAGTGAACAATTACATAAAAGCCGTACTAAACCCCTAAATACCCTGATACGTTGGTAACGTATCCATAATTTTTGATGTTCCATGCTTGGTTTTTATCTACTTTCTTATGTTTTGTCCACACTTTGGACTACTTTTTATATACTTTCTTGGACTAACCTATTAACAAGATGCCACAGTGCCAGTTGCCTGTTTTCTGCTGTTTTTGGTTCCAGAAAGTCAGAAAATGAATATTCACAGAATTGGACCGGACAAAAGCCAAAGTCGATATTTTACCGGAAGACTCACGAAGCCAGAAGACGAGACGGAGAGGGTCCACAGGGAGACCACACCATGTGGTGGCGTGGGCTAGCCCTGGCCGCGCCACCAGGTGGTGTGGGCCCCCTGGCCGCCCACCGACCTTGCCTCGTCGCCTATAAGATGCCTCCCGATGCAAAAACCCTAAATCGTCAAGCCTCCAGCCACGAAAAGTTTCGCAGCGCTGCCGCCACTGAAGGGTAGATTCGGGGGACAGGAAGTCTCTGTTCCGGCACCCTGCCGCGACAGGGAAGTGCGCCCGGAGCCATCTCCATCGATCTCCACCGCCATCTCCATCTCCGTTGATGATTCCCATGATGAGAAGGGAGTATTTCTCTCTCGAGGCTAAGGGTTCTACCGGTAGGTATGTGTTCATCTCTCTCTATGCATGATCATATTGTGATCATGAGCTTTGTAATCAAGAAGATCTACCTTGGTACTCAAGTGCTTTAATAGATCTCTGATCTCCCCATGTGTGTGAAGTTGACAGTGTGCACACCATGGTGGCACTTAGGCTAGAGATTACAAATACTTGTTATGAGTTATATTTGGACTTGGATGTTTCTATGAAATTTTGATGTTTGTTGGAACCATCTAGTGCTCAAGGTGACTGTGTGGGGTTATCTAGATGCGGTAAGCGAACTTTGAGGTGTGTTGTTATAGCCCTACCATGGATTAGAGTGTCCAACCAGAGAGTAGTTAAGAGTAGTATCATAAAGAGAACATATTTATATGATAGTGTTCACTAGCGAAAGTATGATCCTAGGCCATGTTTCTAAACATTGATACACCGTTTGCAATTAGATCTGTTACATGTTTGCTTGCTTCCATCTTTATTTCAGTTTTCCTTTAGTCTTTTCCCACGTCAACCACACACCAGCAAGCTATTTTTTGGGCTCGTTACCACTTATAATTATCCATAACACTTGTATTTCACTATCTCTTTGCCGAAACTGCACCTATACACCTGACAAGTGTATTGGGTGTGTTGGGGACACAAGAGACTTCTTGTATCTTAATTGCAGGATTGCTTGAGAGGGGATACCTTTGACCACTTCCTCCCTGAGTTCGAAAAACCTTGGGTGATCCACTTAAGGGAAAACTTGTTGCTGTTCTACAAACCTCTGCACTTGGAGGCCCAACAACTGTCTACAAGAATAGAAGGTGCGTAGACATCAAGCTATTTTTTGGCGCCGTTGCCGGGGAGGTAAGGTAAAAGGTACTCACATCCTCTGGCTACTAAGCTATCTTCTAGTACTATAGCTAGTGTGTGAGTGCTCAAAGTTATTTCCTTTAGATTCTACAATTATATCTTTTTGTTTCTTGTTTTTATTTTCACTAGTTAGGCTTAATGGAAAACAACAACAAAATTAGAGAGATTTATAGTATTTATCTTGAGTTAGGACATGAAGTGTTTGAAGAGAAAATTAAAAAACCTATGGAACTTTATTTGCATGCTAATAGCAATATTATTAGTATCAATTCTTTGAACACCATTATTGCTAATGCTATGGAAAAGTCTAAGCTTGGGGAAGCTGGTTTTGATGAGCATGATATTTTTAGTCCCCCAAGCATGGAGGAGAAAATTTACTTTGATGGTACTATGCCTCCAATATATGATGATTACAATGATGAATATGATATTTTCAGTCCACCTACCATTTAGGAGAAAATTAATTATGACTACAATATGCCTCCTATATTTGATGATTATGGTGATAAGAATAATAATGATAGCTATTTTGTTGAATTTGCTCCCACACTACAATTAATAAGAATGACTATGTTTATGTGGAGAGTATTAATTCTTTTATGCATCTGGCTCGTGATAATAATGTTTTATGTGATAGTTATATTGTTAATTTTATTCATAATGCTACTGAAAGTTATTATGAGAGAGGGAAACATAGTTTTATGCATCTCAATAATATTAGGTTTCCCCTCTTTATGTTGAAAGTCTTGAAGTTGCACTTGTTTTGCTTTACTATGCTTGTTGCTTTGTACTTTCATGACTTGTTTGTTTACAAGATTCCTATGCATAGGAAGTGGTTTAGACTTAAATATGATTTATATTTGCTTCTTGATGCTATCTTTTACTCTCAATTCATATTTCTTATGTGAGCATCTTCTCAAACTATCATGCCTAACTTAAAGGCGTTAAACAAAAGTACTTATTGGGAGATAACCCAAAAGTTTTAGATGAGTGTTGGAAGTTATTACCTCTGTAATAACCGCTCATTATCCTTTTTATTTGCTTGTTGTGCAAAGAGTAAACCCTAATGAGAGAGAAGTAATGATTGGGAAAGTTGCTGTCCCGAAACATATTTTTGTGCTTCACCATAAAAATTCTTGTAAAATCTTTGTACGTCATTTTGAGGCATGATTTTTTGTGCTTCTTCCCCAGGTTGTTATCTAACTTTCTTTAGATCAACACTTTTTGATTTGAGAAACAGAAGGTCTTCGAAAAAATTCGTCTTTACCTGCTGGTCTGTTTTGACATATTTTTGCCATTATTTGCGTTTGCTTCTTGTTGGTTCCTTTTTGAGTTCTTTTCGGGAATTGAGATTTTTGAGGGAAGTGCTACAGCAGCTTGTGTTTTAATGGAAGTTTTATTGGTGTTGGAACCAAACCCAAAGACTTATTATCTTGAGTGCACTAATGTTACCAATAAAGATTGTGTGAAGTTTTCTATGAAGGAAAAATTTTAGGTGTATGGAAAGAATGAGTAATGAGATGAAGGATGGAATAAAGCTCAATCTTGGGAATGCCTCGCGTGTCACCCCAAGAAATATCCAAGAAGTATAAGCGTCAAACCTTGGGGATGCCCAAGGAATCCCCCTCTTCATCAATAAAAATCCCAGGTTTCTTCCAAACACTTCATTTTTATTGTTTCATGCACAGTTGTGTTGTTCTTGGAGCTTCTTCTTTTTCGTTTTCATTTTGGTTTTTCATTTGCTTGGTTTTCTTAGTTAGCTGAATAAATTGGTTGGACCCCCTCTTTCATACATTGGTTTTCAAATAGTTTGGTTTGGATTGGAAAACAGTAGGAAAGTTCATGCTTAAGTGGTAAAGAGAGCTTGTTTTTGACTGTGGCCTATGCTTTATCATGCCATGCTTGATATTGTTTTGACTTTATGCTTAGTATTATTTGTTTTAGCATGACTTGGTATAAACAATTGAGATTTCTTAATGTGCGTTGGAAGGATCATGCGTTGTTTTAGCATATTAAAGCATAGTATTGTGGTATTCTCCTTTGATGCTTTATTTGGGTTGACTTGGCGCATGCTCACACCATGTTATGACTATCCCAAGTAACCATAGCCTTTATGATCCTTTAGTTTTCAACTTGTACTATCAGTTTATGCTTTGATCAATGATGATTTGTCGCTCTGCATGATTATGGCCATTATTGCTCTCTTAGTTTGTCGCTCCCAGTCTTTGCTAGCCTCCACAACCAAGTATGAGTTCCACTCATGCATCCAACTCCTAAAACCAAGTTATTCCAAAGATTCTACCATAGCTACCTATTAGAATATGCTATTCCAAGTATATTCATGTTTTTACCTACCTTCCGAATTAAACTTTTTATGAGAAAACTAGTGATTAAAGCTCTCACGAACTTGATGGCACACTTTACTTTTCTTGCATTTAATAAACTTGAACCATTGCGTCCATCTTTGTTGTGTATATGCTTGTGCTTTATAAGTTGAAATTAGCAGAACCATGTATCATGTGGAACGCTGTCTACATTGCACGTGTACTTTGTACCCCATTTATATCATGTTCTTTTGCTTATGGATCCCGGCGGTGTGAAATAAAAGGGGAACTTGTAAGATCATGGAGTTTGTATGTGTGTTAGAGAAATTCCTAGGCCGCTAGCCTAAGCCGTGCCTAATCATGGTGGAAACTTGCAGCATAACCATAATGACCACTCTATGAAGCATCCTCAATAAAAACCTATGCAAATAGAAAATAAAAAGATTGCTGAGATGCTCATTGTCTACTTGCCTTGTCATTTTGATTATGGGATAGCTCCTGTATCATGTGCAAGGGGTATCCTGTTGGCGGTTCTCTATGATACATATGTAATTACAATGACAAGAGCTTACTTGTGACTAAAGTTGAGTAGCATGAGGTTCGGTCTTCGTAAGTAAGGGGCATGAGATTTCAGCTTATAACTTGTCAAGCATATCCTATTAGTTGTGTCACTTTAACCTTAATCACTTACAGATGCTTATGATAGGGGCAATGAGAGCTGAAAGCTAATAAGTACCATAATTTTTGGGAGCTATTTATGAAACTTGAATCTCTGCTTCCTTCTATGAAGGCCTTTCTTTTACTTTTATGTTGAATCTCCACCTTCTATCTTTATGCACCTACTTTGAGAGCATAGTGGCCATTCTTAGTTCTATGTGCATTGTCCCAAGACTTGTTGATTGATCCATAACTTTGATATTTCTTGTTCTTAAAGTATTTGTATCTAGTCACCCTTATAAACTTTGAAGGTGTCCTATGCATTTATGTTTGCTACTCTATGAGGGACAAGATGAATGCCACTATGCTATGTTTTCTTTATGTGAAACAAACAAAAGTCTTGCAAAGCATTGTTATTCATGAATCTTTTGTTTATGCCTTTTCATGTTACAACATAGTTGCTATGTCTTATTGTTAGAACTTTGTCTTGAGTGCTATGTTGAAAGTACTATGATCCCACCTAAAAAATTATTCTTTCTTTTTATGACTTGCTACTCGAGGACGAGCAGGAGTTAAGCTTTGGGATGTTGATACGTTGGTAATGTATCCATAATTTTTGATGTTCCATGCTTGGTTTTTATCTACTTTCTTATGTTTTGTCCACACTTTGGAGTACTTTTTATACACTTTCTTGGACTAACCTATTAACAAGATGCCACAGTGCCAGTTGCCTGTTTCTGCTATTTTTGGTTCCAGAAAGTCAGAAAATGAATATTCTCGGAATTGGACCGGACAAAAGTCAAAGTCGATATTTTACCGGAAGACTCACGGAGCCAGAAGACAAGACGGAGAGGGGCAACAGGGAGGCCACACCATGTGGTGGCATGGGCTAGCTGTGGCTGCACCACCAGGTGGTGTGGGCCCCCTGGCCGCCGACCGAGCTTTCCTCTTCGCCTATAAGATGCCTCCTGATGCCAAAAACCTAAATCGTCAAGCCTCTAGCCACGAAAAGTTCCACAGCACCGCCGCCACCGAAGGGGAGATTCGGCGGACAGAAAGACTCTATTCCGGCACCCTGCCGGGACGAGGAAGTGCCCCCGGAGCCATCTCCATCGATCTCCACCGTCGTCTCCATCATCGTTGATGATTCCCATGATGAGGAGGGAGTAGTTCTCTCTCGAGGCTAAGGGTTCTACCGGTAGCTATGTGTCCATCTCTCTCTATGCATGATCATATTGTGATCATGAGCTTTGTAATCAAGTAGATCTACCTTGGTACTCAAGTGCTTTAATAGATCTCTGCTCTCCCCATGTGTGTGAAGTTGACAGTGTGCACACCATGGTGGCACTTAGGCTAGAGATTACAAATACTTGTTATGAGTTATATTTGGAGTTGGATGTTTCTATGTAATTGTGGTGTTTGTTGGAACCATCTAGTGCTCAAGGTGACAGTGTGGGGTTATTTAGATGTAGAAAGCGAACTTTGAGGTGTCTGTTATAGCCCTACCATGGATTAGAGTGTCCAACCGGACAGTAGTTAAGATTAGTATCATAAAGAGAAGATATTTATATGAGCGTTTTCACTAGCGAAAGTATGATCCTAGGCCTTGTTTCTAAACATTGATACACCATTTGCAATTAGATATATTACATGTTTTCTTGTTTCCATCTTTATTTCAGTTTGCCTTTAGTCTTTTCCCACGTCAACCACACGCCAGCAAGCTATTTTCTAGCCCCGTTACCACTTGTCATTATC
Source organism: Avena eriantha (assembly GCA_910589775.1). Classification (NCBI taxonomy): domain Eukaryota; kingdom Viridiplantae; phylum Streptophyta; class Magnoliopsida; order Poales; family Poaceae; genus Avena; species Avena eriantha. Next base: position 163,168,165 of record OU342744.1, read on the forward strand.
CATACCACTTGTATTTCACTATCTCTTCACCGAACTAGTGAACCTATACACCTGACAAGTGTATTGGGTGTGTTGGGGACACAAGAGACTTCTTGTATCTTGATTGCAGGATCGCTTGAGAGGGGATACTTTTGACCACTTCCTCCCTGAGTTCGATAAACCTTGGGTGATCCACTTAAGAGGAAACTTGCTGCTGTCCTACAAACCTCTGCACTTGGAGGCCCAACAACTGTCTACAAGAATAGAAGTGCGTAGACATCATAATCCGTAATAACATTAGCAGCAAACTTAGTTTACATCCAAAATTCATCCTTCCCAGTACCAAAAGAGAACCTACATGCGACTACTACTAGTAAACTGGAGTAGTAAAATAGTACTACTAGTAGTACTATTTATCTGCTAATACACCATTACAGTCTTGATCATCAGCCGTAGTTTAAGATCATTTTTTACTATCAATGCAAATCCAGAAAGATACATGGGTGGACTGTCCAACCTTCATCAGGAACCGCGGCGGCACCCCGAGGTACGTCCTGAGCTTGTCGGACGGAAGTTGGCCGGCGGCGAGCTGCTCGTCAGCTCGATTACCATATTAAGGCTCTCGGTCATCGACAAGTCCGCCGACCCCGGCGGGCCAGGCGCACACAGTTTCACCGTGTACCATGGCCACAAGCACCTTTTCCTGCCTGATGCACACCAAGGACACGATGGCGGCCAGGCCAAGCACGCTGATGGTCAGGCTGAACACGACACCGTCATCCCCGAAGAGGAAGCACGTGAATCCCCTCGTGCTTGTTGGTGGCAGAGTCGGGATGGGGCAAAAGAAGGCACTGCCGTATATGGCCCTGGTTACTATGACCCCGTGGGCCTCCTTCATGTGGGGAAGGAGCCCTGCCGGCAAGGCAATGAAATCACAAGCGGAAACAATGCAGAAGCATAGGCCGTGCGAGCACGTGATCTTGTGCTTGTCGATCTTGTCGAAGGCGACCAAGCTAAAGTAGCCGTCGTAGAGGCACTCAATCATCGCCTCAGGCTGGACGGCATCCATAGCAGCCGGCTCACGATCAAATCCGCCGACGCGGTACATGAACTTGTGGGAGTGGTTATAGAGGGAAGATCGGCTCGCTGACGTAGTGCCCGCCAGCCAGAAACCTGGGTTGGGTGGGTATACTGAAGAGTATACTGATTGAGTTTCGTACTGTACCGGTACGATTGTATAGGAATACGCTAGGCATCGGTGCACCAACGACGGCTACACTTTGCCACTTTTTTCTTAGACAGTGTCCACACATTGTATATGCTTCGTCAAAACAAAAAGGCTGCAGAATGTGACAAGTGAATAATAAAGCAGGTATCACGTTGTACTGTACCAGACAATACAGTACAAACAGAGGAAGATACCAATGCAAGAAGATCCAAGTGAGTGAGAGGAAAGATACGGAGGCCTGCATGCATGTCTTCGACACCAACCTATAATTAACTTTTTTGGTCTTATGAAATTTAAATGGCCTTAATAATCCCAGACAGAGGGAGTACTGGTAATAGTAGTACATCTTAGAACAAATCAGACAAAGTAGTACTGCATTTATTAGTGGTACTTTTTTTTGAGAAATTATAATTAGTAGTAGTACTTAGATATGTGAAAAACCAATCCAAGTTGAAGGGAATATGCCCGAGAGGCAAAAATAAAGTGGTTATTATCTTATTCCATGTTTATGATAAATGTTTATTTTGCATGCTATATTTGTATTAATTGGAAACGTTAATACATGTGTGTTTAATAAAAAAATACAAAGTTCCTAGTACTGCCTCTCATATAAACTAGCTTGTTGATTAACAAGATGATCAAGGTTTCCTGATCATGGACATTGGATGTTGTTAATAACGAGGTCACAACATTGGTGGAATGATGTGATGAACATTCATCCGAAGTATAGCATTACGATCAAAGTCATTATGTTTATATTTCTATAACATCATACGAAGTAATTTTAGTCCTTAGACCATGAGATCATGTTAATTGCTGACACCGGAAGAGTATCTTGATAACATCAAACGTCACACTATAACAGGGTGACTATAAAGGTGGGTTCAGTGCTACAAAAGTGTTATGTTGAGTCTCATGGATCAAGAGTGGGATTTGTCCATCCCGATGACGGATAGATATACTCTGGGCCCTCTCGGTGATATCACATTAAGATAGCTTGCAAGCAAGTGATATGATCACTAGAATGTTATATCACGAGAACGGGAAAAGAGTGCATGTCGTCAACGAGATCAAACTAGGTATGGATATACCGATGATCGAATCTTGGACATGTAATATATCGCAAGACAAAGGGATTTAGTTACTAGCGTTAAAGTCATCGTTGAATGTGTAGGAGTCAATATGGATCTCTAGGTCCCGCTTCTGATTATTGATCTGAGAGGGGTCTCGATCATGTCTGCATTATTCGCGAACCGTAGGGTGACACACTTAAGGGATACCGACACCATTTGGAGCAAATACGTTTTAGATAAAGATTTAAGAAAGCGCTGGAATTATTTCAATAGACACCGAAACTGTTTCGGGTGAAATTGCTGAAATTGGTTCTGCATGTAATATTGAAATGTTGCAGGGGGTTTTATGTGAATGTTTGTTAATTAAAGTAATTAACAAAATTCTGAATAAAACTAATAAAAGAGTTTTATTAAATGAGAGAGCATTAAATTTGGAGAAATTTAATGCATTTAAAGTGGAGACTTTAAAAGAGAATGTGAAGGGGCATTTTAATGTTGAGGGGTTACCACCACATGAATGGGGGAGGTGTGGAGTCACCCTCCCATGGGGCGCCGGCCATGGGGGATGGGTACCCCCCTCCTCCTATAGAAGCCCCCCTCACACCCCTTCTTCCTCACACCTCCTCGTGAAGGATCTCTCTCCCCCTCTAGTATTTTTCCCCCATGGTCTCGGATTAGCGAGATACATGTTCCCAGTGGCATTATCTAGAAAGGAGTTGCTGCTTCCACTTCTTTGCTGGAGCGAGGGACGGAGGTTGTCGGGGTACCGGACATGTGTGCAATCACGGATGCACTGCTGCTTTGCAGTGCTGGACTTGGCGGTGCTAGACTTGCTGGAGTTGGATCTGATGGACGTGCTAGAGCCGGACCTGCTGGACTTCATCACGATCTTGAGATCGGCAAGTGTACGACAACATCATCCACGAGTTCCAACTCGTTAACAAAGCTTTGGTGTCTTTGAAGGTAAGTTCTCTATGGATGTATATCCACTTGTTGCTTGTATCTAGTAGATAGATCTTGGCGTATAGTTCCCACCGTAGGAATTTTTTTTGTTTTCTATGATGTGAACCCAACACAAGTTACTACTCCAATAGAGAGTATGATCACTCTGTTTAATCGATTCTTGTTTACTATACGTACTAGTAGTAAAAGCTAGAATGTAGATTATTTTAGAACAAATTTTGGCTCTACAATATCTAGCATACACGCAAACCTCAAAAGAAACTTCATTGCTTAGTTTCAAGGATCTTGTGCTAAATTCATGGACTTGTATGTAATTTTCATTTTTATTAAGTCCTTGATGTAACTTGTACTTCCACCGACCGCGTGTTAACTAATAAAGCAACTCGCTCCTACGGGACCTACCACTATTACAAAATAACTACACTGCCCCGATTATCAGACGAAGTGGGACATGGTTTCTTATAATTCCAAAGTTTTTAGAAATAGGATGTTTCAAGCTTCCTAGCTAACTTTGCACACTTCAGTGAATTTTTTGCCAATTTAACGAAATTAGGTCAAACATTTGCTACACAAGTAAGGGCAATTGATTGCTATTGAATTAAATGTATTTTTAGAGGTAGATGGGTGATGTAGTAAACAATGTCATCGGTGTTAGTTTCCAACTATCAAGAAAGAACATTTAATTCTCAATTTTTCGAGTGATGACGAGATTGTTCTTTTACGTAAAGAAACTCCGAAAAATAAGGATCTGAATACCACAAGACAAGTGTTCAGACATAAAGAGTGGACCAATATGTTGTACTGATGATACCCATGTTTTATGAGCTTTCAACCTTCCAAGCTAACTCCACCAACTTGAATGATCTGAATACCACAAGACAAGTGTTCATACATAAAGAGTGGACCAACATGTTGTACTGATGATACCCATGTTTTATGAGCTTTCAAACTTCCAAGCTAACTCCATCAACTTGAATGACTTTATGCCAATTATTTGTCGAATTTAGGTCAAATTTGAACTACAAGTAAATTATAGGTTACTTTGAAAGTTTTATGAAAACTCTTCTAGAGGTACCTATTCAGGGGACAATTAATATATCATAAACCACCGAGAGTTTTGATGACATGTTCAACTTCTTGCTAAGATTTTGCATCTTGACAGTTTAACAAAATTAGGTCAAACTTGAGATACAAGTAAGCACAAAAGATTGCTCTTGAATTAAATGTTTGTCGATATTTGAATGACTTACTAGCTAACTCTGCCCATTTGAATGATTTTATGTCAATTTATCGAAATTAGGTCAAATTTGAAACTACAAGTAAATTGTAGGTTGCTTTGAAAGTTCTATGAAAAAGCTTTTAGGGATACCCATCGAGGGGTCACAATCAATATGATAGAAACCACCGAGAGTTTTGACGATAGTTTCAACTTCTTGCTAAGATTTTGCATCCTGACAATTTAAAAAAATTAGGTCAAACTTGAGCTACAAGCAAGTAAGCGCGATAGATTTCTCTTGAATTAAATGTCTTTTCAAGGGTAGATGGGTGCATCTTCTTGTAGTAAAAAATGCTGTCAGTGTGAGTTTCCAACTATCGGGAAAGAACATTCTCAATTTTTTGAGTGATATCAAGATTATTCTCTCCTATAAAGGAAGTCCAAAGAATATGGATCTGAATGCCACAAGCCAAGTTTTCACACATATATAGTGGACCAACATATTGTACTTACGATTTCCCGTGTTTTATGAGTTCTCAAACTTCCTATAGGTCATCGCTCTGCCCACTTGAATGACTTTATATGTCGATTAATCAAAATTAGGTCAAATTTGAACTATATACTACAAGTTTTGTAGGTTGCCCTAAAATTTTTACGAAAAACCTTTTAGAGGTACCCATCAGGGGGTCACAATCAATATATGAGAATCAGCCTAGAGTTTTGACAACTGGTTTGACTTTACGCTAAGATTTTGCATCATGGCACTATTTAACGAAATTGGGTCAAACTTGAGCTACAAAGTAAGCATGATAGATTGCTCTTGAAATATATGACTTTTTAGAGGTAGATGGGTGCATTTTCTTGAAGTAAATAGTGCCGTCGGTGTGATTTTCTAACTATCAGGAAAGCAATTCAATTCTCAATTTTCCGAGTGATGATGAGCGAGGTTGTTATTTTCCGTAAAGAAATGTCCGAGGAATATTGGATCTGAATGCCAGAAGACAAGTTTACTGACATATATAGGGACCACCATGTTGTACCAACGATTCCCATGTATTATTTATGAGTTTTCAAACTTCCTAGCTAACTCTGCCCATTTGACCGAATGACTATATGTCGATTTATCGAAATGAGGTCAAATTTGAAATTTCAAGTACATTATAGGTTGTTTGAAAGTTCTACAAAAAACTTTTGGAGGTACCCATCGACGAGTCACAATTAATATATCATAAAACACAGAGAGTTTTGACGATAGGTTCAACTTCTTGCTAAGATTTTGCATCTTAACAATTTAATGAAATTAGGTCAAACCTGAGCTATAAGTAATTAAGCGCGATAGATTGCTCTTGAAATTAAATGTATTTTCAGAGGTAGATCGGTTCATCTTGTTGTAGTAAACAATGCCGTCAATGTGAGTTTCCAACTATCAAGAAAGAACATTCAATTATACATTTTCCAAGTGAAGAAGAGTGAGGTTGTTCTTTTTGTAAGAAGTCCGGAGAATATTGGATGTGAATGCCATGCCAAGTTTACAGACATATATAGTGGACCAACATGTTGTACCAACGATTCCCATGTTTTATTTATGAGTTTTCAAACTTCTTAGCTAACTCTGCCCATTTGACCGAATGACTATATGTTGATTTATCGAAATTAGGTAAAATTTGAAACTACAAGTAAATTGTAGGTTGCTTTGAAAGTTTTACGAAAAAACTTTTGGAGGTACCCATCAAGGGGTCACAACTAATATATCATAAAACACCAAGAGTTTTGACTATAGGTTCAACTTCTTGCTAAGATTTTGCATCTTGACAATTTAATGAAATTAGGTCAAACTTGAGCTACAAGTAGACATGATAGATTGCTCTTGAATTAAATGTATTTTCAGAGGTAGATCAGTGCATCTTGTAGTAGTTAACAATACCTTCAGTGTGAGTTTCCAACTATATATCAGGAAATAACATTCAATTCTACATTTTCCGAGTGAGACGAGCGAGGCTAGTTTTTATTTTCCATAAAGAGAAGTCCAAAGAATATTGGATGTGCATGCCACAAGCCAAGTTGACAGACATATATAGTGGATCGACAACATGTTGTACTTGCGATTCCCATGTTTTATGAGTTTTCAAGCTTCCTAGCTAACCCCGCCCATTTGAATGACTTGATGTCGATATCTCAGAATTAGGTCCAATTTGAAACTACAAGTAAATTGTAGGTTTTGCTTTGATAGATTTACGAAAAAGCTTTTGGAGGTACCCATCGAGGGTTCAAAATTAATATATCAAAAACCAGCGAGAGTCTCTACGATAGGTACAACTTCTTGCTAAGACTCTTCATCTTGACAATTTAATGAAATTAGGTCAAACTTGAACTACAAGTAATAAATTGTAGGTTGCTTTGAAAGTTTTATGAAAAAAAGCTTTTGGCGGTACCCATCGAGTGGTTAATTTATATATCAGAAACCACAGAGAGTTTTGACGAGTGGTTCGACTTCTAGCTAAGATTTTGCATCATGAAAATTTTGAACACCTGTTGAAAATGATCACATGAAATAGGGAGAGAGGGGAAATGATTTTTCTATTCTCTATGGGCAACCTACAAGATTGAGGTGCACCTTATTAGGTTTAAAGATACAAACTCTATTTTCTCCACAATGTATATGGTGAACCTTAGCGGTGGCCGCATACTAGGCCTTAAGGTGTGCTTTTGTACACATTGTTGATGCCCTTATTAGGGAAAAATCAAATAGTAGTATATTAGTACTAATACACTAGTATAGTAGTACTCATTTCTTTGCTTAGACATACGGTCACCTCTGTCCACGTGTTGCACACGCTGAGAAAATAAAACATAGGGAGGGTAAAAGAGGGCAGCAGCGAAGAGGAGTTGAAGGCGGTTCGATGTCAGAGGAAAGTTATGATGGGTTGCTGACACGAGGTACTCCTACGGCTACTCTACTAGTAGTAAATTTCAGGACCTATGCACACAAAACAAATTGTGTGTTTTCTCTCTCCTTCGCAGCCTCTCACCATCCATTCTCCCTCTCTCCTACCATTTCCCCTCGTGCACCGGCCCGATTGATCTCTTCCTGGTCCATAGCGTGGTGATGTGCACGTGTGCCTTGGTACGGCAGCTCTGTGTCTCTAGCATGTTCGACAGGCGCGTTGGTGTGGAGTAGGAACGAGGAGTACATAGGAAGGAAACCACTTTGGTCCTTGGCGGCCAAAAAATTCAAACTTTTCTGGTTTTCAAAATTTTCACTTGCTTCCCAAACATCGGGAGGGAAGGTTACTCAAAAGATTGGCCAGTCGCAATACTTCTTATCTTATATTTATATTGTCTTATCTCTTACAATACCATACCATACCACTTTATAGTGTACGGATAACTTCGAACATTGACCGTTGGATCAAGACCGGCAAATCCAAACATTGCTAACCATTGGATCTTCTTTTCCATTCTTAGCATCTACAAAGATTCTACTGATAGTATGTAGCATGATGAACACTAGTATGCGCAAACCTCAGAACACACACTTCATTGCTCAGTTTCAGGGTCCTTGTGCTAAATACATGGACTTGGGTGCAATTTTCATTTTTATGAGGTCCTTGATGTAACTTTTTCTTCCACCGACCGTGTTAACTCTCAAGCACCTCGCTCCTACGAGACCAACCACAATTAAAAGAAAATGCAACCGCCCCAATTATCAAACAAACTGGACCATAGTTTCTTGTATATGATACCCAAGTTTTTAGTACTAGGATTTTTCAAGCTTCCTAGCTAACTTTGCACACTTTAGTGACTTCTTGTCGATTAACGAAATTAGGTCAAACTTGAGCTACAAGTAAGCGTGATAGATTGCTCTTGAATTAAATGTATTTTTGGAGGTAGATGGGTGCATCTTCTTGTAGTAAACAATGTCATCAGTGTGAGTTTCCAACTATGAGGAAATAAAATTCTCAGTTTTCTGAGTGATGTCGAGATGGTCCTTTTCTGTAAAGAAAGCATGAAGAATATGGATCTCAATGCCACAAGCCAAGCTTCTAGACATATTAAGTATACCAACGTGTTTTACATATGATTCCCATATGTTTTTTGAGTTTTCAAACTCCCTAGCTAATTAACTCCACCCACTTGAATGACTACATGTCGATTTATCAAAATTAGGTCAAACTTGAACTATAACTAAATTGTAGGTTGCTCTCAAAGTTTTACGAAAAATCTTTGGCGATACCGTACCGATCAGGGGGTGTCACAATCAATATATGAGAAACAACCGAGAGTTTTGACAACATGTTTGACTTCTTGCTAAGATTTTGCATCGCATGACACTATTTAACGAAATTGGATCAAACTTGAGCTACAAGTAAGCGCGATAGATTGCTGTTGAAAGATATGACTTTCAGAGAGGTATATGGGTGCATTTCTTGTAGTAAACAATGTCATCTGTAAGGTTGCTTTGAAAGTTTTACGAAAAATCTTTTGGAGGTACCCAACGAGGGGTCACAATTAATTTATCATAAAACACCGAGAGTTTTGACGATAGGTTCAACTTCTTGCTAAGATTCTGCATCTTGACAATTTAACGAAATTAGGTCACACTTGAGCTACAAGTAAGTGTGACAGATTGCTCTTGAATTAAATGTATTTTTAGAGGTAGATCTATGCATCTTGTTGTAATAAACAATGCTGTCAGTTTGCGTTTCCAACTATGAGGAAAGAACATTCAATTCTACATTTTCCAAGTGAAGACGAGCGAGGCTAGTTCTTATTTTTTGTAAAGATAAGTCCAAAGAATATTGGATGTGGATGCCACAAGCCAAGTTGACACACATATATAGTCGATCGACAACATGTTGTACTTGCAATTCCCATGTTTTATGAGCTTTCAAACTTCCTAGCTAACTCTGCCCATTTTAATGACTTTAAGTCGATTTATCGAAATTAGGTCAAATTTGAAACTACAAGTAAATTGTAGGTTTTGCTTTGTAATTTTTACGAAAAATATTTTAATTTGGAGGTACCCATCGAGGGGTCAGAATTAATATATCTGAAAACAACTAGAGTTTTTACGATTGGTTCAACTTCTTGCTAAGATTTTGCATCTTGACAATTTAACTAAATTAGGTCAAACTTGAGCTACAAATAAGCGCGAAAGATAGCTCTTGAATTAAATGTCATTTTAGAGGTAGATGGGTACATTTTATAGTAGTAAGTAGTGCCGTGGGTGTGAGTGTCCAACTACCAGGAAAGAACATTCAATTCTACATTTTCCGAGTGAAGACGAGCAAGGTTAGTTATCCTTTTCTGTAAAGAGAAGTCCAAAGAATATTGGATGTGGATGCCACAAGCCAAGTTGATAGACATATATATATAGTGGATCGACAACATGTTGTACTTGCTATTCCCATGTTTTATGGGTTTTCAAGCTTCCTAGCTAACCCCGCACATTTGAATAACTTTATGTCGATATCTTGGAATTAGGTCTAATTTGAAACTACAAGTAAATTATAGGTCTTGCTTTGATAGATTTACGGAAAAGCTTTTGGACGTACCCATCGAGGGGTCAAAATTAATATACCAAAAACCAGTGAGAGTTTCGACGATAGGTTCAACTTCTTACTAAGACTTTGCATCTTGACAATTTATGGAAATTAGGTCAAAGTTGAGATAGCTACAAGTAAACGCCATAGATTTATCTTAAATTAAATGTCTTTTCGTAGGTAGATCATCGGTGCATCTTCTTGTAGTAAACAGTGTCATCGGTGTGAGTTTCCAACTATCAAGAAAGAACATTCAATTCTACATTTTCCAAGTGAAGAATACGAGCGAGGTTGTTCTTTTTCCTAATGAAAAGTCCAAAGAGTATTAGATCTGAATGCCACAAGCCAAGTTCACATACATATATATTGGAGAAACATGTTGTACTAACCCATGCTTTATGAGTTTTCAAACCTCCCAGCTAACTCTGCCCATTAGAATGATTTTATGTCGATTTATCAAAATTAGGTCAAATTTGAAACTACAAGTACTAGTAAATTTTACGTGTCCTGCACGTGAGACTCAGATAATAGACATCTAGCATATCATCACTATATAAAATTGTAATAGGTAAAGTAGAAAAAATATAATAGGTGAAATTTGAACTACTACTATAAGTAAATTGTGTAGGTTGCTTTGAAAGTTTTACGAAAAAGCTCTTAGAGGTACCCATCGGAGGGGCGCGGGCGGGGGGGGGGGGGGGGGGTGATACATTGCAAATGTATCCATAAATTTTGGTGTTCCATGCTTGGTTTTATCTACTTTCTTATGTTTTGTTCCAACTTTGGAGTACTTTTCATATTATTTCTTGGACTAACGTATTAACAAGTGCCACAGTGCCAGTTGCCTGTTTTCTGCTGTTTTTGGTTCCAGGAAAGTCAGAAAATCAATATTCTCGGAATTGGACCGGACAAAAGCCAAAGTGGATATTTTCCGGGAAGACTCACGGAGCTAGAAGGAGAGTCGGAGAGGGGCCACAGGGTGGCCACACCACCCCATAGCGTGGGTCACCCTAGGTCGTGCCAGGGCATGGTATGGCCCCCCCTGGCCGCCCACCGACCTTACCTCCTTCGCCTATAAGAGCCTCCCGATACCAAATCTCTAAATAGTCAAGCCTCCAGCCACGAAAAGTTCCGCAGCACCGCCGCCACCGAAGGGGATATTTGGGGGACAGAAAGTCTCTGTTCCGGCACCCTACCGGGACGGGGAAGTGCCCCTGAAGCCATCTCCATCGATCTCCACCACCATCTCCATCACCATGGCCGATACCCATGATGAGGAGGGAGTAGTTCTCTCTCGAGGCTAAGGGTTCTATCGGTAGCTATGTGTTCATCTCTCTCTCTATGCATGATCTTATTGAGATCATGAGCTTGTAATCTATAGATCTATTCTGCTACTCAAGTGCTTTAATGAATCTCTGCTCTCCCCATGTATGTGAAAGTGACAGCATGCTCACCATGGTGGCACTTAGGCTAGAGATTACAAATACTTGTTATGAGTTATATTTGGAGTTGGATGTCTTTATGAAATTGTGGTGTTTGTTGGACTCATCTAGTACTCAAGGTGATAGTGTGGGGTTTTTTAGATGGGAAAGGCTTACTTTGAGGTGTGCTGCTATAGCCCTACGGTTGATTAGAGTGTCCAACCGGGGAGTAGTTAAGAGTAGTATCGTGAAGATAATATATTTATGAGAGAGTGTTCACTAGTGAAAGTATGATCCTTAGGACTTGTTTCTAAGCATTGATACACCGTTTGCTACTAGATCTGTTACATGTTTGCTTGCTTCCATCTTTATTTCAGTTTTCCTTTAGTCTCTTCCACGCCATCAAGCTATTTTCTATCACCTTTACCACTTATAATTATCCATACCTCTTGTATTTCACTATCTCTTCGCCGAACTAGTGCACCTATACACCTGACAAGTGCATTGGGTGTGTTGGGGACACAAGATACTTCTTGTATCTTGATTGCAGGGTTGCTTGAGAGGGGATACCTTTGACCACTTCCTCCCTGAGTTCAATAGACCTTGGGTGATCCACTTAAGGGAAAACTTGCTGCTGTTCTACAAACCTCTACACTTGCAGGCCCAACAACTGTCTAGAAGAATTGAAGTGCGTAGACATCAAGGTATTTTCTGGCGCCATTGGCGGGGAGGTAAGGTAAAAGGTATTCACCCCGGAGGATTAAAGAAGAATAACCTCCCACGGCAAACGCCTGTTTTCTGGCGCCGTTGCCGAGGAGGTAAGGTAAAAGGTATTCACACCGGAGGATTAAAGAAGAAGAACCTCCCACGGCAAACGCCTATTTTCTGGCGCCGTTGCCTGGCAGGTAAGGGAAAAGGTACTCACATCCTCCGGTGTGAGTGCTCGAAGTTATTTCCTTTAGATTCTGCAATTTTGTCTTTTGTTTCTTGTTTTCACTTGTTAGGCTTAATGGAAAACAACAACAAAATTAGAGAGCTTTATAGCATTTATCTTGAGTTAGGACATGAAGTGTTTGAAGAGAAAATCAAAAACCCTATGGAACTTTATTTGCATGCTAATAGCAATGTTGTTAGTATGAATTCTTTGGACACCATTATTGCTAATACTATGGAAAAGTCTAAGCTTGGGGAAGCTAGTTTTTATGAAAATGATCTTTTTAGTTGATGGGTTCGTAGCATGGAAAACAAAAAAATTATACCGCAAGAACGAACAAAACCTAGATCTAATCCAGATAAAAGCCAAGATCTAATCTATTAGACATGAGAAACGAGATAGATAGGAACTAACCCTCGTAGATCCGAAAGCGTTAACGAGATTAGATCTCGTGGTTGATGTAGTCGATCACTTGCCGATCTCAAGATCGTGTGGACGATCCTTCCGACGTCGCGTTCCAGCAGCGCTTCCGCCGTCGGTCAAGTAGACGATCCTTCCGGCGCCACGTTTCGGCAGCGCTTCCGCAGTCGGTCACACGTGCGGATTCGAAGCAGACCTTCCTCTCCCCGTTCCAGCGAGCAGCGGAGGTAGTAGATCTTCTCCAAGGAATCCCAGCAGCACGACGGCGTGGTGGTGGTGGTGGAGTAGAGAATTCTGCAGGGCTTCGCCTATGCCTGTGCAGAAGAAGGTGGAGGAGAGAGGCGGCATAGATTGGGTGTTATGGGAGCAGGGGAGGAGGGGGCGCCCCTGCCCCTCTATTTAAAGAAGGGAGGCGCCTAGGGAGGGGGAGTCCTTGTAGGACTCCCCTCCCTTGTAGGCCGGTGGATTGGAGGTGGGGGGAGGAGTCCTCCTCCCCCACGACTCCGTATCTTGACCCACCAGGACTCCTTGATCCCTATCTTGATTTTCAATCAAACTCCAAGATATCTTCTAGAACCTTCCGGAACATTCCGAAACCTTCTAGAATCCTCATACAAACACTCCGAAACATTTCCTAACTCATAAAATGATCTCCTATATATGAATCTTATTCTCCGGACCATTCCGGATCTCCTCGTGATGTCCCGAATCCAATCCAAGACTCCGAACAACATTCGGTCTCCAACGCATATTCCATATCTACTTAAAACATCTTCGAACCTTAAGTGTGTCACCCTACGGTTCGTGAATATGTAGACATGACAGAGACACATCTCCTATCAATAACCATCAGCGGGACCTGGAGATCCATAATGGCTCCCACATACTCAACGATGACTTTGCGATCGATTGAACCATTTACATACGAAACTAATTCCCTTTGTCTCGCGATACTATACTTATCCGAGGTTTGATCGTCGGTATCTCCATACCTAGTTCTACCTCGTTACTAATAAGTACTCTTTACTCGTTCCATGATATGTCATCCCTTGTGACCCAGTCACATGCTTGCAAGCTAACTAGATGACATTCCACCGAGAGGGCCCAGAGCATATCTATCCGTTATATGGATGGACAAATCCCAATCTTGGTTCATGCGCTTCAACACATACTTTCAGAATACCCAATGACACTTTTATAACCACCCAGTTATGAAGCGGCGTTTGATGTCATCAAAGTATCCATCCGGTGATGGTGATTAACATAACCTCCTCGTCGAAGGAATAGGTTACTATGTATTTGAAAGCTTACAGCAAAACGAACTTAATGACTTGATCTTATGTTACGCTTACTATGGGTGTGTGTCCATCACATCATTCTCCTAATGATATAACCTTGTTATTAATCACATCCTAATGTCCATGATCAGGAAACCATGATCATCAATTAATCAACAAGCTAGTTCAACAAGAGGCTTACTAGGGACTCTTATATGTTTACAAAACACACATGTATTTGTGTTTCCTAATAATACAATTATAGCATGGGATGTAAACATTCATCATAAACACAAAGATATAATAATAATCACTTTTATTATTGCCTCTTGGGCATATCTCCAACAGTCTCCCACTTGCACTAGAGTCAATAATCTAGATTACATGGTTATATACCGAACACCCATGGCATTTTGGTGTTGGTCATGCTTTGCCCTAGAGAGAGGTTTAGTCAACGGATTGCCACATTCAGATTAGTGTGTACTTTGCAAATCTTTATGTCACCATCTCGGACATACTCGCGAATAGCGTGGAAACGTAGCTTGATGTGCTTCAGCTTGCTATGTGACCTTGGCTCCTGCGCATTAGCTATGGCACCTGTGTTGTCACAGTAGATGGCCATCGGGTCCAATGCACTGGGAACCACGCCAAGTTCAGTAATGAATTCCTTCATCCAAACGGCTTCTTGTGCAGCCTCCGAAGCAGCTATGCATTCCGATTCAGTTGAAGATTTTGCCACAACGCTTTGCTTCGCAATCCTCCAGCTCACTGCAGCACCATTCAAAATAAATACGTATCCCGATTGTGACTTCGAGTCATCCGGATCGGTGTTCCAACTAGCATCGGTGCAACCGTTTACAACAAGTTGTTCATCACCTCCATAAGAAAGAACCATATCCTCAGTCCTATTTAGGTACTTTAGGATATTTTTGACCGCTGTCCAGTGCTCCATTCCAGGATCACTTTGATATCTGCTAGTCAAACTAACAACATGTGCTATATCCGGTCTTGTACACAGCATGGCATACATGATAGAACCTATGGCTGAGGCATAGGGAATGTTATTCATTTTCTCTCTATCTTCTGTCGTAGCTGGACTATGAGTTTTACTCAAGGTCTTACCTGACAACATGGGCACGAACCCTTTCTTGATATCTTCCATTCTAAACTTCTTTAGAACTTTGTCCAAGTATGTACTTTGTGAAAGCCCTATTAGGCGTCTTGATCTATCTCTATAAATCTTGATGCCTAGAATATATGCCGCTTCGCCAAGATCCTTCATTGAAAAACTATTATTCAAATAGGTTTTGACGCTATTAAGAAGTTCTATATCATTCCCAATCAACAATATGTCATCTACATACAGTACTAGGAATGCTACAGAGCTCCCACTCACTTTCTTGTAAATACAAGCTTCTCCATAAGTTTGTATAAATCCAAAGTTTTTGATTACTTTATCAAAACGTTGATTCCAACTACGGGATGCTTGCTTCAGTCCATAAATGGAGCGCTGAAGTTTGCATACCTTGTCAGCATCTTTAGGATCGACAAAACCCTTGGGTTGTACCATATACAACTCTTCCTCAATGTCACCATTAAGGAACGCCGTTTTGACATCCATCTGCCAAATCTCATAATCGAAATGTGCAGCAATTGCTAACAAAATCCTCACAGACTTTAGCTTCGCTACTGGTGAGAAAGTCTCATCAGAGTCAACTCCTTGAATTTGTCGGAACCCTTTCGCGACAAGTGAGCTTTATAGACGGTAACATTACCATCAGCATCTGTTTTTCGCTTGAAAATCCATTTGTTCTCGACAGCCTTACGGCCATCTGGTAAGTCCACCAAAGTCCACACTTGGTTTTCGTACATGGATCCCATTTCGGATTTCATGGCTTCTAGCCATTTTTCGGAATCTGGGCTCACCATAGCTTCTTCATACGTCGCAGGGTCATCAGCGTTGTCCACCAACATGACGTTCAAGGCAGAGTCATACCAATCAGGAGTGGTACGAACCCTCATTGACCTGCGAGGTTCAGTAGTAACTTCGTTCGAAGTTTCATGATCATTATCATTAGCTTCCTCTTCAATTGGTGCAGGCGGCACCAAAACATCTTCCGGTGCTGCGCTACTCTCAAATCCGAGAGAAGGTTCAACAACCTCATCGAGTTCTACTTTCCTTCCAGTCACCTCCTTCGAGAGAAACTCCTTCTCAAGAAAGGATCCATTCTTGGCAACGAAAACTTTGCCTTCGGATCTATGTTAGAAGGTATACCCAATCGTTTCTTTAGGGTATCCTATGAAGACGCATTTCTCCGCTTTGGGTTCTAGCTTATCAGGTTGTAACTTCTTCACATATGCTTCGCAACCCCAAACTTTAAGGAACGACAACTTAGGTTTCTTACCAAACCACAATTCGTATGGTGTCGTTTCAACGGATTTAGATGGTGCCCTATTTAAAGTGAATGCAGCTGTCTCTAATGCATAGCCCCAAAATGATAATGGTAAATCTGTAAGAGACATCATAGACCGAACCATATCTAAGAGAGTTCGATTACGACGTTCGGACACACCATTACGCTATGGTGTTCCCGGCGGTGTCAACTGTGAAAGTATTCCACATTTCTTTAAATGCATGCCAAACTCATAACTCAGATATTCACCCCCGCGATCAGAACGCAGAAACTTAATCTTCTTGTTACGATGATTCTCCACTTCACTTTGAAATTCCTTAAACTTCTCGAAAGTTTCGGACTTATGTTTCATGAAGTAGACATACCCATATCTACTCAAGTCATCCGTGAAAGTGAGAACATAACGATATCCACCACGCGATGCTACACTCATTGGACCGCACACATCGGTATGTATTATTTCCAATAAGTCTGTAGCTCGCTCCATTGTACCAGAGAATGGAGTCTTAGTCATTTTTCCCATTAGACATGCTTCGCATCTTTCAAGTGATTCAAAATCAAGTGATTCAAGAAGTCCATCAGAATGGAGTTTCTTCATACGTTTCACTCCAATGTGACCAAGACGACAGTGCCACATGTATGTAGAATTATCATTCAATTTTATTCGTTTAGCATCTATGTTGTATCACTACTATCGAGATTCAGTAAGAATAAACCATTCATCTCAGGTGCATTACCATAAAAGATATTACTCATATAAATCGAACAACCTTTATTCTCAGACTTAAAAGAGTAATCGTCTCGCAATAAACAGGATCCAGATATAATGTTCATGCTTAACGCAGGCACCAAATAACAATTGTTTAAATTTAAAACTAATCCCGAAGGTAGATGTAGAGGGAGCGTGCCGACGGCGATCACATCAACCTTGGAGCCATTTCCAACGCGCATCGTCACCTCGTCTCTTGCCAGTCTCCGTTTATTCCGCAGCTCCTATTTCGAGTTACAAATATGAGCAACCGAACTAGTATCAAATACCCAGGCACTACTACGATTACTAGTAAGATACACATATATCAAATATACCTTTCTTCTTGATGTTGCCGTTCTTCAGATCCGCCAGGTACTTGGGGCAGTTATGCTTCCAGTGACCAGCTCCCTTCCAGTAGAAGCACTCAGTTTCAGGTTTAGGACCAGCCTTGGGCTTCTTAGCAGGTGCGACAGCTTTCTTGCAGTCCTTCTTGAAGTTTCCCTTATTCTTAGGCTTGCCCCGTTTCTTGAAATTGGTGGTCTTATTGACCATCAACACTTGTTGCTCCTTCTTGATCTCCACTTCTGCAGTTTTCAGCATGGACGACAGTTCAGGCAACGTCTTGTTCATGCAGTGCATGTTGTAGTTCATCACAAAGTTCTTGTAACTTGGTGGCAGTGATTGAAGGAGATGGTGAATCCCCAATTCATTAGGAATCGATATTCCCAACTCTTGGAGCTTCTTTGCGTACCCAGACATGGTGAGCACGTGCTCGCTAACGGAGCTTCCTTCTTCCATCTTACAATTAAACAACTTTTCGGAGGCCTCATAGCTCTCCATGGCCGCGCGAGTCTCAAAAATTAGCCTGAGCTCCTTAATGATCTCTAACGGGTCGTGGTGCTCAAAACGCTGTTGGAGCTCCGCTTCTAAACCGTACAGGATGGCACACTAAACTGTGGAGTAATGATTCTTCCGAGTGGCGAAAACATTCTTTTCATCATCGGTGGCATTATCTGCAGGTGGGTCACCTAGCGGTGCATCGAGCACATAGGTCAACTGACCAGCCCTGAGGACGATCTTCAGTCCACGAACCAGTCCGTGAAATTGCTTCCATTGTTTTTAAGATTTTCTTTCTCTAGGAACGCATTGAAATTGATGGAGGGGTTCGCCATAATCTACAACAATTTGCAAGTAGTTTAGACTAAGTTTATGATAAATTGAGTTCGAATTTAATTCTTAAACTAACTAGGTGAACTCCCACTCAAAACAACATCCCTCACATTGTCTTAGTGATTAGACGAACCAAGTCCACTACACCAAGTCCGATCTTCACGAGAGAAGATGTAGTTTCATCGGCGAACAATCTTCATGTTCATCATATCAATTATATGACTCATGCTCTACCTTTCGGTATTCCGTATTCCGAGACCATGTCTGTACATGCTAGGCTCGTCAAGATAACCTTAGTTTCCGCATGTGCAAATCTGGCTTGCACCCGTTGTATGCACACGTAGAATCTATCACATCCGATCATCACGAGATGCTTCGAAACGACGAGTCTTAGCAACGGTGCCAACTAAGGGTGAACACTTTATTACTTGATATTTAGTGAGAGGGATCATCTTATAATGCTACCGTCGCGATCTAAGCAATACAAGATGCATAAAGGATTAACATCACAGGCAATTCATAATTAGTGTGATATGATATGGCCTTTTCTTCTTGCGCCTTTGATCTCCATCTCCAAAGCACGAACATGATCTCCATCATCACCACCATTGTGTCAAGGTCAGTGGCGCCGCTTCATAGTTGTCCATCATCACCAGCAACTATTACAACTACTTGGAATAAAGCTATTACAAGATGAATAGACACGCAGGTCTTAACAGAATTAAAGACAACCATTAGGCTCCTGACGGTTGCCATATTACAACAAGGATCATTGCATACATCAAATACAATCACAATCACATGATGGCCATATCACATCACAAAACCCCTACAAAAACAAGTTAGACGCCTCTAATTTTCTTTGCAAGTTTTACGTGGTTTGGGGCTTTCGCATAAGACCGATCTTACCTACGAACAAGAACCACAACGATGATACAAGTGTTATCAAGATGCTCATTGTAAATCGAATCTTAACTATGGTGGGAGACACAGACACCCGCAAAGCCACTTGTGCAAAGCAACTTGCACGTCAAGCGTGGAGCAAGTCTCATGTGCGATGACATGTAATGTTAGCCCGAGCCGCTTCATCCAACCATGCCGCAAGATGCAAAGTACACGCTAAGACACCGACAACAAAAGCATCAACGCCCACAAAAACATTGTGTTCTACTCGTGCAACAGATCTACGCATAGATACGGCTCTGATACCACTGATGGGTTCGTAGCATGGAAAACAAAAAAATTCTACCGCAAGAACGAACAAAACCTAGATCTAATCCAGATAAAAGCCAAGATCTAATCTATTAGACATGAGCAACGAGATAGATAGGAACTAACCCTCGTAGATCCGAAAGAGTTAACGAGATTAGATCTCGTGGTTGATGTAGTCGATCACTTGCTGATCTCAAGATCGTGTGGACGATCCTTCCGGCGTCGCGCTCCAGCAGCCCTTCCGTCGTTGGTCAAGTAGACGATCCTTCCGGCGCCACGTTTCGGCAGCACTTCCGCAGTCGGTCACACATGCCGAGTCGAAGCAGACCTTCCTCTCCCCGTTCCAGCGAGCAGCAGAGGTAGTAGATCTTTTCCATGGAATCCCAGCAGCACAACGGCGTGGTGGTGGTGGTGGAGTAGAGAATTCTGCAGGGCTTCGCCTATGCCTGTGCAGAAGAAGGTGGAGGAGAGAGGCGGCAGAGATTGAGTGTTATGGGAGCAGGGGAGGAGGGGGCGCCCCTGCCCCTCTATTTAAAGAAGGGAGGCGCCTAGGGAGGGGGAGTCCTTGTAGGACTCCCCTCCCTTGTAGGCTGGCGGATTGGAGGTGGGGGGAGGAGTCCTCCTCCCCCACGACTCCGTATCTTGTCCCACCAGGACTCCTTGATCCCTATCTTGATTTTCAAGAAAACTCCAAGATATCTTCTAGAACCTTCCGGAACATTCCGAAACCTTCTAGAATCCTCATACAAACACTCCGGAACATTTCCTAACTCATAAAATGATCTCCTATATATGAATCTTATTCTTCGGACCATTCCGGATCTCCTCGTGATGTCCCGAATCCAATCCAAGACTCCGAACAACATTCGGTCTCCAACGCATATTCCATATCTACTTAAAACAACTTTTCACCTTAAGTGTGTCACCCTACGGTTCGTGAATATGTAGACATGACAGAGGCACATCTCCTATCAATAACCATCAGCGGGACCTGGAGATCCATAATGGCTCCCACATACTCAACGATGACTTTGCGATCGATTGAACCATTTACATACGAAATTAATTCCCTTTGTCTCGCGATACTATACTTATCCGAGGTTTGATCGTCGGTATCTCCATACCTAGTTCTACCTCGTTACTGATAATTACTCTTTACTCGTTCCGTGATATGTCATCCCTTGTGACCCAGTCACATGCTTGCAAGCTAACTAGATGACATTCCACCGAGAGGGCCCAGAGCATATCTATCCGTTATATGGATGGACAAATCCCAATCTTGGTTCATGCGCTTCAACACATACTTTCAGAATACCCAATGACACTTTTATAACCACCCAGTTATGAAGCGGCGTTTGATGTCATCAAAGTATCCATCCGGTGATGGTGATTAACATAACCTCCTGGTCGAAGGAATAGGTTACTATGTATTTGAAAGCTTACAGCAAAACGAACTTAATGACTTGATCTTATGCTACGCTTACTATGGGTGTGTGTCCATCACATCATTCTCCTAATGATATAACCTTGTTAGTAATCACATCCTAATGTCCATGATCAGGAAACCATGATCATCAATTAATCAACAAGCTAGTTCAACAAGAGGCTTACTAGGGACTCTTATATGTTTACAAAACACACATGTATTAGTGTTTCCTAATAATACAATTATAGCATGGGATGTAAACATTCATCATAAACACAAAGATATAATAATAATCACTTTTATTATTGCCTCTTGGGCATATCTCCAACATTAGTTCCCCAGCTTTGGAAGATAGCTATTCTATTCCTTATGGTGATACCAAACCTCCAATATATGATGATTACAATGATGAATATGATATTATCAGTCCACCTACTGTTGAGGAGGAAATTAATTATGACTACAATATGCCTCCTATATTTGATGATTATGGTGATGAGAATAATAAGGATAGCTATTTTGCTGAATTTGCTCCCACTACAATTAATAAGAATGACTATGCTTATAGGGAGAGTATTAATTCTTTTATCCATGTGGCTCATGATAAGAATGTTTTATGTGATAATTATATTGTTAACTTTATTCATGATGCTACTGAAAGTTATTATGAGAGAGAGAAACATAGTTTTATGTATCTCAATAATATTAAGTTTCCCCTCTTTATGTTGAAAGTCTTGAAGTTGCACTTGTTTTGCTTTCCTATGCTTGTTCCTTTGTGCTTTAATGACTTGTTTCTTTATAAGATTCCTATGCATAGGAAGTGGATTAGACTTAAATGTTCCTTGAATTTGCTTCTTGATGCTCTCTTTTACTTCGATTCATATTTCTTATGTGAGCATCTTCTCAAACTATCATGCCTAACTTAAAGGCATTAAAGAAAAGTACTTATTGGGAGATAACCCAAAAGTTTTAGATGAGTCTTGTTAGTTATTACCTCTGTAATAACCGCTCCTTATCCTTTTTATTTTTCTTTTTGTGCCAAGAGTAACCTCTAATGGGAGAGAAGTAATGATTGGGAAAGTTGCTGTCCCGAAACAGATTTCTGTGCTTCACCGTAAAAATTCGTGTAATATCTCTGTACCTCTTTTTGAGGCGTGAATTTTTGTGCGCATGCCTCAGGTTGTTATCTAACTTTAGTTAGATCAACACTTTTTTATTGGAGCAATAGAAGGTCTTCAAAAAAATTCGTCTTTACCTGCTGGTTTGTTTTGACATATTTCTGCGATTTTCTGCATTTGCTTCTTGTTGGTTCCTTTTTTAGTTCTTTTGGGGAATTGAGCTTTTTGAGGGAAGTTCTACAGTAGCTAGTGTTTTAATGGAAGTTTATTTGGTGTTATAACTGAACCTTAAGACTTATTATCTTGAGTGCACTAATGTTGCTAATAAAGATTGTGTGAAGTTTTGTATAAAGGAACAAATTTCAGGTGTATGGAAGTAATGAAATGAAGGATGGACTAAAGCTCAATCTTGGGGATGCCACGTGTATCACCCCAAGAAATATCCAAGAAGTACAAGCGTCAAAGCTTGGGGATACCCAAGGCATTCCCTTCTTCATCAATAAAAATCCCAGGTTTCTTCCAAACGCTTCATTTTATTGTTTCATGCACAGTTGTGTTGTTCTTGGAGCGTCTTCTTTTTCATTTTCATTTTGGTTTTCGTTTTCTTTGGTTTGCTTAGTTTTCTGAATAAATTGGTTGGACCCCCTCTTTCATACTTTGGTTTCCAAATAGTTTGGTTTGGTTTGGAAAAGAGTAGGAAAGCTCATACTTATGTGGTAAAAAGAGCTCGTTTTTGACTGTAGCCTATGCTTTCTCATGCCATGCTTGATATTGTTTTGGTTTTATGCTTAGTATTCTTTGCTGTAGCATGACTTGTTATAAACAATTTAGATTGCTTAATGTGCCTTGGATGAATCATGCGTTGTTTTAGCATATTAAAGCATAGTATAGTGGTATTCTCCTTTGTTGCTTTATTTGGGTTGACTTGGCGCATGATCACACCATGTTATGACTATCCCATGTCACCAAAGCATTTATGATACTTTATTTTTGAACTTGTATATCACTTTATGCTTTGATCAATGATGCTTTGTCGCTCTGTATGATTATGGCCATTATTGTTCTCTTAGTTTGTCGCTCCCAGTCTTTTGCTAGCCTCCGTAACCAAGTATGAGTTCCACTCATGCATCCAACTCCCTAAACCAAGTTATTCCAAAGAGTCCACCATACCCACCTATTAGCATATGCTATTCCAAGTATATTCATGTTTTTGTTTACCTTCCAAATTAAACTTGTTATGACAAAATTAGTGATTAAAACTCTCACGAACTTGATGGCACACTTTACTTTCTTGCATTTTATAAACTTGAACCATTGTGTCCATCTTTGTTGCGTATATGCTTGCGCTTTATAACTTGAAGTTAGCAGAACCATGTATCATGGGGAACGCTTTCAACATTGCACTTGTACATTGTACCCTGTTGATATCATGTTCTTTTGCTTATGGATCCCGGCGGTGTGAAATAAAAGTGGAACTTGTAAGATCATGGAGTTTGTATGTGTGTTAGAGAAACGCCTGGGCCCCCTGGTCTAATCCATGCTGACATGGTGGAAACCTGCAGCGTAACCATAATGAGCTGTCTATGAAGCATTCTTATTATAAGAAAAGAGTCCTATATTGAGAAAAAAGAGGAAAAGAGAAAAAAAAAAGATTATGAAAAGAGGAAAGAGAGAAAAAAGCACCATATTCCCATGGTAAATAAGAAGAATGCTAAGATGCTCGTTGTCTACTTGCCTTGTCATTATGATATGGGGATTCTTCCGCATCATCGGGCAAGGGGTACCCCGTTGGCGGTTCTCTATGATACATATGTACTTACAATGACAAGAGCTTACTTGTGACTAAAGTTGAGTAGCATGAGGTTCGGTCTTCATAAGTAAGGGGCATGAGATTTCGGCTTATAACTTGTCAAGCATATCCTCTTAGTTGTGTCACTTTAACCTTAATCACCTTCAAGATGCTTATGATAGGGGCAATGAGAGCTGAAAGCTATAAGTATCATAATTTTTGGAAGCTCTTTATGAAACTTGAATCCCTACTTCCTTCTATGAAGGCCTTTCTTTTACTTTTATGTTGAGTCTCCACCTTCTATCTTTATGCACCTACTTTGAGAGCATAGTGGTCATTATTTGTTCTATGTGCATTGTCCCAAGACTTGTTGATTGATGCATACCTTTGATATTGCTTATTTTAAACTATTTGTATCTAGTCACTCTTATGAACTTTGAAGGTGTCCTATGCATTTATGTTTGTTACTCTATGGGGGACAAGTTGAATGCTATTATGCTATGTTTTCTTTATGTGAAACAAACAAATGTCTTGCAAAGCATTGTTATTCATGAATCTTTTGTTTGTGCCTTTTCATGTTGCATCATAGTTTCTTTGTTTTATTGCTAGAACTTTGTCTTTCATGTTATGATGGAAGTACTATGATCCCAGCTTTGAATGTTTTACAAATACTTTGATCAAGTTTATGATGGTGCACGTCACCTCAAAAATTATTCTTTCTTTTTATCACTTACCTACTCGAGGACTTGCAGGAATTAAGCCCGGGGATGTTGATACATTGCAAATGTATCTATAATTTTTGATGTTCCATGCTTGGTTTTATCTACTTTCTTATGTTTTGTTCCAACTTTGGAGTACTTTTCATATTATTTCTTGGACCACTACTAGGAAACAGCCTATAGATAGACAAGATGATCAGTGGCGCATAGGCCAATCTATGCGCCACAGGAAGACATCAGTGGCGCACTGGAAAGCATGCGCCACAGAAGTTTGGAAGTTATGTGGCGCATTTTCCAGAGCATGCGCCACAGAAGATTGGTGGGACCCGCCGGCGGGGGGGCGGGGGGGATGATCCAAGTTCTATGGCGCATTCTGTAATGTGCGCCACAGAAGAGGAAACTTCTGTGGCGCATATTTCCTCATGCACCACAGAACATGGAGGAGGGCCCCACCACGGAATCTAATTCACCCAAGTTCTGTGGCGCACGTTGACATATGCGCCACATAAGTGAAACACTTCTGTGGTGCATATGCCAACGTGCACCACAGAACTTGGGGGTGGGCCCCACAGAGGGAATCTTATTCACCCACTTCTGTGGCGCATATGGTAGAAATGCACCACAGAAGTTTCAGCATCTGTGCCGCATTTCCTCCATATGCGCCACAGATGAGGGTGTCCAGATCCATATGTTAAAAAGGTGACATGAGCTAGCTTTCTTATCTATCTATCCCACCACCACCCATTTCACATCTCTACCTCCTCCCAACTCGTCTTCCTCCTCCCTCACACCCCATCTTGCCCATAGTTTCTCCATTTTCTTATATCTAAACCTGCTTTAATCCATAGATCGGTAAGTAGAAGCTTCGCTCCAACTTCTAGATCTAAAAGTTCCTTACTTTTCTCTCTCACATCTCTCTATTTGTTTAGTAATTTCCTCTCCACCAACTTGCATTGTAGATCTATTTGTCCATACTCTCTCGTCGCGCGGTCTCGTCTCGCTATTATTGTGTCTACTATAGCTAGGTGAGTACTTGGCCATCATGAACATGTAGGTGAAGCTTGTCGCGCGGGCAGTGTGTGTGTGCGATCCATGGCGAGACGATGCTTGTGTGTGGTGCATGAATGTTTGCAATGGGAGGAAGTTTTTTGTTGTTTGCTTGTTGTTGTCGGGCCCGGCCGGTGTGGTTGCATCGATGTTTGCCGAAATGTTGATTCATTTCTATTTCGGCAAATTTTTGCACTACCCATATGTCCTAATTTTAGGAAAGGTCATGCCGAATTTTTTCCGGCTAGCATTCATGCATGTGTGTGTTCATATGGTGTGGTTCTCACCTATACTCTCTGTTTTGACCGCTCAGGCAACCATGGTCCTCACTATGAGCGAAGGTCGAATTGCTAGGTACAAGAAGGCGCGAAGGAGGACATGATTCTGAACAACAAGACCATGATAAGATGTCCATGTCGAACATGCAAACTGCAGCGCTGGATCGACCCTGAATCTGGACAATTGGAGGGTCACCTGCTTAGGCGCGGTTTCATGCGCGACCTCAATGAGGCTCCGGCAGGACATGGTGGTGGTCACGAAGACGTGGGCGGGCGAGAAGACGAAGAGTCTACCGGGCATGATCATCATGACGAAGGAGATGCCAGCGGGCATGATCATCATGACGAAGGAGATGCCGGTGGGCATGATCAACATGGAGAAGGAGATGACGACGGGCATGATCATGAAGAAGGAGAAGACGCGAACACACAGACGCTGCTAACTTTGATCTTGCAGGACCCTCATGTTCAAGAACTGCTCCTCAAGGAGACGAGCAACGACAAAGCTGCAGCCAGAGAGAAAGCCAAGCTGGCCCAAATGGAGGTAGACGGGATGACTCCATTGTATCCTGGGTGTCGCCCCGAGGATACACGTTTGAGTGTAACGCTCAAGGCTCTAGATATGAAGGCCGAACACAAATGGACCGATGTGAGCTTCAAGGCGAACATGGAATACTGGCACGACCGACTTCCTAAGGGAAACACATTGCCAACAAGTACCGAGGAGGCCAAGAAAATCGTGTGCCCTCTAGACCTACCACATATTAAATACCATGCATGCATTAATGATTGCGCACTTTATCGGAATGAGTACGCGGATAGAACCACTTGTTCGGTGTGTGGCCAAGGACGGTACAAGAGAGGGAACAAGAAAGTTCCTCGAAAAGTGGTATGGTACTTTCCTAGCACCCCTCGTCTGCAGCGATATTTCGTAGATCCTAAGGAAGCAAAGCTCATGCAATGGCACGCGGAAAGAGAGAAACCCGAAGATGATCCAGAGAAGGGCAAGATCCTGACACACCTTTCAGATGCTAGCCAGTGGAACGCATTAGACATCGAGTTCGAAGAGTTCGGGGGCGATGCAAGGAACGTCAGGCTGGGTATGAGCACCGATGGACTCAATCCTTTTGGAAACCAGAGTAGCACGCATAGCACCTGGCCCATGTTTGTATGGCCATATAACCTCCCCCCATGGCTATGCACGAAGCAAAGGTATGTACACATGAGCATTCTTATTCAGGGGCCAAAACAACCAGGTATCGATATGCATCTGTATCTCGGGCTATTGAGAGAGGAGTTAGCCAGCTTGTGGGAGACGCCGGCCCGTACGTGGGACGCCTACACTAAAGAATATTTCCATCTGAGAGCCGTGTTGCTCACGACCGTGCAGGACTATCCTGGTTACGCATATGTATCGGCCCAGGTGAACCACGGACACAATGCATGCGTCAAGTGCATGGATGAGACACCGCATCTCCAGCTACCAAGGGATCCCGGGTCTTCGAAAACCGTGTTCCAAGGTACTCAAAAGTGGCTCCGCATGGATCACCCATGGAGAAAACATGGTGACCTTTTCAATGGTAAGGATGAGCTCGAAAGAGCCCCACGTCCGAGGAGCGGCGAAGAAATCGAGGAGCTTTTGAATAATTGGGTAGATTGCCCTACGCCTGGAAAAGAACGACCGAGGACAAAGCCGCTGCTGGGTGTATGGAAAGCAAGGTCTGTTTTCTGGGACCTACCGTATTGGAAGGTCCTTCACACTCCCCATAGCCTCGATGTAATGCACATCACAAAGAACGTTACCGAGAGTCTGCTTGGCACTCTACTGAACATGCCAGAGAGGACCAAGGATGGGCCGAAAGCAAGAAAGGACCTTAAATTGCTTGGCATAAAGAAATACCTTCGGTACCCTGATAGTGATGATGATGATGTCATCATCATCATCAGGAAGGGACTCAAGGTCACCGAAAAAGAGTTAAGAAGAATGAGGTGGTGCTTCGCGTTGCCTGCTTCACTCTGAGTCTGGAGGAGCTCGAGCAGTTTTTCAGGTGCCTCTTAGGAGTGAAAGTTCCTCACGGTTACTCGGGGAAGATAAGCAGATATCTAGACGTGGCGAAGAAGAGGTTCAACGGTATGAAGTCTCACGACTGTCACGTGCTGATGACGCAGATACTCCCCGTTGTGATCCGTGGGATAATGGACGAGCATGTCCGTGAGACGTTGTTTGGCCTCTGTAACTTTTTCGACGTCATATCTAGGAAGTCAATCGGTGTGAAGCAGCTCGACAGGCTACAGGAAGAGATCATGATGATACTATGCGAGCTTGATATTTACTTCCCGCCCGCATTCTTCGACATCATGGTGCATCTGCTTGTACATGTCGTGGACGACATCATCTAGCTCGGGCCGACATTCCTGCACAACATGATGCCGTTTGAAAGGCTAAACGGTGTCATCAAAGGATTCGTTCGCAACAGGTCTCGTCCATATGGAAGCATAGCCAAGGGCTTTCTGATCTACGAGTGCATCTCCGTCTGCCAGAATTATCTAACCACCGAGAACGAGGATGTTGGAATACCCACAAAGAAGCACCTCAGCAGGCTCGGTGGATATGGTCACCGCGAGGGCTGCCTCTCACTACATGTCAGCATTGATGGTCGACACACTGATTTTGAAAGGGCACACCGAGTCGCGCTACAACACATTGAAGTGGTCGGCCCTTGGGTCGAAGAGCACAGAAGCTTAATCGAGCAGGAGTATGTCGACCAGGGCCGACCGAGGAAGAAGGGAGACGTAACCAGAGAGCATAACTCCAGCTTCACGGGTTGGTTCAAGAAAAGGCAACTGGACAATCCCCCACAGATGCCTTCTATGGAAGATCAAAAACTCATATTCTCCTTGTCGTAGGGCCCATGGCACAACCTAAGGATCTATCAGTCATACGACATAAACTGTTACAGATTCTACACCGAGGAAAAGGACAAGAATAGTGAATATCAAAACTCAGGAGTAACTATGTTATCCTTTGCTGATGACGAGACTACTGTTATGGAAAGATTCTACGGAAGGATCGAGGAGATATGGGAGCTCGACTACTATGGAGAGATCGTACCGATGTTCCGTGTTAGATGGGCCAAGAACGTGGAAAAAGAAGGCCGATATTTCACCACAATGGTTATACCAGATGCCAAATCAACAAAGAACGCCTCCACAAAAAAATGATCCTTGGGTACTCGCTAGCCAAGTTGATCAATGCTTTTTTATTACCGACCCGTCAAAGCCCAACCGTGTTGTAGTTAGGAGGGGCAAGAGGAGCATCATCGGAATGGAAGGAGCCGCCAACAAGCAAAACTTTGACAAAAACGGTGATCGAAGAGGAATTCGACAAGTACTTCGACATGCCTACTACTACTAAAGTAAGAAGGAAGACCACACTGCCTACTAAAGGTTGTCCATTCACAAGAAGAAATCTCAAAGTGCACGGGCTAAAGTATTCAACCGCGACGAAAAAGGGCAAGAAGATTGTGAAGAGACACTAGCAATTGTGTGACTTTTTGGTATATTAATTCGTGTGGGTATTAGTTAGAGACTAAAACATATAATGTGATAATCGTGTGGGTATACAAATTCACATTTGTCTGTGACAAGCAAACACACAAATATATATGTATGAATAAATATGCATATGTGTTCTTGCTTTTTTTGAATAAAATATGCATATATGTATATGTTCTTGCTTTTTTGAATAAATATGCATATATGTATATGTTCTTACTTTTTTTTGAATAAATATGCATATGTATGTAACTAAAAGTATTTAAAAAAAGAAAAAAATGTGTGAGACAGCCAGGATTCGAACCTGGCTGCCCCAGGTCAGAGCAAGCGAGCAAGACCACTAGGACAAGTATCAGATCTTGTCATACTATGAGACGCCATGGTTTTTACTATGTCAAGAAGTTCTGTGGCGCATTCCTTCGGAATGCGCCATAGATGTTCCAACTTCTGTGGCACATTCTGTGGGAATGCGCCACAGAACTTTCACACTTAGCCACAGAACGGTTTGGCCTCTCCCCCTAATCCCCCCTTTCTCTCTCTCGATCCACACTTAGTCAATCGATCTGTCGCCTCTATCTGTCGTCGCAACCCTACCGCCGGACCCGCCGTGGAGGAGAGCCCGTGGAGGAGGAGCCCGTCCGCAGCGCCATCACCACCGCGCCGGAGCCTGTGGAGGAGAGACGCCCCCCATCGCCAGAGCCCGTGGAGGAGGAGCCTATCCGTGGAGTGCCACCTTGCCGTCCGCCGTCCACCTCGCCGTTCGCCATCCACCTCGTCACCATCCGCCATCCACCGTCCCTACGTAATGCTGCACTATTGCTTCTTGAGCTTTCATTTGTACGCATGACTCAAGCTGGCTTTTGACAGACAGACCTTGAACGCAAAATCCTTCTAAAAAATTGTGTTGTCACTCTTTTCATTTTCAACCCTGAAAATGGTAGCACCTCTGATAGTAAAGTGTTGCACTTTTTTTAGAATAGTGTAACATTATTCAACTTGAATTGATTACATGGAAAGGTATTACACTATATTGTCACAAGTGAATTATGGGTCTCTTTAGATTCCATTTGGTGGTGATTGGAATTTACTTTTTTACATGATGGAAATTTGCTATACTGCTATGTGAAATATGGGCTATACTGCTATGTGATTGGAATTTACTTTTTTTACCTTGTGCTATACTGCTATGTGGAACATGGGCTAAGGATTAGTAACCTAAACATGGGCTATGTGATTGGAATTTACTTTTTTTACCTTGTGCTATATCTGTAGCAGAGGGTTTTGATGGCTAAGTATATTAAATCCAGTATCAATGCTCAAGATAAGAATTATGTTGGGTGCACTCACTTTTGGTCAAGTTTGATGGAAGTGAAGGATGTTTTTATAGCTATTGTAGAAGGATCATTGGAGATGTAAAAAATACTAGGTTTAGGGAGGATGTGTGGGTGGTCATAGATGAGAATTTGGTTATAGTTGTTTCTGCTTTGCTTACTGCGAGTCTGCTAAGCTGTTTACTATGCAACTATTGGTCATAGATGAGAATTTGAGGCACGGTATTAACCGCCAACCCATCCAAAGATCAGCCATTTCTCAGTAAAAACTCGTTGTTGCTAATTTATGTTTCTGAAAGATTTCTATCTTCTAGTTCATGACTTATCCCATGTCAATGGCAACCATGTGTATGCCCTGATATAGGTGGTTATATCAGGTTCACAGCTTTGTGTTTTGTTTGAAGTGGTAATTTTCCATTAACATCGAGGGACAGAACCTTCTTAGTAATTGACCTGTATCTGTGTCATCTATTTAATTGACCTGTACCTGGATTTATTAGGATGTTAAACTGTTATCTGCTGTTTGGCAAGTACCACTGTTACACTTCAGCCTGGTACTATAGCAATTACTACACTTCTATTACACTTCTGCTGTTCAGCAAGTACTTCTGTTACACTACTATATCTGTTATATATATACATGGGGCTGTGATGTGATGATGGACTAGTATATCTGTTATATATATACTGCATGTGGATGATGGATATGATGGATGCTGGGGTCAATGCATGGGGCAGTCAATATGGGGATGAGGTGTTTTGTCTTGCAGGGATTTCATTTGAGTTACCCATTTCTCCCGAAGTGTCGATTCACTTCAGTTTTGGTTGAGAAATGGGCACTCCTAGGTCAAAAAATTAGCAAAGGTCATGCCGAATTTTTCGGCCGAGATTTGTGCTAACATTTTGCCTCTTTTAAATAGAGTAGTGCAAACATGTCGGGCAACAAGGAGTCTGGCCCTTCTAAGCACATGATCAGCATCGAAGAACAAGCTAGATAGGCCAACCAGTCATTCTGGCAGGGGTCCCAACAGGAGGAGGAGGAGGAGGCGATGAGGATGACACCACCACCGGAGGAAGAGGCGACCGTCGCTAGAGCTGCTGGGGCCAATGAGGGCGGAGATCCTGATTACGAGGGGGACGAAGACGACTACGATGGAACTAGTGAAGGCGGCGGTGAAGAGGATGACACCACCGATGGTGGCGCCCGCACTGATGGCGGCGAGAGGATGGATGGCGGTAGCGGCAACCCGGCCGCTTCTCAGAAGAAGAAGAAGAAGAAGAAGAAGAAGAAGAAGGAACAGAAGGAGCGGAAGGTGCCAGTGCTCGCCACCGTCTGTGATGAGTTCACTGAGGTCACAAAAAGTGGCCAACCCATTGCGCCAGAGGCGATTACTAAAGGGTACGGCCTGCAACTCGGGTGCATCGTCCGGGAAAGCATGTCGATCAACACGAAGTACATTAGACATGCTGACCATGCAGCTTTGGTCGATAACCTCCTTAAGAAGCTTCACAAGCGATACAGATTCCCAGAGCAGTTTAGAAACCTCGAGAGAAATAAGAACCCGGTGAACAGACTAGCCCTCACGAAGATGAGCAACGCCTTGAGCAGCTGGAAAACCCGGGTGAAGAATATCATTGACAAAGGTGAAAGCTGGGAGGTTATTAGTAAGAAAAATCCGATGCTCGACGAAGAGGAGTTTAAGATATTCAAGGCGGATATAGCTACCGCTGACGCTATAAAATGGACTCAATGGGGAAGGAGTATGTGGGAACAGAACATAGGTAACCACCACCTTGGAAGCGGCGGTTACAGGGGGAACAGACCATTTGGGACAAGGAGGACGCCGAGCTTGAACGCCTTGGTGAAGACAACCCTTGGCTTAAAATCACGGACTTGCAGCTTAGGCAATTTGTTCGGGCCCGCTACTACCTGGACAAGGAAACAGGGGAGTTCATCACCGACGATCCGGAGGTGAAGGAATTCGAGAAGAATCTGGTAAGGAATTTATCGCCGATCTCAAGTCTATTGCGTTCTAATTAAGATAATGAAGCCAAGAATCTAAATGGGTTCACCTTTCCTTGTCTCTGCAGGAGGAGGAATTGAACGCTACTGCCACAGAGTCGTCCCAGGATTCGACGGAACCGTGGGACACAGTTTTCAATAGGGCGACCAATGCTTACAAGAAGAGGGACAAGGGGTTGCCGCCGTCCTCAGCTGGCCGTGTGTCCGTCTTCGGTACGAGCATGAAGTTCAAGGAGTTCTACAAAGAGGACGCCAAGAAAAGAAGGGAGAGGAAGAACCAGGATAAAGCCGCTGTTGCAGAGCTGAAGATGAAGGTGCAGACAATAGAGGAGAAGGCGGTGGACCAGAAAACGGTGG
The DNA here is from genome assembly GCA_910589775.1 of Avena eriantha. Classification (NCBI taxonomy): domain Eukaryota; kingdom Viridiplantae; phylum Streptophyta; class Magnoliopsida; order Poales; family Poaceae; genus Avena; species Avena eriantha. The sequence goes on from OU342744.1 coordinate 163,201,409, forward strand.
ACAAGTTAGTGGAAGAGAAGCTCCGCTCGATGATCCCCCTGGGTTTTTAGAGGGGCTTACTGCTTGGAATGCGGGAGGTCGACAGGGGACGATACATCTGCCCAGCTTAAGCGGTAGCAACTCGGGCATCAATGTTACCGTGTCGCCGGACCTAGTGATCCTGCCGGCCGTCAACGTCGGGACGCAGCCCCTCGTTTTGGTCACACCGACGCCCCCTCCCGCCAAAGATACCAATAAGGCGCAGCCGACGGCGGTGGTGCTTCGTGAGGCACCCGAGCGGGAGATTGCAGATGATGATAGGCCGGCCGCCGGCATCCGCCGTGTCTCTACATTAGCCGAGATCCACGCCATCACCAAGGTAACTAATTAGTTAGTGCACGTCATCTCCTTTATGCCTTTGATGCATGACTGTTGCCATCTCATGATGCCCAACAACATGTTTTTTTCCTCAGGACACTTCTTGCGTACTCCTGCTTAAAGATGTCGGCGGTGAGTTGAAGGATGTTGCCAAGGGCACTCTTATACAACCGGCGAGCCGCACGATGCACAACAATCCAATGGATGATGACGTGATGAGGGTCAGGTTGGCTCGGGTGTTGCCAGAGTGCGACGACATGGACCCCCCTTTCAACCTTAGGGAGCCGACGAACACAAGACCCTTGGGGAATGCTACAACTGGCCCTTGACATGGCCGAAGACCCAGATTCATCTTGCGAGGGGGAGCATCGGCGCCACCTCTCGACCGATCATAACCCGGCCACCACCTCGGAAGCCAGTAGCCGCCGTTGTCGCCAAAACCAGTCGTCACCGTCAACTCTTGGCAGCGTGTGCACCGCCACATGGCAAAGACGTTGTGCCGCAACCGCCGTTGCCCCCGCTACCAGCACCACATTATGGCACCCATGAAGATGATGATGAATTGGTCAACGTTGACGACTTCATCAACACTGGCGCCACCAAAGGATTGTATATGCCTTCTGTGGATGAAGAACCCTTCGCAGCTCGCGACGACCATCAAGCTGATCGGCCCAATACATGCACGCAGCGCCTGGTCTTCCATGGTCTTTCTCAAGAGACGCCTCTGGCCTCCGATCCACCACAAGAGAAACCGGGATTGGTTTTCAGCCCCAACACACTCCGAAAGGCGACGGATGAGCAGATGGCAGTGGCTGACACTATTGTGAAGAAGAAGCACTACAGGAAGAGAGGTAATAATAATAAGAAGGGTGCGAGCCAGCCTCTTTCGAAGAGGATCCGGGGTCAGGACGCCGTCGTCGTACCATCCACACAATTTGGCTTGCCCCGAGTGCATGTAGCTGGTGATCCGATATTGACTCCGGATATGATCCACATTGCGGTTGGAGCCATGTTAACTTTGCACGAGGGTGTCAAGACACTAGAGGCCCTCCTTCTTAAAGAGGACGATCCAAATTACCCGGTTTTCACGGCCAAGGTGCCATTGGACGTGGGCTTCATCAATGAACCCCCCGCGGATATATTTGTCATAGCGTTCGAGGACATATTCAAGCTGTTTCTCACGAAACGGCTGGACTATAACTTGGTCTGCCTATACGCGCTCAATCTGGCGCTCACGATCAAGAGAGAAAGTACCCCGGAAATCGCGATAGTGTATCCCTACTACATGTGGGACAGCCAGTTGGTCGAAGGATCAGAGACACGGACCAAGGCGACGGCGTACCTCGAGAAGTTCATGGTGGACAACAAGAGGAAGGGCACACTTCTTTGGCCTTTCTTTCCCGAGTAAGTACACACACTCGCTCATCGTCACTGTAACTTATGCATTTCTTATAGATTTCTTTCCTTTGCTCTTTTTCCAACATTCCGTTCCAATTGTGTTGCGCAGAGACAAATACTGCACGCTCATCGTCCTTGCCCCGAGGTATTTGCTAGCCACGTATTTCGACTCGGGGAGTTTGACGAAGAAGAAAGACTACACTAGAATAAGGGGTGTTCTCAATGAGGCTCTCGAGGGCTACACCAAGAAGGGATGCACCTTCGTAGATAGGGGGAATGTATCAAGGATGGCAAACATGTGTTCACGCACGTGCTCGACTTCCCCTGCGTCAAGCAGTCGACTGTTGGTGCCAAGGAGGCCTTCTATGTCCTCCATCACCTTAAAGGCTATGTTCGGGATTGCCATAACCTAACGCTGCCATCTAGTCTCCGAGGATGGGCCGAAACTTTGGCGAAAATCGACGATGCTGATCTTAGAGAAGACTTCCATCGCATTCAGATGAAGTTGTCGCAAATCATCATTGAAGATGTCAACACAAGGGGCGGTGCCCTACAACAAGCTAGAGGGTTGAGTAAGAGGGAGATCGAAGAAAGCCTCCTTAAGCAGGGTGACACAAGGACGTGGATGACGAAAGAGGGCTATCTACCGTTCCCGAAGCCGTGCCAGAAGAGGAAGTCTTCATCATGATCGATGTGTGCCTCTAGCATGATCCAGTGTGTGTATATTCTTGATGGACGCCTGCTGTATTAGTGTGTGTGTCATAAACTTTACTATCTCGTGGTCGAAATGGTCATTATTGTTAGACTTAAACTACCTTGTGGTCGTGCTGTCGTTGAACTTATTGCTTCTATGATGATCTAACTTTTAGGTTTATGTATCCATTGTTTTATATTCTATGAACATATATATATATGGATGTGAACCCTTTATTCATTCTTTTCATTGTATTTTTACTAATATGCCTTGTCGTCTATAAAGATGGCGACGAGGTGGTATGTGGTGTACATGGGTAGGGTTCCAGGATTCTACGAGGAGTGGGAGGATTGCCACAAACAAGTTAACAAGTTCAGCGGCAACATCTACAAAGGATACGCGACTAGAGAGGAGGCGATAGCCAAGTGGAGGAACCACTTGTGGAAGAAGAACCGGATGAAGATATTGGTCGGGCTAATGCTCTTGCTCACCATTATCATAGTTGTATTCTATTTGATCCTAGTGTAGGCGACGGTGGCCACTTCATATTTGTAATGTGAGATGATATGAACTTTGTATTCGGCGCTTGTGTAAAAATTTGGCACTTCACACTATATATGTATCTCGATCGGGCTCTAAGTGTTTGTATTATATATATGTCGGTTTTCATGCATCTACTACTTGTGCAATGTATTTTATACTCATCTAGATAAATACTGTATAAATCCTATATAAATACCTAATTATACACTAGGAAAGTATTTTACTTCAAATACATATTACACAATCAGTGGCGCATATAATTATATAGTTAATGGCGCATGGCATATCTGTGGCGCATACACGTCAATGCGCCACAGAAGTTCTTCCTGTGGCGCATATGAAGGAATGCGCCACAGAAGTCTGGAACTTATATGGTGCATATCCATATGCGCCACAGGAAGTAGTTATCAGTGGCGAGGTAACAGTGGCGACAAAGATATGCGCCACAGAAGTCCCCTTTTCATGCGCCATAGATAGGCTGTTTCCTAGTAGTGGACTAACCTATTAACAAGTGCCACAGTGCCAGTTGCCTGTTTTCTGCTGTTTTTGGTTCCAGGAAAGTCAGAAAATCAATATTCTCGGAATTGGACCGGACAAAAGCCAAAGTTGATATTTTCCCAGAAGACTCACGGAGCCAGAGGGAGAGTCGGAGAGGGGCCACAAGGTGGCCACACCACCCCATGGCGCGGGTCCCCCCAGGCCGCGCCAGGGCATGGTGTGGGCCCCTTGGCCGCCCACCGACCTTGCCTCCTTCACCTATAAGAGCCTCCCGATACCAAAACCCTAAATAGACAAGCCTCCAGCCATGAAAATTTACGCAGCACTGCCGCAACCGAAGGGGAGATTCGGGGGACAGAAAGTCTCTGTTCCGGCACCCTACTGGGACGGGGAAGTGCCCCCGAAGCCATCTCCATCGATCTCCACCACCATCTCCAGCACCATTGCTGATTCTCATGATGAGGAGGGAATAGTTCTCTCTCGAGGCTAAGGGTTCTACCGGTAGCTATGTGTTCATCTCTCTCTATGCATGATCTTATCGAGATCATGATCTTGTAATCTATAGATCTATTCTGCTCTCCCCATGTGTGTGAAAGTGACAGCGTGCTCACCATGGTGGCACTTAGGCTAGAGATACAAATACTTGTTATGAGTTATATTTGGAGTTGGATGTCTTTATGAAATTGTGGTGTTTGTTGGACTCATCTAGTACTCAAGGTGATAGTGTGGGGTTTTCTAGATGGGAAAGGCTTACTTTGAGGTGTGCTGCTATAGCCCTATCGTTGATTAGAGTGTCCAACCAGAGAGTAGTTAAGACTAGTATCATGAAGATAATATATTTATGAGAGAGTGTTCACTAGTGAAAGTATGATCCTTAGGCCTTGTTTCTAAGCATTGATACACCGTTTGATACTATATATGTTACATGTTTGATTGCTTCCATCTTTATTTTAGTTTGCCTTTAGTCTCTTCCACGGCATCAAGCTATTTTCTATCATCGTTACCACTTATAATTATCCATACCACTTGTATTTTACTATCTCTTCGCCGAACTAGTCCACCTATACACTTGACAAGTGTATTGGGTGTGTTGGCGACACAAGAGACTTCTTGTATCTTGATTGCAGGGTTGCTTGAGAGGGGATACCTTTGACCACTTCCTCCCTGAGTTCGATAAACCTTGGGTGATCCACTTAAGGGAAAACTTGCTGCTGTTCTACAAACCTCTGCACTTGGAGGCCCAACATTTGTCTACAAGAATAGAAGTGTGTAGACATCAGGGGGTCAATTAATATACTATCTGAAACCACAAGAGAGTTCTGACGACATGTTCATCTTCTTTCTAAGATTTTACGTCTTGACGGTTTAATGAAATTAGGTCAAACTTGAGCTACAACTAAGTGCCATATATTGCTCTTGAATTTAATGAAATTAGGTCAAGCCTGAACTACAAGTAATAAATTGTAGGTTGCTTTGAAAGTTTTATGAAAAAATCTTTTGGAGGTACCCATCGAGCCGTTAATTAATATATCAGAAACCACAGAGAGTTTTGACAAGTGGTTCGACTTGTAGATAAGATTTTGCATCATGAAAATTTTGAACACCTTTTGAAAACGATCACATGAAATAGGGAGAGACGGAAATGATATTTCTATTCTCTATGGGCAACCCACAAGCTTGAGGTGCACCTTAGGCTTAAAGATAACTTTATTTTTTCCACTATGTATAAGGTGAACCTTAGCGACTGCCACAATGTAGGCCTTATTAAGGTGTGCTTTTTTACACAATGCGGGAGTAGTATATTTCTTTGCTTAGACATATGGTAACCTCTGTCCACGCGTTGTATATGCTGAGAGAATAAAACGTTGGCAGGGGAAGAGGGTAGTAGTGAAGAGAAGTTGAAGGCGGTTCCATGTCAGAGAAAAGTTATGATGGGTTTCTGACACTAGGTATTCCTGTGGCCTTATAGTGTACTACACTATACTATTACTAGTAAATTTCAGGACCTATGCATGCAAAACAAAATGTGTGTTTTCTCTCTCCTTCGCCGCCTCTCACCATCCATCCTCCCTCTCTTCTAGTGTTGTTCGTCTGTGGTACCAAAGATCGCAGGCCAGCGCATGGCGGTACCTAAGTTGCCTGAAATTACCGTGTTTCGAAAAGTTGGGCCGCCAACTACTAAGAGGGGCCATTTCGAGGCAAACTCATCTCACCCCTGCCAAATTCAAACATTCTGTTAAACTGTCTCGTGAAGTAGACGGTTGGGACCCTCATGTCGGTCATCTGTCCGTGACACGAGAACGAACGCGGCAACCTCTTAGGCAAATCGAGCAGCTAAGTGGATTGGATGCGTTGACCAATTTCATAAATCCATTCCCAGCTTTCCCCTAGCACCGGCGGTGTCGGAATCCACCCTCCAGGCACAATGATCCCTGCGGACATTTGACTTCTAGCGCCAAAGTTGTTGCGCCTAGTTGCTATGCCCAGTCGCTGATCCCGAGCTCCAATGGCGCATGTCGTAGCCGCTGTTGCGAGGCTCTAGCCCGCCTCCGCCGCCGACGAGCCAAGCAGCTTGGAGGATGGCAGATCCTACTATCAAGAAAGAAGAAGTTATGTCTACAAGCGGGTGAGCTACCCTTCTCTTTGCTATTCGCACTAATTACAACTGCTAGCTGGCTATTGAACCTCAGATTGTTTGTTATCCCAATGTTGACAAACATATTTTGTCCATGGTTTTCTGTCAAGTGGGATCTACGCGGACCCCCTTACCTGGTTATGGTAGTCCTCTACAGGTACGGCTCTAAGGGCAAGAGGTATGGACACCATTGTTTCATGATGGAAGAAGCACCTGCGCGGATCTGCACTATATCTAGTATGGTTGCTGCTCTGCGTAATCATGTTGAATTATGGCCCAAGCAGACTACAAAGTTCAGCTTCATGGATGAACGTGACATCATGGTTCCTATAACGTATGACAGTCAGCTAATTGGGTTGATGAAAAGGTATGCTTCGGCTGCCATGTTCGAGCTGAAATGTGATGTACTGGATGTGGAAGCTGCTGCAACTGGGAGTCGCCCTTCTATTCTTGGACAGGGTGGTTGCTCGAACCCAATTAGCTCCTGGTAAGCAAAGTTCTCTTGGGGTTCGCATGTTTGTGCTGAATTGTAATTTTTGTTTTATTTACTCTGTAGATATTGGGCAGTTATGCAACAATCTTGTTTCTTTGATAGGAAGCGCTGCAAGGTTAGAAACATGACTGCCAGGTCAGTCATTTTGCTGCTCGAAGAAATTAAAAACGAGTGGAAAGATGTCATTTTGCTGCCAGAAGAAATTAAAAACAAGTGAAAAGATGATGCTGGACAAGATTCTAGTGCCCATTGTCCCGGCGATGCAGAGTACATGCAGATAAGAAAATTGGCACCGAGGAAGAGGAAGAAGGCAGGAAATGAAGAAGCCAGTGGACGTGAAGGCTTGGCACCCAGGCTGCAGAAGAAGGCTGCTGGCAATGAAGATGCATAGTGATGTGTTAATCTTGAACCTATATATGTAATTCTGTTAAATTCTGGAGCTCTGTGTGTGGCACGTTGCTGGGCGAAACAATCTACCCACGTTATCTGAGTAAAATGTACCGTGACTTAGGGTTTGGAAACGCCTGAGTCAGTAGTTGAATCTGAAATTGTGACTGTGCCACTGCTATCTGAAAACAAGGATCCACCGGTTCCACGATTGCTGAGGGGCAGGAGGTCTCCAAATACGACGGAATGTAAGTGGCATAGAAATAAATTATTTAAGCTGCCACACTCCACGAAGCAGCAACTTATTTCAGATGCTGCACAATGGCGTGGCAACATAAACAACAATGTTCTCACCGATAATGCCCAGATGAGGAGGAAATCAGTACCACTTTCTGGCCTAATCTTGAGCCCGTCTATCTCACCACCTCTCTGCTCCTGCGTCCCCTACATCGGGCGAAGCTCCCGGGTCTCCTGTAACCGGGTGTACGTGCTTCCACTTTATAAATTGTGGTTGTCCCATTTGCATGCGGCACAATCCACGTAGATTACATATAAACAAATCACCCATGTCAGAATACACTAGTAGAAAAGGAGTCTTTGGTCCACGGACACATTCCCAATCCGGGACAGAGAACTAAATCGAGGAAAAAATTGATCTAAATCACAAATTCTTCCACAAATTAATCGAGACAGAGATCTAAATCGAGGCATTTCATTACTTCAACCACAAATTCTTCTAAACAAAGGTGTGATTTCACATCCTACATTAATTCCACCACTAGTCAACAATTTCACTTCCATTGCCACTATCCTCTGAGCCGTCGGCTTCCTCGTCGTTGTTGGACGGAACCTCCACGATTTCCCCATTGTTCGCGAGACAGAGCACCTCTTCGCGACGAGCGGCGACGATGATGGTGAACTTGGTTCGTCCAAGGACGGACCAGAACCTCTCCCGCCCTTCTCGGTTGTGGAGATCACGGTGCACCACGTGCCCGTAAACAATGCGGTTGCCAATCTTGGCATTCCGATCCTTCTTGAACAGCGTCGGCCAGTACGGGTTGGCCACCGCGTACCGGGGCAGCACCCTCTTCCACGCAGGCAGCTGGCGGCGACGCGCCGTGATTTCGCTCTCCATCATGGCTCCGTCGGGGACGAGGAGCGGAGACACCGGCACCCCTGCATAGCTGATGCACCATCTGTGGGGCACCGGCACGGCCGGCATCGCGAGGATGTCGAAGTGCGCGAATATCACCACCTCGTCGAAGTTTAGCGAGGGCATCTCCATGGCGACGCGGTGGAGATTGGAGAGGGAGCGAGGGGGTGGACGATGAAGCGACGGCGCGGTGGAGATTGGAGAGGGCGAGGGGATGGACGACGAAGCGACGCGCTGTGGCGCCTCCTATTTGTACATGAGGACGACGAAGCGATGGGCAAAATATCCAAGGGGTATTGGTCAGACAAAAGGAAGTAATGCAGGGTTAAGCCAGATTAACAGGCAACCAGTTTTTTACTCCCAGGACTCCGGGGCCAATAGTTCAGACCGCTAGGTCAACAAGTACAACTATTACAACTTAAAAAATGCACGGAGATTAAGCTAAATAGAACTAGTTATCACACATCTCCTTGATCTTCCTAATCTTAGCCCGACGCCCATCTTCCTGTGAGAGAAAGGATCGAATCGTCTGCTCCTTCCTTTTAGCATCTTCCTTGCACAACTTCAATTGTTTCTCTGCATTTTTCCTCATGCACTTGTCAATACTCGTAGTTGTGAACTGCAGGACTTTGGCCTGGTGGAGATCATTCCTTGCTTGAGTCTGTTCTTGCTCTGCTTTAGCCTTCAAGGCCAACGCCATGTCTCTCTCCTTCTCGACTTTGCTAACCTTGTTTTGCACCCACCCGAGATCTCGCTTATGCTTGGTCGTGTGAACTCGTTCCCATAGCTTCATCTCAACACTGTCAAGAAGTGAGATTAATACGGATTCTTTCAACTCAACAGTCATTTCCCATAGTTGGTCCAGCGTTTTCTGCATCGATTTGGGCCACTCTGGATCTACCCATTTGACAACACCGCAACTTCGGCCTTGCATCATTGCACGATGTCCTTGACACCATAGAAACCTCCTGTCTGCGTTTCGTCCTTCGAACGCTACAAATTTAGCGGGCACATATCCATGTTTACATAGCAGAGGACTGTCTTCATCCGCTAAATCGTGAAAGTCGGAGTCATACATCGTCTGGTTGGCCTAACACATCATACGCGCATGAGTAAACATATTAGATCTAGCTCAAAAAATAGATAATTAGCCACAAATGATAGAAATAGAGCTGAGACGACTCGCATTGAAATCATCGTCCCTGTCGTCACGACGCGTTTCCTCGCTGTCTCCCCTTGAACCCATGGCGAGAGGGGAGGGGTGGCTGCCGGAGAGGGGATTGGGATGGAGGCCCCGTCGGATTGCGGCTACGGCAGGATGGGAGTGAAGTGGGGAAAGTGGTTTCGAGGGGAAGGAAGAGAAGTACGGGGAGGAAGGGAAGTAAGTTGGACGTGACACTGGGATGTGGCCCACTGAACTCGTGAGACGTGATACTCGCAGCAGGGGAGCGGCCGGTGTTCCCAGTTTGTCTAGAGCAAGTGTGGCCAATCATGCCACAGAACAGTCTACTCACGGATCGCTCTCACGAAGACCATCCCAATCGTCCAAGCGCCCCGATCGAACGGTATGTAACAATCGTCAAGTAGAACAACTGTGTTAGGACGTGCCTTCTAGAAGACTCGGTCTAACGGCCACCCATGCAATGACACTAGTGTATCCATGTGTGGTTTGTGAAAAGATCAGACATGCAATCACACTAGCTGGATCCATATGTGGTTTATGGAAGTAACATACATGCAATGACTCTAGCTGTGATTCATGAAAGGAACAGACATGCAATGACACTGGGTGTGGTTCATGACAAGAACACATATCCAATGACACTGGTGGATCCTTATGTGGTTCATGAAAAGAACAGACATGCGGTGACACCGGTGGATCCTTATGTGGTTTTTCTGGAGGAACACACATGCAATGACACTGGGTGTGGTTCATGAAAAGAATAGATATGCAATGACTTATGTGGTTTGTCTAGAGGAACACACATGCAATGACACTGGGTGTGGTTCATGAAAAGAACAAACATGCAATGACACTAGTGGATCCATGTGTGGTTCATGAGAAGAACACACATCCAATGACACTGGTGGATCCTTATGTCGTTCATCAAAAGAACTGACATGCAATGACACTGGGTGTGGTACATTAGAAGAACACACATCCAATGACACTTGTGGATCCTTATGTGTTTCATGAAAAGAACAGACATGCAGTGACACTGGTGGATCCTTATGTGGTTTGTCTAGAGGAACACACATGCAATGACACCGGGTGTGGTTCATGAAAAGAACAGACATGCAATGACACTGCATGTGGTTTGTGAAAAGAACAGACATGCAATGACACTGGTGGATCCTTATGTGGTTCATGAAAAGAACTGACATGTAATGACATTGGGTGTGGTTCATGAAAAGAACAGACATGCAATGACACCGGTGGATCCATGTGTGGTTTATGGAAGTAAGAGTCATGCAATTACTCTAGCTGTGATTCATGAAAAGAACAGACATGCAATGACACTAGGTGTGGTTCATGAGAAGAACACACATCCAATGACATTGCTGGATCCTTATGTGGTTCATGAAAAGAACAGACATGCAGTGACACCGGTGGATCCTTATGTGTTTTGTCTAGAGGAACACACATGCAATGACACCGGGTGTGGTTCATGAAAAGAACAGACATGCAATGACTTATGTGGTTTGTCTAGAGGAACACACATGTAATGACACTGGTTGTGGTTCATGAAAATAACAGACATGCAATGAGTCTACCTGTGATTCATGAAAAGGACACACATACAATGACACTGGTGTGGTTCATGAGAAGAACACACATCCAATGACACTAGTGGATCCTTATGTGGTTGATGAAAAGAACAGACATGCAGTGACACCGATGGATCCTCATGTGGTTTGTCTAGAGGAACACACATGCAATGACACCGGGTGTGGTTCATGAAAAGAACATACACGCAATGACTTATGTGGTTTGTCTAGAGGAACACACATGTAATGACACTGGGTGTGGTTCATGAAAAGAACATACATGCAATGACACTGGTGGATCCATGTGTGGTTCATGAGAAGAACACACATCTAATGACATTGGTGGATCCTTATGTGGTTCATGAAAAAACTGACATGCAATGACACAAGGTGTGGTTCATGAGAACAACACACATCCAATGACACTAGTGGATCCTTATGAGGTTCATGAAAAGAACAGACATGCAGTGACATCGGTCGATCCTTATGTGGTTTTTCTATAGGAACACACATGCAATGACACCGGGTGTGGTTCATGAAAAGAACAGACATGCAATGACTTACGTGATTTGTCTAGAGGAACACACATGCAATGACATTGGCTGTGGTTCATCAAAAAAACAGACATGCAATGACTCTAGCTGTGATTCATGAAAAGGACAGACATACAATGACGCTGGTGTGGTTCATGAGAAGAACACATATCCAATGACAATGGTGGATCCTTATGTGGTTGATGAAAAGAACAGATATTGCAGTGACACTGGTGGATCCTTATGTGGTTTGTCTAGAGGAACGCACATGCAATGACACCGGGTGTGGTTCATGAAAAGAACATACATGCAATGACTTATGTGGTTTGTCTAGAGGAACACACATGCAATGACACTGGGTGTGGTTCATGAAAAGAACAGACATGCAATGAAACTGGTGGATCCATGTGTGGTTCATGAGAAGAACACACATCCAATGACACTGGTGGATCCTTATGTGGTTCATGAAAAGAACTGACATGCAATGACACTGGGTGTGGTTCATGAGAAGAACACACATCCAATGACACTTGTGGATCCTTATGTGGTTCATGAAAAGAACAGACATTCAGTGTCACCAGTGGATCCTTATGTGGTTTTTCTAGAAGAACACACATGCAATGACACTGCCTGTGGTTTGTGAAAAGAACAGACATGCAATGACACTGCATGTGGTTTGTGAAAAGAACAGATATGCAATGACACTGGTGGATCCTTATGTGGTTCATGGAAAGAACTGACATGGAATGACACTGGGTGTGGTTCATGAAAAGAACAAACATGCAATGACACCGGTGGATCCATGTGCGGTTTATGGAATTAACATACATGGAATGACTATAGCTGTGATTCATGAAAAGAGCAGACATGCAATGACACTAGGTGTAGTTCATGAGAAGAACACACATCCAATGACACTTGTGGATCCTTATGTGGTTCATGAAAAGAACAGACATGCAGTGACACCGGTGGATCCTTATGTGGTTTTTCTAGAGAAACACACATGCAATGACACCGGGTTGGTTCATGAAAAGAACAGACATGCAATGACACTGGACGTGGTTTGTGAAAAGAACAGACATGCAATGACACTGGTGGATCCATGTGTCGTTTATGGAAGTAACAAACATGCAATGACTCTAGTTGTGATTCATGAAAAGAACAGACATGCAATGACACTGGTGGATCCATGTGTGGTTCATGAGAAGAACACACATCCAATGAAACTAGTGTATCCTTATGTGGTTCATCAAAAGAACTGACATGCAATGACACTAGGTGTGGTTCATGAAAAGAACAGACATGCAATGACACCGGTGGATCCATGTGTCGTTTATGGAAGTAACAAACATGCAATGACTCCAGTTGTGATTCATGAAAAGAACAGACATGCAATGACACTGGTGGATCCATGTGTGGTTCATGAGAAGAACACACATCCAATGACACTAGTGTATCCTTATGTGGTTCATGAAAAGAACTGACATGCAATGACACTTGGTGTGGTCCATGAAAAGAACACACATCCAATGACACTAGTGGATCCTTATGTGGCTCATGAAAACAACAGACATGCAGTGACACCGGTGGATCCTTATGTGGTTTGTCTAGAGGAACACACATGCAATGACACCGGGTGTGGTTCATGAAAAGAATAGACATGCAATGACACTACATGTGGTTTTGAAAAGAACATACATGCAATGACACTAGTGGATCCTTTTGTGGTTCATGAAAAGAACTGACATGCAATGACACTGGGTGTGGTTCATGAGAAGAACATACATGCAATGACACCGGTGGATCCATGTGTGGTTTATGGAAGTAACAGACATGCAATGACTCTAGCTGTGATTCATGAAAAGAACAGACATGCAATGACACTGGGTGTGGTTCATGACAAGAACACACATCCAATGACACTGGTGGATCCTTATGTGGTTGATGAAAAGAACATACATGTAGTGACAACGGTGGATCCTTATGTGGTTTGTCTAGAGGAACACACATGCAATGACATCGGGTGTGGTTCATGAAAATAACAGACATGCAATGACTTATGTGGTTTGTCTAGAGGAACATACATGCAATGACACTGGCTGTGGTTCATGAAAAGAACAGACATGCAATGACTCTAGCCGTGATTCATGAAAAGGACAGTCATACAATGACACTGGTGTGGTTCATGAGAAAAACACACATCCAATGACACTAGTGGATCCTTATGTGGTTCATGAAAAGAACAGACATGCAGTGACACCGGTGGATCCTTATGTGGTTTGTCTAGAGGAACACACATGCAATGACACCGTGTGTGGTTCATGAAAAGAATAGACATGCAATGACTTATGTGGTTTGTCTAGAGGAACACACATGCAATGACACTGGGTGTGGTTCATGAAAAGAACAGACATGCAATGACACTGGTGGATCCATGTGTGGTTTGTGACAAGAACACACATCCAATGACACTAGTGGATCCATGTGAGGTTCATGAAAAGAACAGACATGCAATGACACTGGTGGATCCTTGTGTGGTTCATGAAAAGAACAGACATGCAGTGACACCGGTGGATCCTTGTGTGGTTCATGAAAAGAATAGACATGCAGTGACACAGGTGGATCCTTATGTGGTTTTTCTGGCGGGTGTGGTTCATGAAAAGCATAGACATGCAATGACAATACATGTGGTTTGTGAAAAGAACAGACATGCAATGACACTGGTGGATCCTTATGTGGTTCATGAAAAGAACTGACATGCAATGACACTAGGTGTGGTTCATGTAAAGAACAGACATTCAATGACACCGGTGGAACCATGTGTGGTTTATGGAAGTAACATACATGCAATGACACTGGGTGTGGTACATGAAAAGAACACACATGCATTGACACTGTTGGATCCATGTGTGGTTAATGAGAAGAACACACATCCAATGACACTAGTGGATCCTTATGTGGTTCATGAAAAGAACAGACATGTAATGACACTGGGTGTGGTTCATGACAAGAACACACATCCAATGACACTAGTGGCTCGTTATGTGGTTGATGAAAACAACATACATGCAGTGACAACGGTGGAACCTTATGTGGTTTGTCTAGAGGAACACACATGCAATGACACCGGGTGTGGTTCATGAAAATAACAGACATGCAATGACTTATGTGGTTTGTCTAGAGGAACATACATGCAATGACACTGGCTGTGGTTCATGAAAAGAACAGACATGCAATGACTCTAGCCGTGATTCATGAAAAGGACAGTCATACAATGACACTGGTGTGGTTCATGAGAAGAACACACATCCAATGACACTGGTGGATCCTTATGTGGTTCATGAAAAGAACAGACATGCAGTGACACCGGTGGATCCTTATGTGGTTTGTCTAGAGGAACACACATGCAATGACACTGGGTGTGGTTCATGAAAAGAACAGACATGCAATGACACTGGTGGATCCATGTGTGGTTCATGAGAAGAACACACATCCAATGACACTGGTGGATCCTTATGTGGTTCATGAAAAGTACTGACATGCAATGACACTGGGTGTGGTTCATGAGAAGAATACACATCCAATGACACTGGTGGATCCTTATGTGGTTCATGAAAAGAATAGACATGCAGTGACACCGGTGGATCCTTATGTGATTTTTCTAGCGGGTGTGGTTCATGAAAAGAACAGACATGCAATGACACTCCATGTGGTTTGTGAAAAGAATAGACATGCAATGACACTGGTGGATCCTTATGTGGTTGATGAAAAGAACTGACATGCAATGACACTGGGTGTGGTTCATGAAAAGAACAGACATGCAATGACACCGGTGGATCCATGTGTTGTTTATGGAAGTAACATACATGAAATGACTCTAGATGTGATTCATTAAAAGAACAGACATGCAATGACACTGGGTGTGGTTCATGAGAAGAACACACATCCAATGGCATTCGTGGATCCTTATGTGGTTCACGTAAAGAACAGACATGCAGTGACAACGTTGGATCCTTATTTGGTTTTTCTAGAGGAACACACATGCAATGACACCGGGTGTGGTTCATGAAAAGAACAGACATGCAATGACACTACACGTGGTTTGTGAAAAGAACAACATTGCAACGACACTAGTGGATCCTTATGTGGTTCATGAAAAGAACTGACATTCAATGACACTAGGTGTGGTTCATGAAAAGAACAGACATGCAATGACACCGGTGGATCCTTGTGTGGTTTTTCTAGCGGGTGTGATTCATGAAAAGCACAGACATGCAATGACAATACATGTGGTTTGTGAAAAGAACAGACATGCAATGACACTGGTGGATCCTTATGTGGTTCATGAAAAGAACTGACATGCAATGACACTAGGTGTGGTTCATGTAAAGATCAGACATGCAATGACACCGGTGGAACCATGTGTGGTTTATGGAAGTAACATACATGCAATGACACTGGGTGTGGTACATGAAAAGAACACACATGCAATGACACTGGTGGATCCATGTGTGGTTAATGAGAAGAACACACATCCAGTGACACTAGTGGATCCTTATATGGTTCATGAAAAGAACTAACATGCAATGACACTGGGTGTGGTTAATGAGAAGAACACACATCCAGTGACACTGGTGGATCCTTATGTGGTTCATGAAAAGAACAGACATGCAGTGACACCGGTGGATCCTTATGTTGTTTGTCTAGAGGAACACACATGCAATGACATCGGGTGTGGTTAATGAAAAGAATAGACATACAATGACACTACATGTGGTTTATGAAAAGAACAGACATGCAATGACACTGGTGGATGCTTATGTGGTTCATGAAAAGAACTGACATGCAAAGACACTGGGTCAGGTTCATGAAAAGAACAAACATGCAATGACACCGGTGGATCCATGTGTGGTTTATGGAAGTAACAGACATGCAATGACTCTAGCTATGATTCATGAAAAGAATAGACATGCAATGACACTAGGTGTGGTTCATGAGAAGAACACACATCCACTGACACTGGTAGATCCTTATGTGGTTCATGAAAATAATAGACATGCAGTGACACCAGTGGATCCTTATGTGGTTTGTCTGGAGGAACACACATGCAATGACACCGGGTGTGGTTGATGAAAAGAACAGACATGCAATGACACTACATGTGGTTTGTGAAAAGAATAGACATGCAATGACACTAGTGGATCCTTTTGTGGTTCATGAAAAGAACTGACATGCAATGACACTGGGTGTGGTTCATGAAAAGAACAGACATGCAATGACACCGGTGGATCCATGTGTGGTTTATGGAAGTAACATACATGGAATGACTCTAGCTGTGATTCATGAAAAGAACATACATGCAATGACACTGGGTGTGGTTCATGAGAAGAATACACATCCAATGACACTGGTGGATCTTTATGTGGTTCATGAAAAGAACAGACATCCAGTGACACCGGTGCATCCTTATGTGGTTTGTCTAGAGGAAAACACATGAAATGACACTAGGTGTGGTTCATGAAAAGAACAGACATGCAATGACTTATGTGGTTTGTCTAGAGGAACACACATGCAATGACACTGGGTGTGGTTTATGAAAAGAACAGACATGGAATGACACTGGTGGATCCATGTGTGGTTCATGAGAAGAACACACATCCAATGACACTAGCGGATCCTTATGTGGTTCATGAAAATAATAGACATGCAATGACACTGGGTGTGGTTCGCGAAAAGAACACACATCCAATGACACTGGTGGATCCATATGTGGTGCATGAAAAGAACAGACATGCAGTGACACCGGTGGATCCTTATGAGGTTTGTCTAGAGGAACACACATGCAATGACACCGGGTGCGGTTCATGAAAAGAACAGACATGCAATAACACTTCATGTGGTTTGTGAAAAGAACATACATGCAATGACACTGGTGGATCCTTATGTGGTTCATGAAAAGAACTGAGATGCAATGACACTAGGTGTGGTTCATGAAAAGAACACATGCAATGACACCGGTGGATCCATGTGTGGTTTATGGAAGTAACAAACATGCAATGACACTAGCTGTGATTCATGAAAAGAACAGACATGCAATGACACTGGTGGATCCATGTGTGCTTCATGAGAAGAACACACATCCAATGACACTAGTGGATCCTTATGTGGTTCATGAAAAGAACTGACATGCAATGACACTTTGTGTGGTTCATGAAAAGAACACACAACCAGTGACACTGGTGGATCTTATGTGGTTCATGAAAAGAACATACATGCAGTGACACCGGTGGATCCTTATGTGGTTTGTCTAGAGTAACACACATGCAATGACACCGGGTGTGGTTCATGAAAAGAATTGACATGCAATGACACTGCATGTGGTTTGTGAAAAGAACAGACATGCAATGACACTGGTGGATCCTTATGTGGTTCATGAAAAGAACTCACATGCAATGACATTGGGTGTGGTTCATGAAAAGAACAAACATGCAATGACACCGGTGGATCCATGTGTGGTTTATGGAAGTAACAGACATGCAATAACTCTAGCTATGATTCATGAAAAGAACAGACATGCAATGACACTAGGTGTGGTTCATGAGAAGAACACACATCCAATGACACTGGTGGATCCTTATGCGGTTCATGAAAAGAACTTAGATGCAATGACACTAGGTGTGGTTCATGAAAAGAACACATGCAATGACACCGGTGGATCCATGTGTGGTTTATGGAAGTAACAGACATGCAATGACTCTAGCTGTGATTCATGAAAAGAACAGACATGCAATGACACTGGTGGATCCATGTGTGGTTCATGAGAAGAACACACATCCAATGACACTGGTGGATCCTTATGTGGTTCATGAAAAGAACAGACATGCAATGACACTTTGTGTGGTTCATGAAAAGAACACACAACCAATGACACTGGTGGATCCTTATGTGGTTCATGAAAAGAACAGACATGCAGTGACACCGGTGGATCCTTATGTGGTTTGTCTAGAGGAACACACATGCAATGACATCGGGTGTGGTTCATGAAAAGAATAGACATGCAATGACACTACATGTGGTTTGTGAAAAGAACAGACATGCAATGACACTGGTGGATCCTTATGTGGTTCATGAAAGAACTGACATGCAATGACACTGGGTGTGGTTCATGAAAAGAACAAACATGCAATGACACCGGTGGATCCATGTGTGGTTTATGGAAGTAACAGACATGCAATGACTCTAGCTGTGATTCATGATAAGAACAGACATGCAATGACACTGGGTGTGGTTCATGAGAAGAACACACATCCAATGACACTGGTAGATCCTTATGTGGTTCATGAAAAGAACAGACATGCAATGACTTATGTGGTTTGTTTAGAGGAACACACATGCAATGACACTGGCTGTGGTTCATGAGAAGAATAGACATGCAATGACTCTAGCCGTGATTCATGAAACGAATAGACATACAATGACACTGGGTGTGGTTCATGAGAAGAACACACATCCAATGACCACTAGTGGAAAACGGGCCTCCAGTCCCGGCCTGTAAGGGGCTTTAGTCCCGGTCCTGGTAACCAGGACTGAAGGGGCGGTACTAAACGCCCACCCATTAGTCTCGGTCCTCTTACCAGCCGGGACCAATGGGCATCCACGTGGATGTTTGTGCGGGCGCTGGGTGCCCCCCCCATTAGTCCCGGTTCGTATTACGAACCGGGACAAATGGTTCTCTGCCGCGGCAAAGAATTTAATTTGTATTCTTTTTTTCATTTCAAAATAGTTTTCTATGCTACCACATACCGTACATGTTCGTGCATACATAAGATAACTTCTCTTAAGATCGAGCATACAAATATATACATGATAGTAACACATGGAGATCACAATTATCGGTACTAGAGCCCGTCTATTCAATTACACGGTCAGGGATCATCGGCGCCTATTCACACTAAATTCTCCGGCGTCATCTATCATCTCGTTCATCAAGAATCCTGCCAGTTCTTCAGCAATTGCTACTACGCGTTGCTGTGGTAGGAGCTGATACCGCATTTTCTCAAACTATATAAGAAAAGGAGATCAATATGAATATCAATCATGATAACAAAAAGTGACGGTAATAAAAAATAATGTTATGAATGTATTGCTTACATCGACTCTATAATCATTCAGCTCATTGGTAAACGTGCGAATGAACTCGCAAACGTAGAATCCACATAGATTCGTCCCATGTGGCTGCCTCGCGCACTTTATGAGAATAGAATTCAATCAAAATAATAATCATGCATCATAATTGTATTGAAACTAGAAGTAAAGAGATGCGCCTACTACTTACCGAGACTGGCTTAAACGTTAGCTTCTCAGTAAAGTCACCCGTAACCGCACTCTTGAACTGGTTCCAAACCCTACCTAGTAAAGAAAATGAATGAGTTATTTATTACGTGATATCTTAGGAAATCAACGAAAGACACCGCTGTAGCGCAAAAATTACCTCTGGAGCATGTCCTGCATGTCACTAAACTGTTCCAGGGGTCTCTTTAATGGGTCCATGACTTCAACTCTTCCCTTATCAAGTTGAATGTCCATGAGAATCCAGTGGAAACTGTACACGTTTATATATACATCAGTAACTCATCAATTACACTTAACATCGAGTAAGCAAAAGAGAATGTGTACAATAGAGTAAGACACTCACACGAAATTGTAAGGAAACAGTATGTGGTCACAGAAATTTTGCTCCGTTAGAAACCTTAGAAGGTTTTCCTCTGTTTCCTCGGGTTTTTCCTTTAGCGTACGACAATGTATTTTATCTGGGTCAATGAACCCAACACTGAAGATTGACCTTCTTTACATTCCATGATCTTCATTCTGCATAATAATAGAGTACAAAAGGATATAATTAGGATAATTACATGCAATGAACTGAACAACTGAAAAAATGAATAGCTTATATATAGACAATGAATTCAACAACTTACAGACAATAGCAACTCATGAGACTTTTGTGGATGGCGTCGAAAGTGTATAACTAGAAGAGTTCTGGAAACTCAACATGGACCTCTTCTTCTCGGAAGTAGTAGTCATGTGGGACTTTCGCCACGATCATTATTCTCTCCTCCTTTATGGCTTTCAAGTACCATTTATGTAAACTCCGCATTTGTGTTGGCAGTTGTTGGAACTGCTCAAAGCTGACCAGAGGATTCCATGGGACATATGTAGGGACTACCTGAGCCTTGGGTAACTTGTCGTCCTACGAACCTAGCAATTCCTCAACAGTCACATTCATAGCGGCCTCAAGCTTCTTAGCTTCTTCCATATCCTGCTGGGGAGTGTCATAGGATACCACCTTGAGGGGTGGGGTCGATTTTTTGGCCTGTTCCCCGAGCTGGGGGACGTCCTTTCTTTTCCCGGTTGCACTTTGACTTGATGATTTTCTCCCACTTGCACTTCTACTTGATTTGCTCTTCTTCACTTCCTTCTGAAGTGTGCGTCGATAGTCATCTGGCTTATGGTGCAAGTCATATTGCGATTTTGTGTTCAGAAAAGAAAGTGCATACGCTTTTTGCTTCTCGGTGTATACCGGGGCGGGCTCGGGTTTCTTATTTTGAAGCTGCGCAACACATTCGGCCTTTACGATCATGTCGGTTTCCTCGTCAGTACGATCGTAAGGTCTGATAGAAAGATTCTTATGAGGTACTCTTGGGAGGGGCGACATTTCTCGTTTTGGGCTCCTGCGTCGTTTAGTACTAATCGGAGGCTGCGGCGGAGATCGAGATGGACTCGGGCTGTGGTGGTCGTAGTCATGGGGTAGGCTTCTTGGAGGTGATGGAGGTGAAGGTGACATGCGACCACTCGGAGGCGGTGTTCGCTTTGGCGTCCAGCCTGGAAGCTTGATGTTGTTCTTGTCCCATAGAATGATACCACCCAGTACTTCTCCGAGTGTCCTCTCACCTTCAGGTCCAGGGATGTCAAGCTCCATTGAGTCCCACCCCATTGCGATTTCATCCACACCAACCTTAGCATAGCCAGCTGGAATCTCATGGCCATGCCAGCGTGCGCCAGGTGGACAAGGTAAAGCACATCCGACCGCCACCTTGATGGATAGGTTCTTCACCTTCTGATAGAGCTCACAAGATGCCTGCTCCTTGATTCCATCCACGGGGTAGCCGGGACCGCCATCTACCATACATGCATCGTCAGAAGGGACCTCCGATTCAGCCACGCTGCTTTTCCGCTGAGATGGGACGGCGGTAATATTGAGTACAGGATCTTGCAGGTGCGCTACTCCTCGAAGTTCGTCAATCTGTTGCTGATGCATTCGAAGTGTTCCTATCGACTCAGTGAACTTGTCTCCCTCCTCCTCCTACCGTCGCCTCTTTGCTCTGTCTCGGCTCCTATAAGTATCTCTGTCTTTGGGAAACCCCATCTCCCACGTATAAATAGGGCCAAGGCCTCGTACATGTCCTCCGTGTTCGTCATTCTCGAGGACCTTTGTCAGCAAGTCTTTCTCTCTATCGGGACGGAACTTTGTTGTCCCCGCTTTAATCTCCTTCACCACTTTCTGCCATGTATCCCGGGGTATCCTAATCCCGTCACTGCAAATAAGGTCCCCTGTACTTTCGTCATACTCACTCCCATGCCCAAGGAACCAATTCCTTGCCCTCAGATCCCATTCTTCGCGTATTGGTTCTGGAGTGATCCCTTTAGCAAGCAGCTCATTCTCTTTAGCATCCCACTTTGGCATGGCAATCGCGTAGCCCCCTGGCCCCAGGTGATGGTGATATTTCTTCATCGCGGCATTTTTCTTGTTTTTTTCCGACATTTCCATAGCAGGTTGTGACTCCTTGTACTTCACAAATGCATCCCAGTTAGCCTGCTGCTTTGTTAGATAGCCTTCAAATTTAGGAGTCTTCTTCGTCTTCTGATACTTTTGCCATAATGCTTTCTTCCAGTTCTTGAATAGTTCGGCCATTTTCGTAAGAG
The DNA here is from genome assembly GCA_910589775.1 of Avena eriantha. NCBI lineage: Eukaryota > Viridiplantae > Streptophyta > Magnoliopsida > Poales > Poaceae > Avena > Avena eriantha. The sequence goes on from OU342744.1 coordinate 163,223,852, forward strand.
TCCATTGCTTGACTTTCTTCCTCAATGCAGCTATGCCGGCATCATCCTCACATTCTAGCAGGGTGAAATGTGTCATGAGGTCATTCCAAAGACCCTCTTTGCACCTGTCGGAGACATACTCACCCTCTTTCGCCCCTTTGGTCTTATTCCACTCTCGAACGGTGATCGGGATGCGATCCCTAACCATAACTCTGCATTGTTGTTTAAATACAATTTTAGCCTTTTCGGGTTCCACCGGTTCACCCCGTGGTGATACCCGCATAATTGTATAACGCGTAGATGCGTCCAACTTTTGGCCGGGCCTCGTTTGGAATATTTTTTGCTCGATGTGGAGGCCTAAGAGAAGAAACATTCATCAATTTATATATATATACAACTCAGTTAATGCATCTACTGATCACCAGACTTCATATATATACCTCGTCGTCGGCTTCTCCACCACCGGAGCCGTCGGCTTCTCCACTACCGGAGCCGTCGGCTTCTCCACCACCGGAGCCGTCAGCTTCTCCTTGATCATTTCGGTGGACCTCCACTCCCTCACCGGAGGGGTTCAGATAAATTGACGGAGATTCGGGTGGATCAACATGGGGGGGTGTCGTTGATCATATCCTCGAGAAGTTCTTCCTGTGCTAGGTCTCTCTGGATTGGATCCATAGTTTTCTATAAAATGCACACAATAACATTTTT
>OU342744.1:163225538-163256164 GCA_910589775.1 Avena eriantha
CCACCGGTTCCCACCTCTGTCTTCCCGCCATTTTTTCAGTATATATATGTACGCTTGGCCTCCATTACATTCACATCCTAGACTCATCATTCTCTTCCCATGGCTTTCATCGTATCTCTAACTAACCCAGGAGGCGGAGGCGCTTTGCCCTCGAACTACCCTTGCCCACCGGGCTAACCGCGTCCCCCACACGGCTGGATGCTGAGCGCCAGAGGCGTGCCGGTCCCTCCTGTCCTCTAGGTGTGGAGCGCCGGATGGCCATCACGAACCACTACTAACTACCTCGAGCTCACGCTAGAGCAGCGGAGGAATCCCAACTGGCATCCTGACTATTTCCCGACTTGGAAGCCTTCTTCATCAATCGGCGTGAGAGGGCGCTCGCCAGGCACGAGGAGGATGGCCCACCTCCTTCGAACTTCAACGAGGCCGGCCGTCGGCTGTGGTGGCGCGGCCGGACTCTCCAGAGTGTCATGGCCTACAACACGACCGGCATAACCCCCCCGCCCGCGGTTACCCGCAAATCCAGCCCACGCGTGCCCAACCTTCAAGGTTCGACTACGGCGACCCCGACAACGACAGCGACGACGGCGCCGGCGACTACGACGACTACGACGACTACAGTGGCGCGTATTACAGGGCTAGGCAGGAGCATGACTTAATCACTCCAACCATTTGGCATGTTTTTTAATTTTCAGTTGTGCTATGTATCCTTAGTGTTTGTGGGTTCCTTCTCTTGTGATGGTTCCTTCTCTTGTGTGATCACCTACCGCGGCTCAGAACGTCTAGTTTGATTGAGCAAGATGATTACATGAAAGGGGACCTTTATGTCTCAAATAAAGGTTTAATACATTACATAGATTTATGTCTCAAATAAAAGGTTTAATTACATAGATTTATGTCTCAAATAAAAGGTTTAATCATTATTACACATCACCAACATCTAGTGTTGTGGTTTTCTCTGCACCGTAGCCATGGAGAATCTTCATCATTTACAGGATGCTTGGGTCAATTTTCACTTTGAAGGGTGGAATTTCATGAAACTTATTGTAATTTCTAACATGTCTTTCTTGTCATCCATTCCCACGATGTTTCTTTTCCCTGAAAGAACTATGTGGCGCTTTGGCTCATCGTATTCTGTACTCTTTTGCTATCTTTCCTTTTTCTCGGTTTGGTAGACATGTCCTTCACATAGAAACCTGAGCCACATCGTTGGCTAGGACGAATGGTTCATCCATGTACGCAAGATTGTTGAGATCCACTGTTGTCATGCCGTACTTTTCGTCTGCATGTACCCCGCCTCCTGTCAGCTTGACCCATTTGCACCGAAACAAAGGGACCTTAAAAGTAGGTCCATAGTCAAGTTCCCATATCTCCTCTATGTACCCATAATATTGTGTCAATCTGCCCATTGTCATCTATTGCATCAAAGAGGACACCACTGTTTTGGTTGGTGCTCTTTTTATCTTGGGCGATCGTGTAAAATGTATTCCCATTTATCTCGTACCTTTGAAAGTACATATAGTCGAAGATGGTAACCTGGCCAATGAGTACAACTCATCTCCAACAGTGGTGTTATTCATGAGATGTGTCTGCAACCAATTGCCAAAATACTTCTCGTGTTCCCCTTTAATCAAGGTTTTAGGCTTGCCCGGGTTTTCGGAGCGTAGAATATTCTTGTGTTTCTCGATATATGGAGCCACCACGGTGGAATTGTGTAGAACTGTGTAGTGTGCTTGAGTGAAAGAATGCCCGTCCCTACATACCATTGATTCCTTCCTAGTGTGCCTTTTCCAGTCATCCTCCCCTCATACCGAGATTCAGGAACACCAATCGGCTTAAGGTCAGGAAGAAAGTCAACACAAAACTCAATAACCTCCTCTGTTCCATAGCCCTTGGAGATGCTTCCTTCTGTCCTAGCACGGTTATGAACATATTTCTTTAAGACTCCCATGAACCTCTCGAAGGGGAACATATTGTGTAGAAACACAGGACCGAGAATTCTAATCTCTTCGACTAGGTGAACTAGGAGGTGCGTTCATAATATTGAAGAAGGATGGCGGGAACAAAAACTCGAAGCTGACCAGACATTGGACCACATCAATTTGTAATCCTGGTAGACTTTCTCGATCGATTACCTTCTGAGAAATTGCATTGAGGAATGCACATACCTTCACAATGGCTAGTCGAACATTTTCTAGTAGAATTCCCCTCAATGCAACCGGAAGCAATTGCGTCATAAGCACATGGCAGTCATGAGACTTTAGGTTTTGAAATTTTTTCTCTTTCATATTTACTATTCCCTTATATTCGACGAGAAGCCAGACAGGACCTTGATACTGAAAAGGACTTCAAAAAGATTTCCTTCTCTTCTTTGGTAAGAGCGTAGCTGGCAAGCCCTTGAAACTGCCCTGGATGCTTGCCGTCTCGTCCTTATGTTGTTTCTTTGTCCTCTCGTGCTGCCGGGGTATCTTTTGACTTCCCATACAAGCCCAGGAAGCCTAGAATATTCACGCAAAGATTCTTCGCCAGTGCATCACGTCGATTACAGAGCGGACCTCATGCACTTTCCAATAGGGTAGCTCCCAAAATATAGATTTCTTCTTCCACATGGGTGCGTGTCCGGTAATGGGGTCTTTCGGAACAGGTTGTCCTCTAGGACCCTTTCCAAAGATTACATCCAAATCCTTGACCATACCAAATACATCAGCACCACTACAGGGGGACAGGCTTCGTCCGGGTTTCTGCCTTGCATTGAAATGCTTGCCTTTCTTCTTTAAGGGATGACTGGGCGGAAGAAAACGACGATTGTACGGGTACACATTCTTTCTACATTTATCCAGATATATACTTTCAGTCTCATCTAAACAGTGCATGCATGCATTGTATCCTTTGTTCGTCTGTCCTGAAATGTTACTAAGAGCAGGTCAATCATTGATGGTTAGGAACAACAACGCTTGTAGGTCAAATTCCTGCTATTTGTGCTCATCCCACACACGTACACCTGGTTTGGCCCACAACTGTAGAACTTCATTAACTAATGGCCTTAGGTACACATCAATGTCGTTGCCGGTTGCTTCGGGCCTTGGATGAGCACTGGCATCATAATGACTTCCACTTCATGCACAACCAATGAGGAAGGTTGTAGATACATAGAGTCATGGGCAGGTGTTGTGACTACAGTTCTGCTCCCCAAAAGGATTCATGCCATCGGTACTTAGACCAAACCATAAGTTCCTTGCGTCACCAGCAAAGTCCGGGAAGTCTCTCTCGATTTTTCTCCACTGCCGACCATCATCAGGGTGCCTCAACATCCCGTCTTTCTTACGGTCTTTCCATGTGCCATCGCAACAACTTGGCATGCTCTTTATTTCTGAACAATGTTTCAACCATGGTATTATAGGAGCATACCACATCACCTTGGCAGGAACCCTCTTCCTGGGTTGCTCGCCCTCAACATCACCAGGGTCATCTTTTCTGATCTTATACCGCAATGCAGTGCATACCGGGCATTATCCATATTCTCGTACTTCTCACCGCGGTAGAGGATGCAGTCATTAGGGCATGCATGTATCTTTTGCACGTCTAATCCTAGAGGCAGACAAGTTTCTTTGCTTCGTATGTACTGGAGGGCAATTGCTTATTTCTTGGAAGCAGCTTCTTCATTATTACCAGCAACTTTTCAAATCCCGAGTCAGTCATTCCGGTCTCTGCCTTCCACTTCAACAATTCTAGTGTGCTACCTAGCTTCTTCTGGCCATCTTCACAAGTTGGATACAGCAATGTGTTGTGGTCCTATAACTTCTGCTCAAACTGCAACCTCTCCTTTTCTGTGTCGCAAGTCTCGCCTTGCATCACTAATGACCCGACCAAAATCATCAACGGGCTCATCTGGTTCCCGTTCTTCACCCCCTTCTTTTTCATTATCTTCAACTACGGTATCATCGTATTCAGGGAACATAGATCGGTAGTTGTCATCATCGTTCTCTTCTTCATCGCCGTCTTCCATCATAACCCCTCTTTCTCTGTGCTTGTTCTAAACATTATAGCCGGACATGAAACCGGACCAAAGCAGGTGGCTCTGAATGACTCTTGAGGAAGTGTGAGCCGGCTCATTCCGACATTCAACACATGGACAACACATAAAACCATCCCGCTGCTTGTTCGCCTCGGCCACAAGGCGAAAAGAACGCACGCATTCTCTGTAAGCGTTAGAGCATCGGTCACCGTACATCCATGGGTGGCTCATCTGCATCATACAACCATGCATATATATCAAACGCAATCACGATGCTTAAATTAGTATTGCGCAGTCAAAACGAGAAAATAGTTGCTAACCTTTTAGGACACTTCAAAACAAAGAGGAGAAACCTTAAGTGTCACTCTGGCAGCTCATATCATATTTTGTCTGTGAACTCAAGTGGCATCGCTCTAATAGGCATTTCACCAAACACCTCTAGTGCATATGAAGAAAAAAAGTTAGCACAAAGTTATACCCACCTCTCACATAGGAAAAAACAGGAGAGAGTGGAGGGCTGGGTGCATATATATAGGGCCAAGCCATTAGTCCCGGTTTGAGATACAAACCGGGACTAAAGGTTCTGCGCGCCGGCCCAGACCCATTTGTCCCGGTTTGTATCTCAAACCGGGACTAATGGTTCCTTACGGACCGGGACATAGTGCCTCGGCCTCCTCGGGCCGTCTGGTTCGGACCATTAGTCCTGGCCCCAGCCACGGCCGGGACTAATGGCCCGAACCAAAGGCCCATTTTCTACTAGTGGACACTGGTGGATCCTGATACGTCCATTTTGCATCACTATTATATGTCTTAATTCACTATTATTCATTGATATATCTCGTATTGAGAGGTGATACTTATGTTATTTCATCTGTTTTGCATGGTTGATGACTTTTGGAGCATGGACCGCTGCAGTCAGGATGGAAACGGTGCTGTTTGGAGGCAAAATTCGTGAAGATCAGAAAATCCGCGAAAATATACGGAAAATCCTATTTTTCCAGAAGACTAAGGATGCCAGAAGACGGAGTGGAGATGGGCCAGAGGGGGCCCACACCACCCCTTGGCGCGGGCAGCCCTACGCCGCGCCAGGAGGGTGGCATGGCCACCCTGGCCCACTCCAGCCTCTCGCCTCTATCGTATATCATCCTCCCAAAACCCTGAGACTCGGGGAGCGACCACAGAAAGATTCCGCCGCCTCTGCAGGGCAGAAAACACTGAGGGAGAAAGATCTCTCCGGCAGACAGATTTCTGCCGGGGGAATTCCTTCCCGGAGATGGAAGATCGTCGCCATCAACAACACCATCAAGCTGGACTTCATCAGGATCATCATCATAATCACCACCATAATCACCATCAGCGCCCTCATCACCATCTCCATATTGCTGTAACAATTGAGTTGAATCTTCCATTAGTTCATAGGGGAAACTTTTCCCGGTGTTGATTACTCTCTGTAGTTGATGCTATTGAGTGAACCGTTGAATTATTGTTTATGTTTAGATTGTTATACATCATTATTCCATCTCTGATCATGATCCATATGATGTCTTGTGCGTAGTTTGTTTTGTTCTTGAGGACATGGGAGAAGTCTTGTTGTTAGTAGTGGAGTTGTGTTGAGAAAGATTCAATAGATTGTTATTTAAGTTGTGGTGTACTTCTTCTAGTGGTGTCATGTGAACGTCAACTACATGACACTTCACCTATATGGGCCTAGGGGAATGCATTGTGTATTTGGCTACTAATCGTAGGGGTTGCCGGAGTGACAGAAACCTAAACCCCCATTAGGAAACCATTGCATAAGGGACGTAAGGGTCTTAGAGTTTAAAGTTGTGGTTAGGTTTCTACCTTAATTACTTTCTTGTACTTACGGATGTTTGCAAGGGGTACAATCACAAGTATGTATTAGTCTTGGATGGGGCGGTACATTAGCACAGGTTCACCCACACAACACTTAGCAAGCTAGAGAAGATTAATCAACTATATGAAGCGAAACCACTTGACAGTCTTCCCATGTGTCCTCGAGAACGTTCAGTCATCTTAAGTAATACACCCGGCTTGTCCTTTGCTACATAAAGGATTGGGCCACTTGCTGCATTTATTCCTACTGTCTTTTATTTACTCGTATTTGTTTACTTGCTTTATCAAAAACCCCTAAAAATCCATTTGCTAAGTATTTGAAAGAATTCCTGATCCATACCACTAGCCAGCACCTTCTGCTCCTCGTTGGGTTTGACACTCTTAGTTATCGAAACTACTGCGATACACCCCCTATAGTTGTGGGTCATCAGATCCTTATGTGGTTCATGAAAAGAACAGACATGTTGTGACACCGGTGGATCCTTATGTGGTTTGTCTAGAGGAACACACAGGCAATGATACCAGGTGTGGTTCATGAAAAGAACAGACATGCAATGACTTATATGGTTTGTCTAGAGGAATACACATGCAATGACACTGGGTGTGGTTCATCAAAAGAACACACATCCAATGACACTGGTGGATCCTTATGTGGTTCATGAAAAGAACTAACATGCAATGACACTAGGTGTGGTTCATGAGAAGAATACACGTCCAATGACACTAGTGGATCCTTATGTGGTTCATGAAAAGAACAGACATGCAGTGACACCGGTGGATCCTTATGTGGTTTGTCTAGAGGAACAAACATGCAATGACACCGGGTGTGGCTCATGAAAAGAACATACATGCAATGACACTACACGTGGTTTGTGAAAAAAACAGACATGCAATTACACTTGTGGATCCTTATGTGGTTCATGAAAAGAACTGACATGCAACGACACTAGGTGTGGTTCATGAAAAGAACAGACATGCAATGACACCGGTGGATCCATGTGTGGTTTATGGAAGCAACAGATATGCAATGACTCTAGCTGTGATTGATGAAAAGAACAGACATGCAATGACACTGGTGGATCCATGTGTGGTTCATGAGAAGAACACACATCCAATGACACTGGTGGATCCTTATGTGGTTCATGAAAAGAACAAACATGCAATGACACTAGGTGTGGTTCATGAAAAGAACACACATCCAATGACACTGGTGGATCCTTATGTGGTTCATGAAAAGAACAGTCATGCAGTGACACCGGTGGATCCTTATGTGGTTTGTCTAGAGGAACACACATGCAATGACATCGGGTGTGGTTCATGAAAAGAACAGACATGCAATGACACTACATGTGGTTTGTGAAATGAACAGACATGCAATGACATTGGTGGATCCTTATGTGGTTCATTTAAAGAAATGACATGCAATGACACTGGGTGTGGTTCCTGAAAAGAACAGACATGCAATGACACCGGTGGATCCATGTGTGGTTTATGGAAGTAACAGACATGCAATGACTATAGCTGTGATTCATCAAAAGAACAGACATGCAATGACACTGGGTGTGGTTCATGAGAAGAACCCACATCCAATGACACTGGTGGATCCTTATGTGGTTCATGAAAAGAACAGACATGCAGTGACACCGGTGGATCCTTATGTGGTTTGTGTAGAGGAACACACATGCAATGACACCGGGTGTGGTTCATGAAAAGAACTAACATGCAATGACACTGGGTGTGGTTCATGAAAAGAACAGACATGCAATGACACCGGTGGATCCATGTGTGGTTTATGGAAGCAACAGATATGCAATGACTCTAGCTGTGATTGATGAAAAGAACAGACATGCAATGACACTGGTGGATCCATGTGTGGTTCATGAAAAGAACAGACATGCAGTGACACCGGTGGATCCTTATGTGGTTTGTGTAGAGGAACACACATGCAATGACACCGGGTGTGGTTCATGAAAAGAACAGACATGCAATGACTTATGTGGTCTGTTTAGAGGAACACACATGCAATGACACTGGCTGTTGTTCATGAAAAGAACATACATGCAATGACTCTAGCTATGATTGATGGCTCAATGCACGGCTCCAAGAAAAATGCTTGATGGCGGTGTTGATGTAGAGCTCGTTGGGAACCCCAAGAGGAAGGTATGATGAGCACAGCAACAAGTTTCCCTCAGTTATGAAACCAAGGTTTAATCGAACCAGTAGGAGCAAGGAAACACCTCAAAGGTGTTACTAGGTGAGCTTTGGCAGGGCACACTACCGGTGCTAGTAGCAATGTGGAGACCTTGACAACACAACCACATAACTTTGTCCCCAACTTGCAATGAGGTTGTCAATGTCACCATGTTTTGCGGAAAACAAAGGATTAAACGTATCGAATGGAAATACGTAAAAGTTTGCAGAAAGTAAACACAAAAAGTAAAAAGTTTGTAGATTGTATGTAAAGAAAAAGGACCGGGATCCTAGTTCACTAGAGGTGGCTCTCCTTAAGATAGATAACATGCTGGGTGAACAAATTACAGCAGGGCAATTGACAAACACCGAGAAAGCAATACATGCATATACTAATCATCTTGAGTCCTCTAAGACTTGATTGGGCATTAGAACATAATACATAGACCGCCATCCAACTGCATCTATGACTAATAATCCACCTTCAGGTTATCATCCGAACCCCCTCAAGTATTAAGTTGCAAGCAACAGATTATTTCTTTACGAACTGTGTGTAAAGTAAACAATCCGATTGTTCTATGAACAAAAGATTGTTGTTTTCTCCCTAGTAGCAACAGCACATCTAGTACCATAGATATTTCTGTCACTTCCCCAAATTACCAGAGGCATGAACCCACTATCAAGCATAAATACTAACTCTTAGAGTTGCTAGCATCTACTTGGCCAAGATAGCTACTAACAACAGAAAGCATGCAAGATCTCAAATAACAAAGACATGATAAAATCAATAATCAATCTGAAATAGCATCTCAATATCCATCGGATCCCCGCAAACACAACATGTATGAATTACAAATAGATGATCTTGATCATGAACGGAGCTCACAAGATCTAAACATGAAAGCACAAAGGAGGAGAAACCGGCCATCTAGCTACTACATGGATCCGTAGTCCAAGGATGAACTACTCACGCATCACACCGGAGGCTTGCATGGTGATGAAGAAGGCCTCCAGGGTGAATTCCCCTCTCCGGCAGGGTGCCGGGAAGAGCTTCATATCCCTCCCGATCTAGGGATGGAGATGATGGCGGCTACAGACTCTTTCTTGGATTTTTGATCGGGTACTTAGGGTTTTCGTCCCGAGGGCAATATATAGGCGGAAGGAGAGGCCGAGGGGGTGCTGGGAGCGGCCACACCACCTCCTGGCGCGAGCCAGGTGGTGTGGTGGCTCCCTAGCCCTTCTTCGTCTCGTATTCTGGCACTTGATCACTTCCGGAAAAATAGGCACTTTGGCTTTTGTCCCGTCTAATTCCGAGAATATTCCTTTTCTGACTTTCGTGGAACCAAAAATAGCAGAAAATAGGCAGCTGGCACTATGGCTCTTGTTAATAGGTTAGTCCAAGAAATCATATGAAAATTACTCCAAAGTTGGAATAAAACACAAGAAAGTGGATAAAACCAAGCATGGAACATCAAAAATTATAGATACATTTGCAATGTATCAACATCCCCAAGCTTAACTCCTGCTCGTCCTCGAGTAGGTAAGTGATAAAAAGAAAGAATAATTTTTGAGGTGACATGCACCATCAAAGACTTGATCAAAGTATTTGCAAAACATTCAAAGCTGGGATCATAGTACTTCAATCATAACATGGAAGACAAAGTTCTAGAAATAAGCAAAGAAACTATGATGCAACATGAAAAGGCACAAACAAAAGATTCATGAATAACAATGCTTTGCAAGACGTTTGTTTGTTTCACATAAAGAAAACATAGCATAATAGTATTCAGCTTGCCCCTCAATAGAGTAGCAAATATAAATGCATAGGACACCTTCAAAGTTCATAAGAGTGACTAGATACAATAGTTTCAAACAAGCAATAACAAGTTATGCATCAATCAACAAGTCTTGGGACAATTCACATAGAACTAAGAATGGCCACTATGCTCTCAAAGTAGGTGCATAAAGATAGAAGGCGGAGACTCAATATAATGGTGGAAGAAAGGCCTTTTGTAAAAGGAAGTAGGGATTCAAGTCTCATAAAGAGCTTCCAAAAATTATGGTACTTATAGCTTTCAGCTCTCATTGCCCCTATCATAAGCATCTTGAAGTGATTAAGGTTAAAGTGAACAAACTATGGTATACATGCTTGACGAAGTATAAGTCAGAAATCTCATGTCCCTTGTATACGAGGGCCGCTCCTCATCCTACTCAAGTTTAGTCACCGGTAAGTTCTTGTCATCGTAAGTACATGTGTATCATTGAGAACCACCAAAGGGGTACCCCTTGCTCGATGATACGGAAGAATCCCCATATCAAAATGACAAGGCAAGCAGACAACGAGCATCTCAGCATTCTTCTTATTTACCATGGGAATATGGTGCTTTTTTCTCTCTTTCCTCTTTTCAAAGTATCTCTTTTTTTCTATTTTTCTTTCTCTTTTTTTTATAAGAAGAATGCTTCATAGAAAGCTCATTATGGTTACGCTGCAGGTTTCCACCACGTCAGCATGGATTAGACCAGCGGCCCAGGCATTTCTCTAACACATATACATAACTCCATGGACTTACAAGCTCCCCTTTCATTTCGCACCGACGACATCCATATACAAAAGAGGATGCTATCAACTAGGTACAAGTACCAAGTGCAATGTTGAAAGTGTTCCCCATGAAAGCATGGTTCTGCTAATTCCCGACAAATAAGTGCAAGCATATACAACATAGAAGACACAATGGTTCAAGTTTATTAAGGGCAAGTAAAGTAAAGTGTGCCATCAAGTTCGTGAGAGCTTTAATCACTAGTTTTCTCATCACAAGTGGAAGGTAAACAAAAGCATGAATGTACTTGGAGTAGCATAAGCTAGTAGGTAGGTATGGTGGACTCTTTGGAATAACTTGGTTTAGGGAGTTGGATGCATGAGTGGAACTCATACTTTGTTGTGGAGGCTAGCAAAAGACTGGGAGCGACAAACTAAGAGAGCAATAATGGCCATAATCATGCAGAGCGACAAAACATCATTGATCAAAGCATAAAGTGATACTACAAGTTGAAAACTAGAGGATCATAAAGGCTATGGTGACTTGAGATAGTCATAACATGGTGTGAGCATGTGCTAAGTCAACCCAAATAAAGCATCAAAGGAGAATACCATTATACTATGCTTTAATATGCTAAAACCACACATGATTCATCCAAGGCACATTAAGCAATCTCAATTGTTTAAAACAAGTCATGCTACAGCAAAGAATACTAAGCATAAAGCCAAACAATATCAAGCATGGCATGACAAATCATAGGCTACAGTCAAAAACGAGCTCTTTTTACCACATAAGTATGAACTTTCCTACTCTTTTCCAAACCAAACCAAACTATTTGGAAACCAAAGTATGAAAGAGGGGGTCCAACCAATTTATTCAGAAAACTAAGCAAACCAAAGAAAACGAAAACCAAAATGAAAATGAAAAAGAAGACGCTCCAAGAAAAACACAATTGTGCATGAAACAATAAAAATGAACCGTTTGGATGAAACCTGGAATTTTTATTGATGAAGAAGGGGATGCCTTGGGCATCCCCAAGCTTTGACGTTTGTACTACTTGGATATTTCTTGGGGTGACACGCGTGGCATCCCCAAGCTTGAGATTTATTCCATTCTTCATCCCATTACTCATAACTTCCATACACCTGAAATTTTCCCTTCATACAAAACTTCACACAATCTCATTAGCAACATTAGTGCACTTAAGATAAATAAGTCTCAAGGTTCAGTTTAGGACCAAATAAACTTCCATTAGAACACTATATACTGTAGCACTTCCTCCAAAAAGCTCAATTCCCCAAAAGAACTCAAGAAGGAACCAACAATAAGCAAATGCAGAAAATGGCAGAAATCTCTCAAAACAGACCAGCGGGTAAAGAAGAATTTTTTCGAAGACCTTAGGTTGCTCAAATCAAAAAGTGTTGAACTAACGAAAGTTAGACAACTACCTGAGGCAGAAGCACAAAAACTTACAGATCAATGCGACATACAGATATCTCTCACGAATTTTTACGGTGAAGCACAAAATTCTGTTTTGGGACAGCAACTTTCCCAATCATTACTTCACTCTCATTAGAGGTTACTCTTGGCACAAAAAGCAAATAAAAAGGATAAGGAGAGGTTATTACAGAGGTAATAACTTCGAAGACTCATCTAAAACTCTTGGGTTATCTCCCAATAAGTACTTTTCTTTAACGCCTTTAAGTTAGGCATAAGAAGCAAAGAAAGAATCAAGTGTTCTCAAATGAAGAAGCATTAAGACCAAATTTTGTTTTCATAGGAGAAGCAAAAGAAATTTTTTATCTCTTTTTAGGGAAGTGTTCTATACCTTTCTTGAGTGGGATTTGATATTTAATGGTGCTTTCTTTCATATCAATGATGGCACCAATAGTTCTAAGAAAAGGTCTTCCCAAAGTAATAGGACAAGAAGCATTGTATTCAACATCCAAAACATAGAAATCAACGGGGACATAGGAATCGTTAACCATAATAAGAACATCATTAAGACTCCCCATGAGTTTCTTTTTAGCATTAGCATCAAGTGGGACATTAAAATAACAATCTTCAAGAGGAGGCAAATCAAGCATATCATAAATCCTTCTAGGCATAATAGAAACACTACTATCAAGATCACACAAAGCTTTGAAATCAAAGTCATTCACTTTCATATTAAGGATGGGTTCCCAACCATCTTCTTGTTTTATAGGAATAGAAGCTTTATGTTTCATCTTTTCTTCTTTAATCTTTATGAGAGCATCAGTAATGTGTTTTGTAAAAGCCATTTTCATAGCACTAGCATTAGGACTTTTGGCAAGCTTTTGTCGGAACTTAATAACTTCGGAGACATTGCAACCATCAAGATCAAAATCAACTTTATCATCTAAATTAGTAGGACTATTACTAGCCTCAACACTAGTGGTGGTGATAGTAGAAACACTAATGTTTCTAGCAATTTCATCTTCTCTTTCCCACTTAGCATGTAATTCAGCTAATAGTCTAACATTTTCATCAATTCTTACTTGTATAGCATTAGTAGCTGCAAAGGGATTCTCATTAGCTTCAGGTTTAGTAGCCTTTTTATTCAAAGTAGATTGAGCTTCAGCCAAGGATGCTATATTTCTTTCAGCATTAGAGAGTTTTTCGTCAATAGTTTTACTGAGAGCAGTTTGTTTACTAATAAACTCTTTAAGCATAACTTCAAGTTCAGAGGGAGCACTCTTATTATTGTTGTGAGAATTTCCATAAGCATTACCATTGTTGGGAGGACATGGCTTATAATTGTTGTTACCAAAACTGTTCCTATAAGCATTATTACCATAAGCATTGTTGCCAAAATTGTTATTTCTTATGAAGTTCACATCAACTTGCTCTTCTTGAGCAACCAAAGAGGCTAAAGGAACATTATTTCGATCAATATGGGATTTCCCATTAACAAGCATGGACATAATAATATCAATTTTATCACTCAAGGAGGAGGTTTCCTCAACAGAATTTACCTTCTTACCTTGTGGAGCCCTCTCAGTATGCCATTCAGAATAATTAACCATCATATTGTCCAAAAGTTTTGTTGGAGCACCCAAAGTGATGGTCATAAAGGTACCTCCAGCAGCTGAATCCAATAGGTTCCTTGAAGAACAGTTCAATCCTGCATAAAAAGTTTGGATGATCATCCAAGCAGTCAGTCCATGAGTGGGACAATTCTTTACCAAAGATTTCATTCTTTCCCAAGCTTGAGCAACATGCTCACTATCAAGTTGTTTAAACTTCAATATTTCACTTCTCATGGATATAATCTTAGCAGGAGGATAGTATTTTCTAATAAAAGCATCTTTGCATTTAGTCCAAGAATCAATACTATTCCTAGTTAAGGAATTCAACCATTCTTTAGCTTTTCCTCTCAAAGAGAAAGGAAACAATTTCAGCTTAATAATATCACCATCTATATCCCTATGCTTTTGCATCTCACAAAGTTCAACAAAGTTATTTAGATGGGAAGCGGCATCTTCATTACCAATACCAGAAAATTGCTCTCTCATAACAAGATTGAGTAAAGCAGGTTTTATCTCAAAGAAAGTATTTTCAGCCACAGGTGGAGCAATAGGTGTGCTCATATAATCATTGTTGTTGGTGCTAGTGAAGTCACACAACTTAGTGTTTTCAAGAGTAGTCATTTTTTGGGTTTTCAAATAAGAAAGCAAACAAGTAAAACTAATTTTTTTGTGTTTTCTGAAGAACAAAACAAGCAAACAAAGCAAAAAGAAAACTAAGCAAAACAAAAACAACAAAGTAAAGAGATTGGTTATGAGGGACTCCCCTTGTGAAGATGTCCTTGACTCCCCGGCAACGGCGCCAGAAAAAAGTTTGATGGCTCAATGCACGGCTCCCAGAAAAATGCTTGATGGCGGTGTTGATGTAGAGCTCATTGGGAACCCCAAGAGGAAGGTATGATGAGAACAGCAACAAGTTTCCCTCAGTTATGAAACCAAGGTTTAATCGAACCAGTAGGAGCAAGGAAACACCTCAAAGGTGTTACTAGCTGAGCTTTGGCAGGGCGCACTACCGGTGCTAGTAGCAACGTGGAGACCTACACAACACAACCACAGAACTTTGTCCCCAACTTGCGATGAGGTTGTCAATCTCACCGTGTTTTGCAGAAAACAAAGGATTAAACGTATCGAATGGAAAGAAGTAAAAGTTTGCAGAAAGTAAACACAAAAAGTAAACAGTTTGTAGATTGTATGTAAAGAAAAAGGACCGGGATCCATAGTTCACTAGAGGTGGCTCTCCTTAAGATAGATAACATGCTGGGTGAACAAATTACAGCGGGGCAATTGACAAACACTGAGAAAGCAATACATGCATATACTAATCATCTTGACTCCTCTGAGACTTGATTGGGCATTAGAACATAATACATAGACCGCCATCCAACTGCATCTATGACTAATAATCCACCTCCAGGTTATCATCCGAACCCCCTCTAGTATTAAGTTGCAAGCAACAAATTATTGCTTTACGAACTGTGTGTAAAGTAAACAATATGATTGTTCTATGAACAAAAGATTGTTGTTTTCTCCCTAGTAGCAACAACACATCTAGTACCTTAGAGATTTCTATCACTTCCTCAGATTACCAGAGGCATGAACCCACTATCGAGCATAAATACTAACTCTTGGAATTGCTAGCATTTACTTGGCCAAGATAGCTACTAACAACGGAAAGCATGCAAGATCTCAAATAACAAAGACATGATAAAATCAATAATCAATCTAAAATAGCATCTCAATATCCATCGGATCCCCGCAAACACAACATGTATGAATTACAAATAGATGATCCTGATCATGAACGGAGCTCACAAGATCTAAACATGAAAGCACAAAGGAGGAGAAACGAGCCATCTAGCTACTACATGGATCCGTAGTCCAAGGATGAACTTGTTGGGGATATACTTTTCGGGTATCCTCACAGTTCCTCACTGACCAGGGTGGCCTACTTCGGGTTAAAGCTTTGCTTCATGGGCAGCCCAGTTAGGGAGACAAGACGGAGTCCAATCCGGCTACGGGAAGGCCCAGAAGACTTACCGACTTAGGCCCATAATGTTACTTGTAGTTCAAGATGTACTCTGTAACCAACTCTTAGTCGTAGCCGGATTGATCTCTCCTGTAAATCCTAGGCCGGATATCTATATAAGACGTCCTAGGGAGAGACTTTAGGGCACAACACAATAGTCTACAATCTCAACTCGCACAGGCGATACCCTTGTAACCCATATTCCGGCTCTGCCGTATTACTGGATTGCTAGCAGGAGTAGGATTCGTCCAAAGCTGGCGGATTCGAACCTAGGTAAATTTGTGTGCTCACCGTCCTGGAATACCATACGTCTCACACCCCTCTCTTCCGCACCCCTCGAGGACCCCCTTATGGCGTACTTGTCCTCAATCCGAGGACAGTTGGCGCCCACAGTGGGGCAAGTGAGCTACGGATCTGCGTTCCAAGCAGAATCTGCAAGAATCGGAATCGGCAAAACCATCGCCGTCAGTCGCATCCTCTACGCCAGCGAAGTCCATCTCATCGTTCTCGACGAGACTTGGATTCCTGCTAAGGAGGCCGCGGCTGCCTATACAATCATGTCTTTCGGCGAGATCGATGTTTACATTGGTTTCGCTGAACCTGCCCAACCCACCCCAGCGGTGATGATAGAGGCAGAAGAATCTTCTGGGTCCCCTTTGTCCGCGGAGGTGGCAGAGTTCCGGATCTCAGAAAACCCTAATCCCACCCAGCCCGCACTAGTTGCAGAGATAGTGGAGAAATCCGAGCCTAAAGAAGACCTCACGGTTCAAGTCGAATCTGGTGTGGATCTCCCTGGAGAAGCCGGATCCCAGATCGATCCACCCGTGGAAGTCGAAATCCAGGAGGAGCATATCAACGACACTGATTCCGGCTCTGACAATGCCGGGATAGACATGCCTTTCCTCAGGTACACACTAAGACGTATGATACTACAAGGTGCTAGCACAGATGCAATCCTCGAAACAATTAAAAGTTTCGACATGGCTGACCACGAAAGCTGCAGGTACCTCAGGAAGCACGCGTCGCACTTCGTCGATATGTTGGATCCGCATCCGGCTCTACCGATGCTGGAGAAAACACCGACTCAGTGCTGGAGGGAATTGGAACAAACGCCGACGTCCCCGCATCCTCAGATGAATCTATGACGTCGGCATATTTCCGAAAGTTCTCGGCGGAATATGAAGAGGAGTACAACTCCAAAGCTGCAGAAGAAGGAGAAGCCATGGATGAAGGATCTGGGGAACACTCTCTCAAAGCGCAGGATGACATGGACGTCGGAGATAATACCGAAGTAAAGATTTCCAAAAGTACCGATCAGAGCTTGACTCCGGGAAACAGACCCAAAGCCGTCTTTGCTACCTGCGCTGCCAAGAAGGCAAAGAAGAAGAACAAGAAGAACAAGACCCCGGCAAAAGACCCCCTGACAGAGGAGGTGATTGCCGAGGAATACGAGGAAGACTCGGATGGAGCACTTATCCCAGACGAGCCGAAAAAGAAGCATCGGTGGATGGACACGTGATCATAGAAGGTGCGTGTAAACTCATCGATGCCGCATTAACCACACATATCCCTACCGCTGCAGAACTTACTGCAGATGAGCTGGACGAAAGGGCCCAAGCCCTAGAAGCGCGTCGTCAACAACTCCTCGATGAAGCCAAAAACATCGAGGTGGAGAAGAAACGCATGTCAACCAAGGAATACATGTCTCGGTTGCATCAGAAGACATGGAAGCGTCACATCAATGATGACCAATTCCCATGTGTCCGTGCCGTCCTTTTCAGGGACGAGATGGGGAAGCCACGGAAAGACAGCAACGGAGATTGGGTATACCCAACCCCAGTACAGAATACCGTGGCAGCCCGAGAAATTCTATCGGCCAATTCAGGACCAGAGGAGATCCGTTTGGGTATCAAGCTACTCAACAAGGTACTGGAGCAGCAGAAGGTCGCCCTGTCCGGAAGTCAAAAACTGGTCTCAGATTCTGACCAATGTCGCACAGATCCGGCATGGGCTGACATAAGAACCCTTTACGTTTGGGTGCAGTACCATAACCTCGAACGCAGGGAAGACAATTATTCAAGAACCGGATCTTCGGGACAACATCGCAGAGCTACACATAACTGGAGCAATGTCGCCCCAGCGGCAGAAAAAGAGGCGATCGCTGCACTGAATCCGAGGAATCCTCCCCGACGAGAATTTAACGATTGAAAGGGAGAAGATAAGGAGAAACGTCGGGAGGAGGATCGTCAGAGAATTCCACCTCCTAGACATGAGAGCCGTCCGGTTGAGCCTCACTATGGTGGGAACGACGGACGAAGGAACGACGGAAACCATGCTGGAACAAGCCGACAGGGGGCTCGTCGTAGTGAAGAACCTCCCCAGAACCGGAATAATGATGCTCCGAACGGAGACCAGCGATCAGCCGGAAACAATTCAGCTGCCCTACCCCCTCCACCAGGCAGTTATCACAACGGCCCCCAAGGAGGTCAAGGAGGACGACATGGCAGAGGAGGTGGTGGCAGAAGCCGAAGTCCGGCTCCAAGGCACCGCAGCCACAGCCGACATTCGGGACGATCTCTATCCCCGAACGACGCAAGGCA
The DNA here is from genome assembly GCA_910589775.1 of Avena eriantha. NCBI lineage: Eukaryota > Viridiplantae > Streptophyta > Magnoliopsida > Poales > Poaceae > Avena > Avena eriantha. The sequence continues at coordinate 163,243,808 of OU342744.1, forward strand.
CAGGATCAACTCCAACATAGAGGCTCGACGCTATGAAAACGATGATGTGTATGTTGGCCCAAAGTGCTTCGGACCACGCATCAGAGCTACAAAATTCCTGGAAGGATTTGCTATCTCAAGACATATCCAAGCCTACGACGGCATTGCTCGGCCAGACACCTGGTTACAGGACTTCTTCCAAGCTTGCTGCATCGCTAAAGGCGGAAACAGCCTGGTTGCAACCCGATATCTCCCACTTATGCTGCGGAAGACGGCACGATCATGGCTCAATGAACTTCTGGCAAATACCATCCATAACTGGTATGACTTGCAAAGTGCGTTCTTTCGGAATTTCGAAGGCACATATCGGAGGCCCTGTTCGGTCGGAGACCTACAGTGTTGCACCCAAAAAGCCGGAGAAACTTGCCGGGATTACCTCGGACGATGGATCGACACCAAGAACTCCTGTGAGGGAGTAAACGATCAAACTGCGATTGAAGCTTTCATCGCAGGACTCCCAATTGGTCTACTGCATCACTGCTTGAAATGTGACAAGGTCACTGATCTGGGAGAGATGATAGAAATAGCGAGCATGTATGCAGATGCTGACGACAATGCAGAGGGATTACTCAATGTCCTGGTTGTACCTCAGTCAGCAAAGACAAAGCAACAAGCTCAGAAGCGCAAAAACACCTCAGAAGAAAAACCCAATGCGGAGACAGTAGTGGTCACTACTGTTTCCGGGTCTGGAGGACGAGGAGGACGTGGCGGAGGCCGCGGGCGTGGCCGTGGGACATCAAGGGTCCAAGGTAGAGGAGAGCAACAACCAGGCAAAACCTACACTTGGGCCAACATTGCCAATAACCCATGTTTGCATCACTTGGACGCCAATGGGGGCTCGTCCCACACCAACACTGAATGTCGTTTTAATGACGACATCAAGAGAGATGATACCGCGAGCTACAAAGCTAAGCAGAAGAAGGGAAAGAAGAATCCTGAAAAAGACAAGGAGACTAAGGAAGATTCCAACATGGAGGAAGCTGACGCTTCAAATCCCAAGTCGAGAGGAAAGAAAACTTTTCCCACCAAGAAGGACACTTACGTCACCTTCCTCTGATCTCAACCAGCAAAGGTTAAGAAAGCAGTTCACCACGAGCTCAATGCAACAGATCCGGCTGTCCCTCAATATCTGGACTGGTCGGAGGTGGCAATCACATTTGACTGTGCTGATCATCCGCCTAAGCTACACAGGCGAGGGAAATACGCCTTAATCGTCAATCCACTTATTAACGGCTATGGTTTCTCCAAGAACCTCATGGACGGTGGTAGCAGCATCAATATTCTCTATGTCGAAACGCTACGCCGGATGAAGATCTCGGAAACACAGCTGAACCATAGCTCTGTGATCTTTCACGGAGTTGTCCCAGGAAGACAAGCTAATTCCCTGGGAGAGATCACTTTGGACGTTACTTTTGGAACTCCAAAGAATTATCGGACGAAGGCACTTTCCTTCGAAGTGGTCCCGTTCAAGAGCGCATACCATGCTATATTCGGACGTCCGGCTTATTGGGCCATTATGGCTCGTCCGTGTTACATTTACAATATGATGAAAATTCCAGGTCCCAATGGCGTGATCACCATCAGGGGAGACCTGAAGAAAGCGCGAGAGTGCGAGGATGGAAATGCTGCCTTTGCAGAAGCCGTGCTGCATGCCCAGGAGTACCAGGAGATCAAGAAGAGCATAGATCCGTCCGAGATGCCCGCAACGAAGAAGGAGGTGACAAAGCCAAATCCGGAGTTCAAGGCATCAAAATAGATGAAGACGACGCCGTTGAAGGATGATGACCCCTCCAAGGTGACCCAGATAGGTGTAAGCCTAAGTAGCGCATAGGAAAGCGCGCTCGTCAAGTTCCTCCAAGCAAATCAAGATATCTTCCCATGGCAGCCATCTGACATGACCAGAGTACCTAGGGAACTTGTCGAGCACTCTCTAAATGTAAACCCGAACGCTAAACCCATCAAATAGTCCTTACGACGGTTTGGCAATGAAAAGCGTAAGGCAATAGCTAAGGAACTAGCACGGCTCGAGTTAGCCGGATTCATAGAAGAGGTCATCCACACTGAGTGGTTGGCCAATCCTGTAATGCTCCCTAAAAAGGACACCACTGATTTAAGGATGTGTGTTGATTATACTGCCTTGAACAAGGCTTGTCCAAAAGATCCGTTCGCTCTGCCTAGAATTGATAAAGTTATCGATTCTACGGCAGGCTCGGAACTCCTATGTTTTCTCGACGCATATTCCGGTTATCACCAAATCCGGATGAAGGAATCTGACAATGTCAAAACTTCATTCATAACCCCTTTCAGAACCTTCTGTTTCGTTACGATGCCCTTTAGGCTGAAAAACGCAGGAGCTACGTACCAGCGCACGATGCAGTGTTGTCTCCATGACCAACTCGGACGCAATGTACATGCATACGTGGATGATATGGTGGTGATGTCCAAAAAGAAGGAAACACTGATTTCCGACTTGGAGGAGACGTTCGCCAATCTACGAAAATACAACATCATGCTTAACCCGAAGAAATGTTTCTTTGGAATACCAGCCGGAAAATTGTTAGGTTTCATCGTGTCTCAAAGAGGCATAGAGGTGAACTGAGACAAATTAAGGCTATACTCAATATTTCCAGGCCAACTCGCCTGAAGGACGTACAAAGACTAACTGGTTGCATTGCTACAGTCAGTCGATTTGTAAGCCGGCTTGGTGAAAGAGCCGCACCATTGTATAAACTCCTGAAAAAGACCAAGGATTTTGTCTGGACTCATGAAGCCGAAGCTGCACTACAAGATCTGAAAAGAGTACTCTCATCTGCTCCTATCCTTGCAGCGCCGGAACCTTAGGAACCGATGTTGCTTTACATTGCTGCGATAAATAAGGTTGTTAGTATCGTCATGATGGTGGAGAGACCAGAGGAAAATCAGGAAAACCTGGTGCAGCGTCCGACATACTTTGTCAGCGAGGTCCTGACAGAGTCCAAACAACGGTATCCACATTATCAAAAGTTGGCTTACGGTGTTTTTCTAGCATCTCATAAGCTACAACATTATTTTCAGGAGCATCCAATTACCGTGGTGAGCAAGGCTCCCATGAGAGACATAATCAATAATAGTGACGGCACAGGACGCGTCGCCAAATGGGGAATAGAGCTCTCAGCTTTTGACATTGAGTATAAACCTCGGACAACAATCAAATCCCAGATCCTTGCTAACTTTGTCGTTGATTGGACAGAGACCAAGGAGAACATGGTCCTCCCTGAGTCAGAATATTGGACCCTCTTTTTGATGGGTGTAAGGCTCGAGGGGGATCGGGGGTTGGCGTGGTGCTCAAATCACCCCAAGGAGATAAACTTTTATACGTGTTGCAGATCCACTACACATCGACAAACAACATTGCCGAGTATGAAGCACTGCTGCATGGAATCCGGATTGCTAAGGATATTGGCATCCGACGTTTGATGTGTTACGGAGATTCAGATCTTGTTGCTTAGCAAGTCTCGGATATTTGTAATGCAAATAAACACATGGCAGCATATAAAGCTGTCGTGTATGATTTATCTAAATCGTTCGAAGGGTTTGAAGTTCAACACATCCCTCGAGCAGAAAATGAGGAAGCAGATGCACTATCTCGCATAGGCTCTACGCGGAAAGAGGTCCTAGATGGCGCTTTTTTAGAGCACCTCAAAGTCCCTTCGATAAAGGGAGTAGATGAGGAATATCCGACCAAATCCGACTCACCTTTGATAGCAGTTCTGGCTGTAATTCCCAGCTGGACTCAACCCTACCTCGATTATTTGGTAGATGGCAAATTACCCGAAGACGAGGTGCTGAGCCGGCAGATCATCCGACGAGCAAAAGCCTATACTATTGTTAAAGGTGAGCTCCATAAAAGGAGTGTTTCTGGGGTCTTTCAGCGATGTGTATCTCCGGAAGAAGGTGTGGAAATCTTAAGGGAAATCCACGAAGGCGAGTGTGGTCACCACACTGCAGCCAAATCTTTAGTGGAAAAAGCTTTTAGACACGGATTTTTCTGGCTTACAGCCCAGGCAGATGCCGAACGATTAGTCAAGATGTGCAAAGGCTGCCAAAAGTACGCCACACAAGCTCATGTTCCGGCTGATCAGCTGCGAACAATACCTATAACATGGCCCTTTGCGGTCTGGGGGCTTGATATGGTAGGACCATTTAAACGAGCTCCAAGTGGATTTACTCACCTATTAGTGATGGTGGATAAATTCACCAAATGGATCAAGGATAAACCTGTCACTAGTTGTGATGGAGCAACAGCCAAAAGATTTGTCGAGGATGTTATAATCCAGTATGGTTATCCGCATAGTATTATCACGGACAACGGGAGTAACTTTTCCATGGGAGAATTGGCTGAATTCTGCGATGAGCAAAATATCCGGCTTGGCATTGCGTCAGTCGCACATCCACAGGATAACGGACAGGTCGAAAGAGCTAATGGTTTAATCTTGCAAGGCCTGAAACTGAGACTCGAAGCACCACTACAACGTGCTGCGGGGCCTTGGGCTGAGGAATTACCCTCTGTAATTTGGAATTTACGAACAACTCTGAACAGGTCAACAAGATACACACCTTTCTTCTTGGTCTATGGCGCAGAAGCACTTCTTCCTAGTGATTTAATTCATACTTCTCCTAGAGTGGCCGCGTATATCGAAGAGGATGCCGAGATTTCTCGACAAAATGATCTCGACCTAGTCGAAGAAGTTTGCGTCGTTGCTGAAATGAGATCTATAGCCTATCAGCAGAAGTTACGCAAGTATTATTGCCAGAGAGTCTGAAGCAGATCTTTCAATAAAGGTGATTTGGTTCTCCGGCTTGTGCAACAAAGAAAGCACAAACTTTCCCAGTATGGGAAGGGCCCTTTTTAGTTAGTCGAGTATTGCACAATGGATCGTACTACTTAACTGACATGAGGCCAGTCAAAAAAAGACCTGCTACTAAGAAGAGAAAGAGAGCTGGAGGCAGCACAAATCCGGATGAGTTAGACAAACCGTGGAATATTGCTCAGCTACGTCCCTTTTATTCTTAGTTTATCCTTCTTTGTAATCATATATATGTACATGTTCTTTGAGAAATAAAAGTTTTGGTTGCCTCAAGTTTTTCTGAGAAGTTTTTACCATCTTATTTCCAAATGATCATGTTGTTGTCGAAAATCCCAGAATGCTTGAAAGTACTTTATGCTCATGTTCGTTCTGGTCTAGATTTCGGACTCTAAAACTGCTACCTTCGGGTATAACTCTAAAATTTCTACTTTGGTTATTTGTCTGATTGCTGGATGCGGGTATTTTCCGAGTAGTGAATTGTTGGTACTGGAAGCCGGCTTTGTTTCCGAGTTTAAACTGGTTTAGCAAGTGAGCTCCGTTGCTCGGCAAAGTTTTTGGCTGAAGGTTTAGCCGGCTCACAAAAGGGACGAGGCGGAAAGCCAGATAAACGATAAGTAGAGACGAAAAAATTCAAGTGCTTATGAAAATATTTCAAGCACACAAAAAAAACAAAGCCAAAAGTGCTGAATAGATAAAAATCTTAGCACTAGCAAAAGTCAATAGTACTTAATATTTACAAACGCATCATGTCTTTCCGGAATAATACATAGTTTCCTGGTCTATGATGCAGGAGGAGATGAAGGAGCTGCTGGCTCGCTGGTTACTCTGCCTTGATATCGTTCTGAGATGTCCGGATTCGAGGTGGTCCATTCATCGTCGGAAATTTCTTCGGTTTCTTCTGGAGGAGGTGGCGGAGTAGATATGCAGGTGAAGAAGGGGATCTCGTAGCTGGTCAGATCAGCTACGTGGCACCCATATCCGGCGCAGGAGTGCATGATGGCTTGAAGGTCCTGCTCCTGGCCGTCTTCGTCTACCTTGCAGTACCCTCTGGTCACTTGCCATATCTCCATGTGTCCATGGTGGCTCATGACCATGGTGAGAGCGTTCTGCGCAGCAGTTCGCGCGTAGGACATGTTCCAGTCCCGAACAAGCTTCGGCATCTCCTTGGCCTTGTCCCGCACTTGAAAATCCGACATGCTTGGCATGTCCAGAATCCTGAGAGACTCGCCAATGTCCTCAAGGGACTGGCAGAAGTCATGCATAAAATCACCGACTTGGGTAAGCCGGTGGGTGCGGGGCTCGGAGGAGGAAGAGTCCGTCAAGTTCAGAGGACCTATACACAAAACAAATCAATAAAAATCCGCCTTTGGTAAAAGTAGAAGAAAAGATAAGTCAGACAGATGGAACGTACCAAGAATGACGTCGTGAATCTTGGTCTTCTCCTCCCGGAGACTCTGGAGTTCAGCCTGGAGCGCCTCAGAGATATCCTTCTCTCTGCCAAGCTCATTCTTGAGGTCCGAGATAATTTTATCTTGAGCAGCGATCTTGCGATCACGCTCTTCAGTGGCGATGGAGGAGGATTCCAGGACTTGAGCTATGCTCCTTTCATGATCCACCTTGAGCTTATCCAGCTCTTGGCGAAGTCCCTTGTTCTCCACCACCAGGGTCTTGAGGTTCTCGGCCTCTTCAATCATAGCAATGGATTGTTTCACCAGCGCTGTAAGTCAAAAAAGAACAACAGTTCAGAAAAAATTCGACATTGAAAAAAGCAAAGGAAAAGGTTTGAATCTCGGAATGTTTACCTTCGGCTACATCCTTGGCTACTTTGAGTTCAGCATTTTTAAGCCGGAGAGCCCTGATCTCTGTCCGCTTATTGCAGACATTGGACAGTAATTCCTGGTTATAGGAACATACTTTCTGTAAGTCAGAATACCCAAAGTCAGAAAGCTACTTAAGACTCGGGCTAATATTTTTTGCTAAATATCAGCACGAGCCTTGGGGGCTACACTAGTTCGTTCTTTGGCATCCTAATGAAAGCATAAACCCGGATTCTATATCCTACTTCATGCTTGGGGGCTAGAGGATATGATATAACATAATGTAAAAACAAGAGTTGGAATTCTGACTTACATATTGCTCGCGGGTGAGTTTGTCTAATCCCGCGTTCACATCAACTGCCACCTTCTCGGCAAGAGTAAGAGGGATCACTGGGGCTGTTGGAAGCTCGCCAGCCATAATCCTCTCGTCACGAAGGCAGACTTGAGCGAGAAGGTCGGAGAACTTGATGTCCTCTGCTTCTTGCGCTTCCTCTTCGGGGGATAGATGGCTTTTGTCTAGGACTTGCCTGGCCAGCCGCTGGATTTCCTCTGCAGATTTCCGGGACAGGCCAAACTTGGCAAGTCCCGGATTGCTGATGAGGTTGTCGGCGAAGACTTCAGCCAAGGGATCATTACCCGAAGAGGGTTCACCCTTATCTTGACCTGACGCACTCACAGTGACGTCAGTTTGTGACCCAAGGATCACAGGCTCTGTTGGAGGAGCCGGATTTTCTGCAACCACCGGAGAAGGAATAATCACCGGAGTTGCAGGAGTTGGAGGAGCCACGGCAGGAGAAGCTATGGTGAGCTTCGTCTATCGCAGGGGCTTCGCTGGAATCCCTTTCCCCTTACCCTTGATGAGAGGCTTTGCTCTGAGAATGTAGTAAAGTCGGAAACATTACATCTTAGAAAGAAATTCGAGAAAGGTACAAAGGCGCAAATTGTGTACCTCTTCACAACAGGCACTTCCTTTGTGCCAACAGCCACTGTCAGATCTTTACGCTTCTTGAGCGCAAGGTCCGGCAATGGGACCACTTCAGTCTCCTAAGAAAACTCAGGAGGATATCCTTCGAGTGGAGCAAGCTCCGACTCGGGGAGGTCAGCAAGCTGAAAACAAGAAAGCATATCAGCATTGCAGTATATAACTTAGAAATTGAAACACATAAAAGGTGTATTGATGGAAGCTTACCGGCACCACGGGGTTTTCCGCCGTGTACATATCCAGAGAAATCTCCGGAATCCTCCTCTAGATCCGCTCCTTGATCAGCCACTTGATCTGGCTGATGTAGCCTTGAGTGATGTAGGATTTGGGGCTGATGCGGAGGGAGTCTTTTTTGGAAGACGTGATGGAGTGCATCAGTCTATCCCCGTGGTACTGAAGTGGCTAGATCCGATGTGAGACCCAGCACTGGACCAAGTCGGATCCCTTCAGACCCATGTGCTTGATCAAATATTTGATCCACCTCTTCGCGAGGATCAGATCGTCGATGAGAGCCGGAGCAGCCTCGTCCTAGGAAGGCTAGGCAGTGGCGGCTCCGTCGACAAAAGTCGACAAAGCAGTAGCTTTGCCGGGAGCCGGAATATCCCTATGGTAGAAAAAAGTGGCTGGCCATTGTTTGACCGAGTCACTGGTAGAAATTTTGGGATATGCCTGGTCACGTCTAAGTGAAAAGCTAATAGTGTCGGTGATGTAAGGAACACCATCAGTGATGGAATTTCTCTGGACGTGAAAGTAATACCGGAAGAGAAGCAAACTCGGCCTAATGCCGAGAAAGCCCTCGCAAAGCGATGCAAACGCACTCATCTCTAAGAGAGAGTCGGGAGGAAGATTGTGGAGTTGAACTCCGTAATGATCTATAACCTCGGAGAAGAACTCCGAGGGAGGAAAAGACAGACCTCGGTCGAGATGGGTGCCGAAGTGGACCCGCTCACCGTCTTGCGGGTTGGGGATGGTTTCACCGGAGCTGCTCCGCCAGTCGCTGGTGGCGAGAAGCCCCTCCTTCTCCACGTTCTTTAGGCCATCCTCGTCGAGGGCGCAGGGGATCTAGATTCCCCGGAAGCTTTCCTTCTCCGCTGCTACTTCCGCTGTCGCCGCCGCCGCCAAACCGGAGGAAGAAGATGATGAAGCCATTTCTCCGGTGAGAAGATGACCTGAAAGTGGCGGCGCTGGGAGTTCTGTGGGGGGGAGGGCGAGAGAGCTCTGAGCGCGCAGGAGGATTGGGAGGAAAGGAAACGGCAAAGACTGGTGGAAAGGAGAAGGAGAAATCCAAACCCCTTATATCCACCTAGCTGCGCCAAGATTCGTGCAAAGGCTATAGTGTAACCGCCACACGTGGTGGAAAGAACTAGGAAGGACCCACGCGATGATTGCGTCTCCTTGATCTCCACGCACGCATTGAAACGGCGCCTCGGTTCCGTGAACCGTGGACCCACCAACGGTCGACGGCACGCTTGTCAGATGACGTGACTTGACCATGCTTGTGTCAGGTGGCGTAGAAACCAATTTCCGGCTTAGTTTAAAATCGAGCTGGTAAATCCGAGTAACTAGTTGATAGGTCCGACTTATTTTTAAGACCCGGATCGTATTTTTTGTTGTGAAGTTTCAGGAACCCTTCAAGATTTTGCAAGCCGAAGATCAAGCTAGACGATGATAAAGCCGAGTTTGGATCTTGGAGGCCTCCAGGGGCTGCTGTTGGGGATATACTTTCCGGGTATCCTCACAGTTCCTCACTGACCAGGGTGGCCCACTTCGGTTTAGAGCTTTGCTTCACGGGCGACCCAGTTAGGGAGAGAAGACGGAGTCCAATCTGGCTAAGGGAAGGCCCAGAAGACTTACCGACTTAGGCCCATAATGTTACTTGTAGTTCAATATGTACTCTGTAACCAACTCTTAGTTGTAGCCGGATTGATCTCTCCTGTAAACCCTAGGCCGGATATCTATATAAGCCGTCCTAGGGAGAGCCTTTAGGGCACAACACAATAGTCTACAATCTCAACACGCACAGGCGATACCCTTGTAACCCATATTCCGGCTCTGCCTTATTACTGGATTGCTAAAAGGAGTAGGATCCGTCCAAAGCCGGCGGATTCGAACATGGGTAAACTTGTGTGCTCACCGTCCCGGAATACCGTACGTCTCACACCCCTCTCTTCCGCACGCCTCGAGGACCCCCTCATGGCATACTTGTCCTCAATCCGACGACAGAACTACTCACACATCACACCAGAGGCTTGCATGGTGATGAAGAAGGCCTCCAGGGTGAATTCCCCTCTCCCGCAGGTTGCCGGGAAGAGCTTCAGATCCCTCCTGATCTAGGGATGGAGATGACGGCGACTATAGACTCTTTCGTGGATTTTTGATCGGGTACTTAGGGTTTTCGTTCCGAGGGCAATATATAGGCGGAAGGAGAGGCCGAGGGGGTGACGGGAGCGGCCACACCACCCCCTGGCGCGGGACAGGCCTGGCCGTGCAGCCAGGTGGTGTGGTGGCTCCCTGGCCCTTCTCTGTCTCGTATTGTGAAAATTGATCACTTCCGGAAAAATAGGCACTTTGACTTTTGTCCCGTCCAATTCGGACAATATTCATTTTTTGACTTTCCTCGAACCAAAAATAGCAGAAAACAGGCAGCTGGCACTGTGGCTCTTGTTAATAGGTTAGTCCACGAAATCATATGAAAAGTACTCCAAAGTTGGAACAAAACACAAGAAAGTGGATAAAACCAAGCATGGAACATCAAAAATTATAGATACATTGGCAATGTATAAGTGATTCATGAGAAGAACACACATCCAATGACAGTGGTGGATCCTTATGTGGTTCATGAAAAGAACAGACATGTTGTGACACCGGTGGATCCTTATGTGGTTTGTCTAGAGGAACACAGATGCAATGACACCGGGTGTGGTTCATGAAAAGAACAGACATGCAATGACTTATGTGGTTTGTCTAGAGCAACACACATGCAATGACACTAGGTGTCGTTCATGAAAATAAAACATATGCAATGACACTGGTGGATGCGTGTGTGGTTCATGAGAACAACACACATCCAATGACACTTGTGGATCCTTATGTGGTTCATGAAAAGAACTGACATGCAATGAAACTGAGTGTGGTTCATGAGAAGAACACACATCCAATGACACTGGTGGATCCTTATGTGGTTCATGAAAAGAACAGACATGCAGTGACACCGGTGGATCCTTATGTAGTTTGTCTAGAGGAACACACATGCAATGACGCCGGGTGTGGTTCATGAAAAAAACAGACATGCAATGAAATATGTGGTTTGTCTAGAGGAACACACATGCAATGACACTGTGTGGTTCATGAAAAGAACAAACATGCAATGACACTGGTGGATCCATGTGTGGTTCATGAGAAGAACACACATCCAATGACACGGGTGGATCCTTATGTGGTTCATGAAAAGAACTGACATGCAATGAGACTGGGTGTGGTTCATGAGAAGAACACACATCCAATGACACTGGTGGTTCATGAAAAGAAGAGACATGCAGTGACACCGGTGGATCCTTATGTGGTTTGTCTAGGGGAACACACATGCAATGACACTGGGTGTGGTTCATGAAAAGAACAGTCATGCAATGACATTGCACATGGTTAGTGAAAAGAACAGACATGCAATGACACTGGTGGATCCTTATGTGGTTCATGAAAAGAACTGACATGCAATGACACTGGGTGTAGTTCATGAAAAGAACACACATGCAATGAAATCGGTGGATCCATGTGTGGTTTATGGAAGTAACATACATGCAATGACTCTAGCTGTGATTCAAGAAAAGAACAGACTGCAATGACACTAGGTGTGGTTCATGAGAAGAACACACATCCAATGACACTGGTGGATCCTTATGTGGTTCATGAAAATAACAGACATGCAGTGACACCGGTGGATCCTTATGTGGTTTGTATAGAGGAACACACATGCAATGACACTGGGTGTGGTTCATAAAGAACATACATGCAATGGCACTGGTGGATCCTTATGTGGTTCATGAAAAGAACACACATCCAATGACACCAGTGGATCCTTATGTGGTTCATGAAAAGAACAGACATGCAATGACACTAGGTGTGGTTCATGAGAAGAACACACATCCAATGACACTGGTGGATCCTTATGTGGTTCATGAAAAGAACACACATGCAGTGACACCAGTGGATCCTTATGTGGTCTATCTAGAGGAACACACATGCAATGACACCAGGTGTGGTTCATGAAAAGAACAGACATGCAATGATACTGCACACGTGGTTTGTGAAAAAGAATAGACATGCAATGACACTAGTGGATCCTTATGTGGTTCATGAAAAGAATTGACATGCAATGACACTAGGTGTGGTTCATGAAAAGAACAGACATGCAATGACAACCGGTGGATCCATGTGTGGTTTATGGAAATAACATACATGCAAATGACTCTAGCTATGATTTATGAAAAGAAACAGACATGTAATGACACTGGTGGATCCATGTGTGGTTCATGGGAAGAACAACACATCCAATGACACTGGTGGATCCTTATTGGTTCATGAAAAGAACAGACATGCAGTGACACTGGGTGTGGTTTCATGAAAGAACACCACATCCAATGACACTGTTGGATCCTTATGTGGTTCATGAAAA